>JAUESF010000008.1:5794729-5806916 GCA_032274765.1 Malacoctenus tetranemus
GCCTTGTTTGAGCCATTACACAGCTTGGAACAAGGCTTAGACTATTTAACAGAAAAACAACTTGTTTATTTCCATTTGTGCAGGTCTCCCAAGCAATCGCCTGGAGCCTCCGACTCTGTCAGACGGGGGGGATGTGTCCCCCGTCGGGCTGGGTGGTGGTCTGACCCTCGGAGAGCCCATCTCGCCCAGCGACACCCCGACGGAGGACTCTGTGGAGAAAGACAGGTGAGAAGGATGGTGACGAAAGTATCATGTAACGGGGCCAGTTTGTACCTGCGGTGTAGTGAGTGAATAGGGTGCGAGTGTTCACAGGATTAGAGACTGTGATCAGATTATAATTAGACAGTATGGGAGGTGTGGAGGCCATCGAACCGGGGGGGGGCCCAGTTGTGTCTGACTTGCTCCAGCTGTGGGAGCCTGGTAAAACTCCCCCAGCAGTCTGTCCCTGCTGTGTGCTGGCTTTTGTCATGCTGCCCGTCGCTCGCTAGCTAACAGAGCCTGCAGGTTTGAGAAGGACCCTCGGCAGGTGGACTCGGACCCGCCCTCTTCCTTCCCTCCTCCTCCTCGTCCCCCCTCCCCCCCCTCAGACCTTTCCTCTTTGTTCTTCCTCTCTCTGGCACGTGTGCTCTCTCTTCCTAACATCACTCTGTCCTTTTTGTGTGTTTTTTATGTGTGTGTGTGTCCTGGTTTGTTTCCAACACAGCTTCATTGTACTTTTTGTTGCATTCAGGCATCATTTGTGCAACTGTGACGCCTTGTTTTTTGTCAGTGATTCAGGTGAGATGATGGATGAGACATCAGACACTTGCAAATATTGTTCGTGGGCACCAAACACGAGCCTTTCCAAAATGCAGATTTTAAGCAACATGCAGGATTAGCATCGAAGACAATGAAGCAATTAGTCGTCTAAAAAATGCGAATTTGTTCGCTTGGTTTTAGTCTTTTCCAGTGAGCAGTTAAGTCAGGTTACAGTTTAGCTTTTTCAGTTGGTCGTAGCTGCTAACTTCATGTGCTTTTCCCAGGTGTGTGTGTGTGTCGTGGTCAGGGCCCGTCTCTCGTCCTGCTTGTCTCCACAGTTTGTGCGGATCCATGTTGTGCCAGGGGCTTTGGCGTCGTCTTCTCTGTTTTTTTTTGGCATGCTGCAGTGGTTTGAGCGTTTGTTCCAGGGTTGTTGTATTGTTTTTGTTGGGGTTGCCATTTGCATGATCTGGTTGTGACTGTGGCTTATAGTCGTGCGGAGGCGAGTGTGTAACGATGTGGTGTCCCGTGTTTTTACAGACGGAAGACAAGGTGGGTGTCAGCGCCTTGACAGAGTCATGGACGTGCTTCAGGCACTTATGCACTGATCACATGTACACAAACACAGATCACGCAGACACCCTTCAGACGAGCGTTGTGCTCCTTTGCTGATACGTAGCACAAAGACGGCTAAGTATTTTTAACCTGCTTGTGAAGGACTTGGAGTTAGTTTGACTGTTCAGCTGGATGTTTTTACATGTGTGAGTCGATCGACTGGAACTGGAGCTATGTTGGAGCAAGAGAGTATCGACGCTGCTTTCCTTGTACCGTGTAGTTTACTCTGTAGAAGAAATGCATGGCTACTTTCTGAATGTGTTTGTGTAGAAGTGTTGCCATGTCTAAAATGAACGAAACCGTACGTTTCGTTGTGTCACCATATATGCATGTCAGCTCATGCATATTTACCTCTCAATTATTTTCTTTCTCACTCTCTCTTGATGTAATTTGTCCTTTTAAACATCTTTTGTTTATGTGTAAATTTCTCACACTCCTGCGTTAATATCTGTCATCACTGACTGAACGACTTTCACACTCATCCTCCACTCTTCACAATACTTTTGGCTGTTCTGTCTTTTTTTCACTTTATTTTTTGCTTTCCACGGGATTGTTTCCCTTCTTCCCCTTCCTGCGGCATTTTCCTCTTCCACCTTTTTTTCCTTTCTGTCTCAAAACTTTCGCCATCCTCCCTTCCTTCCTTCCTCCCTTCCCTCCTCCTCCTCCTCCTCCTCCCGCCTTCAGTAGGAAAGTGGGACGCAGCGAGAGTGCTCGCGTGGACCGCCACTCGTCTCGCCGCCGCGGCTCTTCTCGGGCCAAACAGTCGCGCTCCCGTAGCGACGTGGACCTGCAGCCACCTTCCACCATGACAACATCTCCTGCCCCGCTCACTCCCCAGCACTATTCGTAAGAAGGGCGTGACCCTCTCCAGACGCCTTTCAGGCTGGAGAAGTGCACAGCAGGGACCGACAGGATGTTCAGCACACTCTAATAAAACAAAATGGGCAAATCCCAAATAATTCGGGAGCTCTCAAACAACACAAAACTTTATGTAGATCCATATATGTATTTATACCACTGATGCTTAAATATACCAACAGGTAACATCGACTGTCGACAGATCCTCAAAAGAGTCGATGTTAATTACTATGAGCGAGTGCAGATGAGCTGAGCTCGGACACGTGGGCGTGGTTTCCTCTGAAGTAAATTAATCAGAGCGCCGTTTTTATTGATCCTCAGACAGGTTTGTTTGTAAAAGTTGAGCTGTGACAGACGGAGTGAGTCACCGTAAACACACCGTCTCAGTGAGAGCTCAGAGACTTGGCTCATCATGGAAATCAAATCTCTTTGAATTTCAAACAATACAAGCCTTTATATTGTCCCGTTGCTGCGAGATATTGCAGCTATACTACAAGACTAACCATATGAGAGTAACAATAAGCTCAACGAGATATTCTGTTTCAGCTTTTTACATTTTATTCAGAAGTCCCATGTGTGTTTTTATCGAGACAAGCAGCTGTTCACAGCCAGCCGTCTCCGTTTCACATCACTTGATGTACAGACAAACTAATCTAATGATTCTCTCCTTCCTCAGTGCCGAGGGACCGATCTTAGCGTCTGAAGGCCCGGGTCACTCCCCCACCAGCCCCTCCCCTCAGCTGGAGGAGTTGGACCCACGTCTCCTGGAGTTTGAGCAGGACCCGGCAAACTGGAGGGAGCTGTCCGCTCCCGAGGTGCTCTCCAGCCTCAGCAAGAAGGAGACCAAGAGGCAGGAGGTCATCAACGGTGGGGAGACGAAGCAACACACGAGGTGTAGGGGGGTTGTTGTTGAAGGACCCTCTTCACGTCACTTACACGGCCCTTATCCTCTCCTCGTTCAGAGCTGTTTGCGACAGAACACGCCCACGTGAGGAAGCTGACTGTCCTTCAGACGATCTTCTCCCGGCCTCTGGAGAAGGAGGAGCTCCTGACGGCCACCGAGCTTGCCGCCATTTTTCCCAACCTCGATGAGATCATCGAGATGCACTGTGAGTGCCGCGACAACAATTCATCCAGCCACGGGAAGCGGTCATTGGCTCATTAGTGGAACTTAAGTGGCCTCCACAGATTTGCAAGCGGGCGCACAGATTAAACTATAGATCAAAACAAGGCATGTGCATCCTTAGGAAATGTATTTGTCACCTAAATGATGTGCTGCAGACGGCACATTGAAAGTGCCGACCATCAGCAGCGAGTGCAGGTGTTACCTTAGCTTTTCACCACAAGTTATTTCGACTCATAGTTAAAGTTCAGGTGTCGTGGTCAGCCTCAACTTCAGTGTCTTCACCGTCTCTTCTCTGAATTTCAGGCAACTTCTACGAGAACCTGAAGAAACTACGCCTGGAGGACAACTTTGTGGTTAAATCCATCAGCACCACAGTGCTCAACCGAGTGAGTCGTCGTGACGCATGATATCTCCCGGTTCTCTTATTACCCGTGCAGCGTTCAGGGACACTCCAGCTAATTAATACGAACATTTTGTTTCAACATAATTCAGTCATAAGTGCACCTCAGTCGGGTTTTGCTCGTTTAACAACTGCTGAAAGCTATTCACCGGGACAAAACACTGGCTATAACGTCAACATAATTGCATCAGTCGTTGGTCTTCTCTCTCTGTGCTTTGCAGCTGTTGTACAGCTTGCCTGTCTCATTAATTCCCCTGTTGTGTCAGCACGGCGCGGTGTGTGACTGTACCGCTGTGTGTTTCAGTTCGGTGGGACGGAGGGGGAGTGGTTCCAGAAGCTGACAGCTCGCTTCTGCAGTCACCAGTCGTGGGCTCTGGAGCAGATCAAGAGCCGGCAGAAGAGAGAGCCACGCTTCAACTCCTTCATTCTGGTAACACACCCCCACACACACACACATACATATACACACACACACAGGCCTCCTCCACAGTAAATTCTTAAATATTTAACAGAGAGACATACATGCATGCACTCGCAGCTGCAAGGCCACGCAAGAACTGACATAAGTGGTCTCATTCTGACTGTGTGTGCGCTTGAATCCCAGGAGGCCGAGAGTAAACCCCAGTGCCGCAGGCTGCAGCTCAAGGACATCATCCCCATAGAGATGCAGAGACTCACCAAGTATCCACTGCTGCTGGAGAATATTGCAAAGAACACAGGTGTGTGTGGGTGTTCGCCCATGTCCATGTGCAACAGTGCGTATTTCTAGGCATATTTGACACTTTCTGCTTTTCGTGATGATTTTGTGCTCCAAATATGCTCGTTCTGCTGGAAAGTAATGGGAAAGTCATCATCACCATCGCAACCATCATCATCATCATCACCACCGACACTATGTTTTGTGAGAAATGTTTTTCATTCCGTCGGGAAATTATTGGTACATTTGCAAATGCAGACAAATTGTGTAATCTTTTGACAAAATATTAAGTTACAGACCTCTCGTTTCTGTTGTTTAATGGTGTGTCGCCCTATTACCATACAACACAGTACAATAAGCTACAGTAAACTGTATCTAATGTCACTTTTCCTGAACATCCGGATCGGGAAAATGTAGATTAAAGACTGTTTCGAGTGACCACGTTTTTATAAGTAGCAGAAGATTTTTCTTTGTTGGCTTGACGTCAGCTGTTCGATTTGTTCATGCTGATTCATGAGCCTGTTTTTATTATGACAGGCAAATAATAAATGGCATACTTACAGGGGGGGGGAAAGCTGCATATATAAAATGCTAATGTTTTCAAAATATGTGGCCAAAAATAAACCGCCCCAATAAGAACACCCACCTAAAGCCCAACAAAAGGTATTTCAACAGTTGATTACTTTGTGTCACCGACGGTTTAATGTTCGCTCCTGATTTATGGCTTTTTTGCGAGGCTCTGCTGTGAAAGCTGTATTTTCCGCAACTGTGGTGTTTTCTCCCCGTCCACAGAGGACGTCGTGGAGAAGGAGAGGATCCTGCAGAGTGCCGACTGCTGCAGAAAGATCCTCAACCACGTCAACGAGGAGGTCAAAGTGATGGAGAACCTGTTGGTGAGAAACGCACAATCCACCACTCAGCAAACTGTTATGTAGTAATTTAGCATCAATTGGGGTCCAGTAAATTCACTTTAAGGAGCATCTGAAGGCCTCGACTCCGTCAGAGTGTTTGGCGTCAGCGCGGTGCTCTTAGGCGGCGAACAGTCTGACCTCCTGAATCTTTTCCACTCTGCTCCCAGACTTTGAAGGACTACCAGCGCAGATTGGACACATCAGGGCTGAAACCTAGTAATGAGCTATATACTGAGTACAAGGTAGGGCGCTTCCAACAGTATTAACTCGTGCACTTTTTCAGACGGGTTTTTCTCATTATTTCTGATCTGTCTTCACCAGAACATTGATTTGACTCAGAAGAAGATGCTCTATGAAGGCCCGCTGACCTGGAAAGTCACCAAGGAGAAAGCGATTGGTAATTATTTACTCATTTCTTCACTAATTTCTTTCAAAACTAACACATTTCCAGCCTTGCTTTACACAGTATCTAAACTTCAGACGTTAAACTTAACCTAAACTTTGTCTGGGAAGTTAAAAAAAACAATACGTGATAGTAAATTCAATTAATGATGTTTTTTTAAGTTAAATCCTGTTTTTTTGTGAATAAGCATCAATTTTGTCATTTTATTGTGTTTCCTTTGGTTTCATCAGTACATCAACTGTTACTATGCAAGGAAATGGCAGTGCTGCAGTTGACTGACTGATTGACTGACTTCCCTTTGGGAGTTCACCTAAATTTTAGTTTGTTTGCAAACATTAACTGAACATCAAAGCAATGAAAGAGAATGACTCTCAAAATAAAAAAGACTGTCCTCAAAACATTCCTTATTAAAGAACCAGTTCACTTTGATTTAAACTGTCTTTAATTGAACTTATGGAACTAAAGAAATTCACCTTAACAATAGTTTTTTTTTCATGCTTGATTTGCATTTTTCACTTTTTTGTATTTTCACTTCCTTTTTCTAGATTTGGCACATTATCTTTTGTCATATTAGGAAACACAGCTGCACTGCAACTGGTTGACTGAGTGGGCCCATCGACTTCCCCTTCTTGTTCAGTACAATCAGCTAAACGATAAAAAAAGATGCAAAGCAAAGGGGGAAAGAACGATGCTAATGTTCACAGAAGCTTTTAAAGACAGTAAAAGGTTGAAGGTTCAAAAGCAATCATTGTAACTGCTGCAAACTGGTGAACAAACACTCATACAGGACAGTGTATTGACCAGTCTGAGACACTGTGAATCCTTCTCTCGTGACGCGTCCGCTCCCTCCAACTGTCCTCCAGAGATACAGTGTGTGCTGCTCGGAGACCTGCTGGTGCTCCTGCAGAAGCAGGACGACAAGATGGTGCTGAAATGCCAGAGCAAAAGTAACATCGTGGTGCAGGAGGGCAAGCAGATGCTGAGCCCCATTATTAAGCTGGACTCGGTCTTCCTCCGGGAGGTGGCCACAGGTTAGTTGCGTGCAGCACGACAGTCATTCTGCACACTTCCACTGCGGGATCAATATCACTCAGCCTCGCAATTGTTTTTTTGTCGTCCCTCCTCCTTTTCTTGTCAGACCGAAAAGCTTTCTACGTGATATTTACCTGGGACAGCGGTGCTCAGATCTATGAACTTGTGGCTCAGTCCGTTGCAGAAATGAAATTGTGAGTTATGAACAGAGAATTGCAGAGACTCATGCTCACTCCTCCAGGTACATCAAAGGTAGAGTTAAATCTTGTGCCTGTATTTTTTTTTTAGATGGACTGATGTGATTAAGTCGGCGGTAGATGATCTAAAGAAGAGCGGAGCGCCCATGAGGTTGACTCTGCCTCCTGGAAGTGGTGGAGCACCCTTCAGCCCCTCCACGTATGTGTCGCGTTTTCTGCTGAAGGAGAAAAATAAATTCATCGGCTGCCAAAGTTCAGCCGCCTCAGAGTAACTCATTTCGTTTGTCATTTTCTTTCCGTCAGGCTGAATCCCCCTTCGAGCCCGACCGAGAATGGAGGTTTGAAAAGCAGCAGTGGTGAGACCACAGTGTTTTATCAAGTGAACACTAAATAAATAGTAGAAATTTGCCGTTATTACACTTTTCTGAAGGCACCAGCCAAAGTTAAGCCTCGTCTCTCCTTTGTAGACCGAGAGAAAGACAACTTGACGGATGAAAAGTCAACAGATCCCAGGCACAGGCTGATTGATTTCCTGTCAGACAAAGGCTTCGACTTGATTGGCCACTCCAACAGCGATCAGGAGAAGGTGGCCAGCAGTGCTTTGGACGAAGGTAAATATGATTTTCATCTCGCACTCTTGCGAGGATTATTCCACGACTTTTTTTTTGTGTGTTTGCCGTTTTTCTTCTGCGCTCGCTTGCCTTTTCTTTCAACAAAACCTGTGAATCTGTCTCCCCTGTCAGTCATGTCACTGAAAAGGCTGCTGGTGGGCAGCATCAGTCTGTCTGACGACTCGCACAATGATGAAGAAAACGAGGAGGAGCAATCAGAGGGGCTCAATCCAGATATGGATGGTTGTCAATCAACAGGTAGGGCTCAGTGTTTTATTCAACTGTGATACGTGACAAAATTATCTCTTGTTTTTTGATGAGATTATTTAGATGATGAAACATGCCACCATCGTCTTAAACCGTTGACTCTGACAGCACCTATGTAGCCTTTTCTCGACTTAGCTCTACTCTACACGGCTCGAGTTGTTTTCTGTTACAATTCTCTCCAGCGTCAGTGTGTAAGGTTGTCGTAGCGACAAGAAACCTCTGAGTTGTCATGTAAACTAACGCCACATGACTCATTTTATCTCGTTAGTAGAGGTTCTGCTCGCTGATACCATCACTGAGAGAAACGCGACCAAAATGTTTAGATTCAAATAAAGAAATTTTTAAAAAAGTAAAAAGTGGGATCAGAAAAAATGTTTAGTTTTTAAACTGACAGTAAACAATAAAATAAATTCCCTGTCGTCGTTTGTAAAGTTAAGTCATGCAGTCGGAATTTTTTGAAGTAATCACCACTTTTTGTGCAGATTTTTACTTTACTGTGGTAGTATCTCTAATCTGAGTTCCTCCATCCTGCAGAAGAAAGTCACACAGCCGACAGAGAGGCTGAGGAGGTAAACGCCAACACTTGCGAAAAAGACGGTGCGGAGACAAAAGAAGACGAGGAGAGGAGCATCAGCGCGCCCCTGGTGTTGTCCCGGGAGAGGCTGGAGGAAGTGCGCAAGAGGCTGCACAGCCTGCAGGAACAAATAGCGAGACTACAGGTGAGCAGAGAGCGAGATGGATGAGAATATTGAGACGGATAAGAAAAAAAGACACGGCGAGCGGGTGGCATGACGGGAGCAGATGGAGATGCGAGAGCCAACAAAAGATGGGAGACGGCTGAAAAGAGACGCACTGTTGAGCTTCAAGGATTTCAGGGAGGATAACTTAAGTAAGGCACGGGCTGTGGACAAATGGGGGCCAAATAGCACAAAAGAGAAACCAGAGAATAGAAAACCATTTAACCACTGCTGTTATTGCTTGGTTCAAAATTGCCTGGTGAAATTGGACTTCTCTAAAAATGGCTATTATGTCCAGCGCCTGCAATGGGATGTGTCAGAGAGGCAACGAGGGAGACGAAGAGAGGATGTTAAGAGGAGGAGGTTGAATGGTGCGCGTGTGTGCGCACACGCGTGTGTGCTTGTGTTTGCTTGTTCTCTGTTTCTAAGGTAATATTGATTTTGTGTGTTGCAGACTGTAGAAGAAGAACACCACCGGCTGCAGGAGGCTCTCTCCAAGTTCTCGCTGGAGGGGGGGAACTTCCAGTAAGACCCCAGCGTGCCACCTGCTGGTGACGAGGTGAGAACACCGAACCCAATCAAGCTAATCCATCCCGATTATCTGATTAGGTTTAATAAGCACCTGGGAATTTGGTTCAAATACAAGACAAATAAAATGAATTTAAAAGGGGGAAAATTCCAAATCATTACATTTTTTTTCTAATTTTGCAAACGAAAAATAGAAAGAGTTGAATTTTTTTATGACAGCTCAGATGAATCCCAAAATGGAGCTGTTGGTTTTTTATCTTGAGAGGTGAAGTCCAGTGAAAAAATTGTCTATAACTCACTTGCTGCTGGTCGTTGGGCTGCCTTGCTGTCGCCTGCCGGTAACTGTTGAAGGTGACACCGTTTTTATCACTTTTATCAGCTCTCAGCCTCGTTTTATGTAAAAATGGGTCCTTGAAGAAACTCAGAAAGTAACAGGAAATGTGATAAGCATCCCCTGGATCTTATCTGCACCTAATCTCCTCCTCAACTTTTCTTCCTCTCAGGTTTTTACTGGTGCTGTTTTGGACTGAGTGACTTTCTGAGGCTTTCCCTGGAAACTCCAAAACCCTCATACGTCATGCCTGGACTCTTTGCTGCATTAGATGTTTGTGCCTATTTGCAGCCAAGCAGGAAGTTTTTCTGCCTTTTCGAGGTGGAGGGAGGGCTTTGTGCGAGGTGCAGTGGTGCGGCGGCCAAACATGGGAGGTGTGTGCATGTGTATGTGCGTTTGTGTCCGTTTGCGTGCATGCTTGGTAGACAGATATACAAAGACAAACAAAAACCAGAGAGACGCGCTCCTTTCCGAGTGGGAGGTCGTTTCTGCGGAGGTGCCAAAAGACACAAAAGCAATATTTTTTGCTGTGAGAGAGATGCTGCCTAACAAAATGTAGTGATTGCAACCTGCTGTAACACACATACGCACATGGAAGACACGCGCGCTGGAAAGATAATTGATGCCAATAGCAGATGCACGGTGACGGTGAACGCCTGAACGGGCTGATGTAGCATTCGAAGATGTTTTGAAATACTACTGCTGATATATAGTGTTATTTTTAATCCATGCCAAAGTACAACAGAGATGCACTTTCTACCAATCAAAAACTCACCGTTTATTTCAGCATCTATGATTAAAAGTCATTTTTCAGTCTCGTTTTCAAAGAGCTGAGCTTCGCGTAGGAAGCCGGGATTAATGAAAAACTGGCATGCAGGAAAGTGTGTGTATGTGTGTTACAAAGTTTTTATCTGAGACGACGTGTTTGGAGGTTTCTAACTGTAATTAGATCACGTAAAAGAACATTTATACATAGTGGCACAACTGGTTATCCATGCTGTTGATATTAGAAACTTGTTTGTATGTATCGCTTTTATTTATTCTTCTGAGTCCTGTCGGGTCAGTGAGCTGCTCCATCTGAGGGAAACTTTGACCGCCAAAAAGAGAGCGCGAGTGAGCGTCGGACACGACGAGGGAAAGGTGACCTGGAGTGTGCTTTTTATAGACGACGGTAGAGGGTTTATAAAGGAGAGCCGTAGGTGTGTGGGATGGGCGTAGGGGGTGTTGGTGCTTTGGTTGGGGTTGTTTGAAGTGGGTGACGGAGCAGAAAAACGAGAGATGAAGATTTGCTCTCACTTGACGGAAGGAAAATGTAGACACGAGCGCACACACACACACACACACACACAGCAACACACACACAGAGCGCAGTGCTACAGAGATGTTCACCAGTCTCTCCTTGACTTCTGACCCAAAACGCAGGCTCCAGTTGGGGTGATAAATTGTATTATATGGCATTAGAAAACGTGTTGTTAGTTTAAGATAAGCATCTATTCTTCCCTGCTAGTAATATTTGTGTCACACCTTGAGCTGCCTTTTTGTTTTAACGAGCAGTTGATTGTAATTGTGAGTATTGTGATGTAATTTCAGAGTGGTGTCAAAACTGTGGCTGTGCGCACAGGACCAAAGACAGTTAAAAAAAAGAAACGCACCGTTAGATCCTCGTCGGAGCCGAAATTCTCTTAATGACACACTTGATCCGTACAGCGGCTGTCAGAAAATGCAGAAGCAGCAGTGGGAGCTCAGTCGTGAAGGCTGCAATCAGCAGCTGCTTTCCCTCTCCTCCAAAACACGCGGCGTCGTAAGTGGAGGGATCTGAAAGGCGAATAGCAGAAAGAGTCAGAGGTAAAGGACAGAATCCGATAACGATTTTACTCCTCGCAAATCTTCACTGAATGTAAAAGTAAAAGCTAAGAGGATGAATGTTAGGCTGTTCAGAGAGAGGGGCGACCAAATCCAAACGGAAGCTGCAGGTTTCTGATTTTCGGCTTTTTTTCTCTTCTGTCTGGGTCACATAAAAAGCCAGTGTGACTGCCACAGGCTGTGCTGTACTGTGCTGTTACTGTCCTGCCAGAAGGACTCGAGACCAAACACTGTCAATAACTCCGGTACTGAATCGAACACATGGGACCCGATTCTGCTGCGTGAGAGAGAAACAAAAACAAAAGGACACAGAAACGATGAAGCCAGAACAGACGCAAAGAAAAACGTGGAAGGAGAGCAGCAGTGTCATTCCAGCTCTGCTCCGCCCCCTCGCCGGATTCACAATCACTTCCTGTTATGCATTCTCGCCGTTGTTGCCACAACAACAAACGCTGCCTTTGCACCTACTGGACCTCGGTAGGTTTCTCCTCAGTTCAGTCGGTTGCAACGAGTTTTGTTTGGACATCACTGCCTACCCTCCTCCATGTTGTCCTCTTAGACACTGTACATAAACGTTAGCTTGAAGGAACAAAAAATGTAGAAAATTATCCGTTAGCATCCTCTGTGTTTATTAAGCTTATTTGCTATGTACACTTCTCGATAACACGCTCACCTTTATTGTTTGCATAATCACGTTTTCCTTTTTCCCTCCACACACTTATCACAAGGTGTGTATTTCATTTGATTCACCTAAACGGGTTGGAGAGGATTTTGTTGCATTTTGTTAATTTTCCTATTGTCTTTCAAAAGAAGCTTTTGTAATTATGTGCTATGCATTTGCTGTAACAATGAGAGAGAGAGAGAGAGAGAGAG
>JAUESF010000008.1:5852408-5863222 GCA_032274765.1 Malacoctenus tetranemus
ACACACACACACACACACACACACACACACACACACACACACACACACACACACACACACACACACACTCACTCACAGCGGTATGTTGGGCTAACTAGTGGCCACTCAGTTTAGCAGTTGACGTTGGTGCAATTGATTGGACCCATTGATGAGTTGTGCTAACAGCTATTAAACCTCACAAAGGCCTGTTGATGCCGCCATGGCTTTGTTGGACTTCAACAAGCTTAATGAGCCACAGGTTCAATGCAGAAAGTGTGCGCGAGTTCTTTCATTGATAACTAAGTTGTAGGTGAGGATGAGGAAAACTGAAGTTCCAACATTTTGTAAACGCAGACCAGGGATTTGTGTGCATCTACCAAATGATTTTCCTGCAGTTACTTCGTTCTAAACATTCAAAGTAGAAAAGTTTAATGACGATGGAATAATTTCACCAAATCAATAGGGTTTTCAGTGACAGAAGAGGAGCTTTCTATCGTACAAACTGCCTCCATACTTAGATTCACATCTTTCAGCATGAATCTATTAGTTTCTGTATGAAATCTGTACAAAGTGCTATGACACTGTACGGTCTGTTTCTTTTTGTGTTTTAGGTGAAAGACTGCAAATACAAGTGGCTGTTATCTCCAGTTTGTCCCCTGGTGATTTTACCAGTGGACTATATTGTACAACTAAATAAAAAGTTAACAGAGATGAAAAAAGAAGCAGAAACGCCTACTCAGTTACTCGGCAAAGATAGAAAATACACTGGAGTAAAAAATAGCCAAATCTTAAAGCCATCTTGGTGTAATGAATTACTGTGGCTGCACCTGTAACAAGGGAGAATCCAAGAGCTGCAGCGCACACACAGAAAAGTAAAGCAAAGGGACACAAAATGCATTTGAGTGTAACAAAGAGCCTGATCCTGAACATGTGACATCGACAAACTTCAGTGAACCTGTGGCGGCTGAGATAAAAACATGAAAGGCGTCTCCAGCTGCTATTCGTCAGTCTCTCTTCGATGTACATGACCTATGTGAAAGACACGGGGAAAAACCTGCATTTGTACCCCCCAAAATCTCAGCATTACACTGTTGTTACTGCGCGTCAATCTCTGGGTCAACGGTTGCTCTAAGCCCCTCTTGTGTTTCAGCCTGACAAAGCCGAGCGCACAAAACCAGGTCCATAAAGAAATGGCTCTCCGAGTTTGTTGTGGAAATACTTGACTGGCCTGCACAGAACCCTGACCTCGACCCCATCAAACACCTTCGGGGATGAAGTGGATTGCCAATTGCAAGTCTGGCCTTATCGCCTGACATCAGTGTCTGACCTCAGTAATGCTCCTGCAGCAGAAAAAAGGAGCAAATCCCAGCAGCCAGGTTTCAAAATGTTGTGGAGAGACTTGAAAGAAGAGCGAGAGCGGTCCAAGTGGCATATTAATACCCACGACTTAGATGTAATGCTTCGATGTCGGCAGCTTTTGTTTGCAGATTATTTCTCGGCGTGTTTGAAACTGAGATGTTTATTCGCGGCACTGCGCGAGTAATAAATACTGAGCAGGTTGGTTGAACTGTTCAGATTTGTCTTCTTTCCTTTCAGTCAGGAGAAATTCAGGATTTTGATTAATTTGAGTAAGACTCGTGTCATAAACCACGCTGCACGACCAAAAACAGAAAAACATAAAACACACCCATGCGCACAGGGTTCAGGCAAATTACCAGTGATTTATTAGTTCAGACAGATTTATTTATCCCCTTATGGGCAATCGCTTTGTAGCTTCCTGTTTCTACACACAAACAACCGCCAACTACTGCAATTCAGATTTTATAGGGTAGAATATGAAAAGTTCAAATTGTCCTGGATCATGTTTAACGCATAGGAGTGTTAGAATAAATAGACGATAGATGAGACATAATGAGGCAATAAATTGTCAATGATAAGATGAAGTGATTCAGCCATAAAAATTAATTGACATTGGTTTGTTTATGTTAAGCAGCCTATTAGAAAAGAAGAGTTGCAACGACGAGTGACTCTCATCAGGAGCTTTATTCCAAGTTATCACATATTTCAAGTCAAAAGACCCTTTTCTCATTAAAAATAAGACATAATCACCACAAAGTTTTCCCTGCTTGCTTCAAGTCATTTTTTCTTATGTCAGTTGTAAAATGTCACTTGTTCTGTGGTTTGCTTGTAATTACAAGGCAGCTCAATGAAACAAGTGAAAGTGCTTTGTAGAAATAAAGCCATGCCAGTTTGGTGTCAGTGATGTTGCGGTTCTCGTCTCGCTGTGGCAGATTTCCTGGTTCGATTGCTGGTGAAGAGAAAACCTCAGCTGGAATTCGCATGTTTTGCTTGTGTTCATTGCTTCTCTGTGGGTTCTCCGTTCTCCTCCCACATTCCAGACATGCGTGCATGAGGTGAACCGGTGGATGTGAATTGCCTGTAGGTTTGAATCTCTGTTGGTCTGGTCCTCTGTGATGTCTGTCTGGCGATCTGTCTATGGTGCTTCCTGCATCTTGCTCAGTTTCAGCTTGGATCGTCTCCAGCTCGCCGTGACACTAAGTTGGTCAAATCAAGTGTGAAAGTTTGATGGACGTCGAGCCGCATTAGTTTTTTCCACGTTCGCCATTTAAACAGTTGACTTCATTCAAACGAGTCCTGAATGTGTCCCCTCTGCCGTCTGTTTGTCTGTGATTGAGAGACCAGAAGAGCGTCTCATATAGCCGGGGAACAATTATCTGTGGTGGATATCAGTGTGGCTCGCCGCTGGTTTATCGAGTGGGCAATCTGAAGGACGACTGTATGAGAGCGGGACAAAATAAAGTGTTTGTTGTGAATGGATGGCTTGTCCTTTTGATGTTTCTATGGCAGCTGCAAACTGAGGTATGCTGTAGTTGCTATGGCACTAGTGGCTGGGATGAGGTGGGGGGGCCGGAGGGTGGGGGGGCTGGCACTGAGTGTGCGTATGTGTGAGTGCATTTAGCAGGCATGCATATTTCAGATCGTCCGCGGTATGTTGTAAAGTGTGTGACAGATGCTCGTGGGTTATTCTGTGAGTGTGTTTCTCCAACAAAGAGGTCTTTCACAGCCCCAGACTGGTGAGTTAAATGATACCCCCCCCCACCCACCACACCACCCCTCCCACCCCCACCCCCTTCCATCGCTCCATCACAACCGAGCCACCCCTCTCCGCTCTCCCCAGAGATTCATCCCTGGGTCAGTGCTTCTCTCTGCTGCCCCTGTTGTCATGGTTACCGCCTTAAGCGTCACCCGGGACGACGCGCGGAGGTGGGCGTGAGTCTCGGGCTTCAGTGACTTTTGGAGTTTGCCATGAATTACAACCCAGAGGCTCCAGGGGCTGAAGCTGGCTGGCAGGAGCTGAAATATGGCTGCGGTTTTGTTTGTTGTGATATATTGAGGCTGGCCACGCTACGCCGCGCTGGTTGCACTTTATTTCTCAGCACAGAAATTACCATGCTTGTTTATGTAGGGAGAGCGCGGGGCAGAGGTAATTACAGTATAATGGCGCACGGGGAGTTTTGTTGGTTGGTTGGAGATCAAGAGTTCATAAGAAACCAACCTGAAGGCTTGTTTTAATGGAGAAGGGGAGAACTGCTCTCTGGTCCTGCAAGGGCCTGAAAAGCGCAACAGATTTCTGAGTGTGTGGAAGGTCAGAAGATGTGAGAAGTTTGGATTGGAGTATTTTAACATTTGAAGAGTACCATTGATTTTAAAGAAAGTAAACATTATCTCAAGGAGAACTCAAAGATTCAGCTGCTCCACATCACATCCTCGTAGCGGAGGCTTTAACCTTTGGGGCTCTGCTGTCTGCCATGTTTTATTCTCACTGTGCTTTTCTGGAATCCAAAGTTTTGTTGAATTGGAGTGAGTCAGCTCTGAACTTATGTAACCACTTTGTGAAATGAGAAATGAATGCATCTCTACCTCAATTGTCCTGCCTTCATGAATAATTACCTCTCATCACCGGTTTGTACGATACACTCCGACACAGGAGGGCTGCGTATCGTGTTCCTGTGCTCTGGCTGAATTGTCTGAACAAATTTGTTATTTTGGGGAAGTGAGATTTGAGTCCATAAATGGATAAAAGTTCTCCTCCAGTCTTTGCACCCACAACTGTCCAAACACCTGGACACATCCAACACAGAGGCCTGAGCCACCCAGCTGGCTCCTTTCAATGCGGATGAGAAGCCACTCTACTCCGAGCTCTTCCCGGGTGATATATCTCCTCGCTCTATCGCTCTATTTCTCTGCCTCTCTGTAGATAAAACCCATTTTGCGAGCTTGTATCGAGGATACGTTTCCTTTGGCCATGATCCAAAACTCCTGATCGTAGATAATCTCCAACGCTGCTTTAGGTCTAAATACATCATCGCCGGGAGTCGACACGATGACCTCCTACTTCCTGGCAGTTTTCAGTCAGTTGTTTTCAAGGTCTGAAGTGAAGTGGTAAAGAAAGCTTCAACAGTTTTTGACTCCGACTTCATGGACGATCAACAGAGCCACATTCAGGTGGAAAATCTTTAAAGCACTTGTGAAATTGCTGCAGCTTGTTGTCTGTAAGTGCTTCAGTTAATCTCAGGTAATGTAATATCAATGCAAATGTTCCTGATGATCAGGTTTTATCATTTTTAACGTTTGTCTGTGTTCAGATGTTTGTTAGCAGTATTATTGTCACTGTGCTGGATCGTTGCTGCAGGCAAATAGAGGTTAGATCTCATCAGGACGTCCCCGTTCAAAAAGCCTGTGAAGTTGTAGCTGTGAGTCTTTCTGTCGCGTTTGTTATTTAAAACCACATTAAGGTTTATTACTGCAGTTACTTTGTTGTATCCATCACAACAGGAATAAACCAACAGCCTCTGTATCTATTTAGTTTGCTACAAACCAAACTCGTGTAATTCAGATGAATCGATATTAATTGTGAGTCAGTTGCCTCACTGACGGGCTAAAAGGGGGGGAGGGGGGGCAGCAGGCAGCTCTTCACACGGAGGTCTCAGTGAGCCCGGTGGTCTGTGTTGTTTGTAGTTTAAAAAAAGATCTTACCGAGCGAACACCAGCACGGATCTCCACGACAAATCCACCGTGCTGTGGACTTGGCAACGCTAAATAAAACATCAGGATGAGAAGAGATGCACCTCAGCTCACTCCCCACAAACTTTATGTGCTGCAGGAAGAGGAAGGAGGAGTCGTAATTAGAGAAGTTACTGAATACTTCATCATGTTGCATCTAATCACATCATGGCTTCATCAGCCTTTTTCGGAAGGGAGCTGAACTGCCGGCAAGACAACAAGTCAAGTTGCCTTAATGACAAGATTGGATATAACATTGCCTGAGATCACCAGTCATAATTATTATGATCCAGTGAATACTGTGTGTGTGGTATAGGAAGTGAGTAGAAGCCAAGTGGGCTCCAAACATAATGAATGAAAGCAGTTGAGTAAAAGTTACTTTATGACCCCTTTCCAATATGTATCATTTAGTATCTGAGAATGTGTTTTTAAAGAAGTACATACACATTTATTGCTGATAACTACTGCACCGCTGTAATCAAGTTATTCTATCTTGGTCCGACTTTTCTGAACAAAATTCAACCGAATGAATCAATCTTTGTCAAGTTTTTGTACTTTTAATGGATTTTTCAACATTTAGCTGCTTTTTAGATTTTTTTGATGAGTTGTGAACTGGTTTTCTGTTGCTTTTTATTCATGAAATGACAGAAAATATGTTTAAAAAAAAGTGTTTTTCAAGCGGTGTTGTTCAGGCCTCCATGGTCTGTTCAATTTGCTGACGTCTGCTGTCAAAGAAATATTGGAAAATAGTAAAATGAAAGAATTTGTTGCTGTTTTGTCCTCGTAAAAAAAAAGTGAAGCATTTTCAATCAAGAAGAAAATCGCTGTGGCTCAAGTTTATAAGAAAATCTGAAAATAATACAAAACTCTACAGGTTTCCAGGAGACGTTAAGCTTTTTGTTTATGAGTCAACCTCACAATATACCACAAATCAATAGATGTGTTATTTTCTTTTTAATTTGAACACGGTATTTTTGTTGGGTGCCGTTGTAGAAACAGTCATATGTGGAACAGATTAGTGTAATTCTTTGGCAGCAGGGAGGCAGCGCAGTTATTGGCTTCTTTTTAAAGATGTGATGTCTCTTTCTGGTTCAGGTCGTTTCATTTATTGTTGTTGCCTCGGTGAGATCTCTGCGAACTGGGCAGCCATCCAGTCTCAGAGGTGTGTGTGAGTGTGTGTGTGTGTGTAAACAGTGTACAAGTGATGTGCTGTTGCTGCTGTGTTCAGCACTATGATCCATATCTACAGGATGTGTCTGCACACAGCTGTCTAACATATATATAGACCACCACTCAATGCTGCAGTGCCTTTATATAAGCTGGGTGAAGCACACCATCAGCACTATTATCTGGTCTCCTGCTGCCAAGCTTATGGCTGAATTATATTAGAAATGAAGCCTTTTTCTCCTCCTTCTTCTTCTTCTCCTCCACCTCTCCTGCTTAATATTGTGCTCGGCAGCCCCTTAATGCCCTCTCTGTTTACCCTCTCACACAGTTTACCCTTCTCCCTCCCCTGACACCCCCTCCTTCCGTTCTACTTCTTTTCTCTTCCACCAAACACTCTTTTCCTCAGTTTTTCTACTTCTTTAATGCTCCTGAAACTCTCCCCTGCTGTTATACCTCCTCTTTCCACTTTTTCTGATCTTTCTCTTTTTTATCGCCCCGTTTATGTCCTCACCAACTCTCATTTTCTTTCTTCTCTCCCCTACGGCTCCTCTTCCCTTTTTTACATCATTGGCTCCCATATGTTTCCCCACAGTCTTCGTCCTTAGCGCTCACGAAGTTATTGTCCAGACTAAAATAACCCAGCATCTTCAGCCCGGCGTAATCCTAAAAAAAAGGTTTTTAAATTCAATTCAGTGTACAGACTCGCTTTGATTTTTGCAGATATTTCACGTTCGCATACAAAAACTGCAGCTCCTGCGTCGGTGATCTCATCACTTCCAGTGTGAGATCAACATTAGTGAGTAAATGAGGGATGTTGGAAAATGTCTTTGGCGCCCTGAGTCCCGCTCTGCTCTAAGTCGTTCCCTCGCCATTGTTTCCTTTTCTACAGCTCAGGATGCTTAAAAGCTTTTTTCCAACAAATTTCCCTTAAACTTTTATTACCAGTCAAATATTCACTTGAGTAAAAGAAGTCCAGCTGATCCGTGTGGTTTTTCTTTGTTGCGTTGCTGGTCAACACTTATTTCAACACTATTTCAACACTGTTTCTCTGTTGCCACACCGGATTGTTTTAGAAGTTTCCTGCGGGCCTGTCCACCAGCAACTGGCATGTTTTGGCAAATCAAACACAACAGGTTGTCTACAGGCGTCCTCAGAGTCCAACCTCGACAGAAAAGGTTGATCCATTGCTGTTGTGAGGAGCTGCAGACACGAGGACTTTCTTTAACTGTGATTAAACTCATCGTCAATTTATCAAATGGTAAACTGTTGCTGTGTAGTTTCAGTATAAAGCCAACAACATTTGGATAATCTGGTCTCAACTATCTTTAACTTTAACCACAGGCTGCCTATTTATTGTTTTATTGTTTTTTCAGCAATTAAACGATGGTTTCCCATCTGCCTCGTCTGTGCTTTGTGTTCTATTTAATGAGAAGATTGTTAGCGAAGAAAACGAAGATGATAACTTGGTAAAAATGATGTTCACCAGTTGTTATCATCACATATTTATGTTAGCCGAAAGCAGAAGAAATCCCAAGGATGACTGGAGATCCACATTTTTATCAGAGTTCTTTCACGGTAAAAGTTGATCTCTTTTTTCATGTCTCCTGCAGGACTGGGTTTTCCTCACACGCTTCTGCTTCCTCACCGACTTTGGCCGTTTGGACTTCCGGTTTCGCTATCCAAAGGTAGGACGACCTCCGACGAGGTTTCCATGTCAACGTTTATTTTTCTCACTCGCGTTTATCATCAGTCACGTTTTCCTCTTCAGTCAGACCGCTCTGATTCTGTCCCCCTCAGTTCTTTTGTGCCGTTCTCCCTCTAGTTTCCATTGTGCCTTTCTTTCCTTCCTCTTACCTTATTTAAACTGATGCCACCTCTGTCTGTTCCTCAGGCTCTTCCTGCAGAACCCTCCCTGTCTTTTTTTTCTCCACCTCCTCCTTCTCCTCCTCCCCCCATCCACCTCCTCCTCCTCCTCCCTCTTCGTTCCTTAGCATCTTTCTATGCATCTGTTTTTTCCCTACAATTCTTTTATCCATGCCGTACTCCACGGTTATAGCCTGAAGACTTTGGAAACAGTTTTGTCACATAAATCTCAAACTGTCTTACTGACTCACTGTGATCTATGTGCATCCCAATGCAATCTCCCTGTTTCTCCCCCTCTGTCTCTCTCTCTCTCTCTCTCTCTCTCTCTCTCTCTCTCTCTCTCTCTCTCTCTCTCTCTCTCTCTCTCTCTCTCTCTCCCCATCACTGTCTCTCCTCTGTGCAGTCTCGCTGCTGTCAGAACATATTGCTCTACTTTGATGACAGCTCTCAGTGGCCAGCTGTGTACAAAAGGCCCGAAAAGGTGAGACGCTGCCCCCCTCTGCATCGTGTCACTTGACAAGCTGCTATTAAAGAAAAACACTTCTCCATTTACTCGTTCACACGTCAGCGTTGCATCGCAGCTCTCCCCAAAAACTCCACGGTTGTTAATTCTCCCTCGGACGGCAGGATCACAGACTTCTCACTCAGCTCCGAATAAAACAAAGCTGTCGGTTCCTGAAAAGTCAGAAAGGGAAGCTTTTCACTCACAATCATGTTTTATTGATGATACACGCAGTGATCAAGGGTGGTACAAAGCGAGACACCAGAGGGTTCAGCATGAACTCGAGCTGCTCCTCACAAAGTGACAGCAGAAGATAAGATTCTCTTCAAATAAATGTCTCTTCTCTGAAATGGATATTTCAACTTAGAAGTCCAGTTATCATAATATATATTTATATATATATAAACAAGTATGTGGACACATTTTCACAGTTCTGTCTCTGAGAGTGTTGACTGAATATTAGAGTGAAGGATATGCCTATTTTGACAGAAGTCCATCATTTTCACATCTATTCTCGGTGAATTAGAGCCAGCGTAATAGGTCCTAGAATTGCAAACATCAATTTCATGAACCAATACAGAGAATTTAGTGTTTTTCTCTCTGTGAAATTGATGTAACTACTGCCGAACGCAGCGACTCAATCAGTCATCAGACTGACCGAGTGACGATAGATCAAGTAACAGCAACAGGAGTAAATGTCCAGTAGCTGAATTAGCATGGTGGCTAACTCAAGGAGACAATAAAAACTGGTTCATGACTCATTTTCCGAGTTACTTTTTATTGCAGTAACGAGTAAAGTAACTCTCTGTGATTGAAAATAACGGCTTATTTAACAAACCTGGCACAACGATTGCAATTACGTTTGGTTCTACTGAGAAACTCGCACTGGAAAAGACAGTAGCTGTTCATACCAATGTCTCAGTATCGTGGAGTCTACACTCAGCGTTCCAGCGTTGTGCCTACTGTTTCCATCCAGCCTGCAGGAAGCCAAGGCCAAAATGATTGAAAATGCATCACTTACTACATATCGAGCCAGCGGTGCTGCAGGTCTGGAGAGTTATTCCTGAATCTGGCAGCCCTGGTGTCCTCTCCTCTGTCTTTACGTTCACCATTAGTTTTCTATAATGGAATTTCTTTGCCTGCAGAGTGCATGGACTCATGCAAACACGCTTCTCCCTCAGCTGCAGCCTGCATGAATTCTTAATCTTAGCATGTATGTGGCGCAGTCTGCAGGTACGATGAAATATAACGTAATCGACTCTTTAAAATCAACATTAAATTGCTCTCACAACCAATAAATGATGTATAACAAAGCTATTTATTGCAGGCAGACATTAGTTCCTCCCACTCAGCCTTTTCACAGTTCGGTGATATTTCATCGACACGCAGCATTTGATGTAGCTGTTTGCTGTGTTAATAAAATATTTTTCCTTGGTGAAAATGGTCTCAGGAGTTATTTAAATGATCGTGTGTTTTGTTGTACAGGGCACTCGTTTAAAAAATCAGTGTTTCTCCACAGAGCTTCAGAGTTTCATCAAACACTCTGACCCAGATACTTTACATTTCCTGGCTCGTCGACTGAAGTGATTTGGCTGGCGACGTATTCCTCTGCCTGACATCTTGTGACACACAGATGTGACATCATGTGGAGATATTTCTGGTGCGGCTACAAACAGCCCATCACTTCTCCGCTCTCAGTCAGATCCTCGTGTCAGATTTCCACATTTAGACTCTCTGGCCCTCATTCTCCTCCCGCCAGTTTTTGCTTCCAATAGTCAGGCGGCGTTCAGGGGGGAAAGAAAAAATCCATCAGCGGCGAGATGAACTATATCAATTTTAATTCCAGCAGATTCAATGGAGCGGCAGCCGATAGAGACACAGTTTCAATTAAAATTTCATTAAACACACCTCACATTTTACCGACTGCAAAACCCTCCTCTGCTATCACTTGATATGTGCACGTCTCAGTGATGAGTATAAACTACAGCTGAATACAACAGCTTGAGGCACAACTCGCCTCGAGCTTGTTTGAATGGTGCTTTGTGCAACGGCTAAAAAACGAAAGAGAAATTGA
Organism: Malacoctenus tetranemus; assembly: GCA_032274765.1. Classification (NCBI taxonomy): domain Eukaryota; kingdom Metazoa; phylum Chordata; class Actinopteri; order Blenniiformes; family Labrisomidae; genus Malacoctenus; species Malacoctenus tetranemus. The sequence continues at coordinate 5,863,079 of JAUESF010000008.1, forward strand.
CCGGAAAGATTAGCAGTGAGTAAAAATAACGAATGTGTTTGAGTCCTTGAAGTCGTCCGTGTGTCAGAAAATTATTTAGATCTTGATTTTTTTTCTTTTTTAACTCACTTTCCCACTGATACAGAACTGCTACCAGAAAGAGGC
>JAUESF010000008.1:5898517-5914132 GCA_032274765.1 Malacoctenus tetranemus
GGGTGACTCCGGTGGCCCCGTTGTGTGCAACGGTGAGCTGCAGGGTGTTGTGTCCTGGGGATACGGATGCGCTGAGAAGGACCACCCTGGTGTCTACGCCAAGGTAAATTTTGACACAGAAAAGCATTGAGTGCAGAACTTGATGTTCAGTCTAGCTTCATACTGACACTCTGGACAGCACTGACACCAATTAGCTGCAGTGACACTGACCTTTTCTTTTTATTTTCCAGGTCTGCATCTTCAACGACTGGCTGGAGAGCACCATGGCCAGCTACTAAGTCATCCAACCCCAGAAGTTCAGTCAAGCAGCCTAACATCACCTGCTGTCAGTTAAATCTGTTGTTCTGAACAATAAAAATGATCAAAAGCAATTTTTTGGTATCAGATTGGATATTTTTCTCTTGGTTTACGGTTCAATTGCTGCCATTGTCGTCTCAGGCAAAACAAACACGATTGATTCTAATATGCTTCTTTGCTTTTAATACTGCTGAACAATGGAAATTTCTTTAAATATTCAGTAGTTGCACATGAATCTGAAGCAGCAGAGGATTACTGTGCATTCTTCACTGGATGGATACTTCAATGACTCAACTGTATCCAAGCTCGCTGGCATTTGAAGGTCTGGTGACAAATGCCGCCCTGCTGGTGCAACATGTTCAGTGCCACACTGTCGCATACAAACAATGTACATTTGTTTTTTTCCAACTTTCTATAGGCCTGGATATATATATATATATATACACTGTACTGTACTGTTTGTTTTGACCCTCATTCATCTATTCCTGTGCCAGGCAGTTTCAGGGTTTCCAACCTGTGGGTGCTAATATTTTGATAAGGGGACCTGTGGCTGTTCTGCAGCCGCTCTGCATTACACACTACCCTCTTGGATCATTAAATGATGGATCTTAGCTGTGGATGTTTCTAATTAATAATTTAAACTAATTTCCCTGGATCTGAATTATGAATAAATTAATTATGAATGGATATGTACAATGATTTTTAAAAAGGACTTTTAATTTTGCATTTAGCCATTCATTTACCCATCTGCCACCCTGTCACATCCATTTTATTCCTTTCATCTCTTTCTTTATCTTCTGACACCGTGGTGGTAATGAAGAGGGATGATTCATTCCTGGAAACAGCAACAGGTGCACTGTCGTCTCCTCTGTCTGTGCAGAACAGATGGGAGATATTTCTGTACAAATGTCCAACAACTGAAATCTGAAATTGCAGGCAGAACAAGTGTCAAACAAGGCACCCGTGCTTTCGTACTGCAGATGAGTCTTTGTCTCAACAACAGTGCTAGAATCACCTTGCTACTGGCAGCTTATTTGTTGTCAGACAAACAAAAAAATCCTCTTGATTTTATTCAAACAATTCACTGAGGATGGTTTGGTTTAATCACTGATTTGAATAGTTGGACTTGGAGTAGACTGGAGATTTTGAGTGCAACGATACTGGATGTAAAAGCTTTGGTAGACCTCCTTTCATCAAAGACAATTTAATTTGTTGCATATGTGGCAGCAGCTGTTAGGCAACACAATTTCAGACCTTGTGTGGTGTTTGAATGGACTTAACCATGTTTCCTTTTCTGCAAAATGAATAATGGCTCTGTGATGTAGTACTAAAAATATTGTTCATAATGTAATTTGCAAAAAAAGATCACCCATCCAATAATAATTACTTAGCTCTTCTGGTCTTTGCGCAGGCTTTTTGCTCTCAATTTTGTTCCCCTTTTACCCTCTATCAGATGTTCATCTGGTGAACACTAGTTTAGTATTTTGACAAAACTGTAATCACGGTTAATAATCTCTTTGTTTTCAAAGTTAAATTTGTTTGAAACAAATGAAGCAGGTGGTGACCTTTGACTCATGAGTGTATTTTACAAATGAGGTTGAAGTCGGGGCAGTGGCGTTGCCAGGGTCTCTTGGGGCTCCAAGCAAACCCCCCCTGTTGTCGTTGCTGTGGTGAAGTGCATTTTAGCCGCCCTAGGGGGCAGCCTTGGGGCCCCCTCTATTTGCCAGGGCTCCAAGCAACTGCCTGCCTTGCCTGTCCGCACGCTACGCCTCTGAGCCCAGGCAGAAAATCCCTCTAAATGCAACGTTTCTCTTGGTCTGAGTGCACCCCGGTGGGGTTTGTATCCAGCGGTGGCTTTCATTCCAATGACAGGCGGAGGAAAAAGTAGTTCCATCAAACCGTGAGGAAAACTTTCTTATTTTTTTCGTGCTAATGATTGTTAGATAAATAAACCAGAATCAACGTGTAAACTAAAATCCCCCATGGTATTTTCAAAGTCATTAATCACCAATCAGAAACATTTCATACCGGAAGAATGAATGTTTTTGGATTAATCCGCTGAGATTAATACATTACGTTTTGAGCGCCTGGGTTACAAAGTTAGCGTCAAATGCTAGCGGAATCAAAGATAGAAACACCTGTGGATGAAGTTCATATTGTGGTAAGAAATGTCACTGTTATTTACTTGTGTTGCGTAGTTTCAGTTTTTAGCCTCATTGCTTTCCAGGAACTGAGCTAAAGCGAATAATTATTTACTAAACGGTAGTTCAGCGTATGAAACTTCAGGGAGGGGGGATACGTAAACAGGCCCAGAAGCAGGCTCACCTTGATGGGTCGGTGCTTGTGTGTTTACCTGAATTTTGTCTCAGTATTACGATAAACACGACTCATTAGCAGCCACTTACTTTAGTTAGAACCACAAAATGAAGTTGGCCCTTTGTAAAGGAAATGTTTCAGAGGTTCGCTTATTTTAGTCTTCAAATTTCACTGCCTTTGAATTCATTATTGAAGGGTTTTTTCCCTCCTAAATTGAATTTAATGGACAAATACGGGGAGTGGCTCTGTGTTTAATTGTTTTAATAGTAGCTGTTATACCCCCATTGATGAAGACATTGTTGTGAACACTTCTGTTATTTTAACCTTGAACATTCAAACCAATATCATTGTAGACACAGAAAAACAAACATTAGTTTGTCAGAATAATCTTTTGGCATTAGTCTGAGTTTAAAAACACCTACTAAACCTTGAGAGCATAGAAATATGAATGACTTAAAATCTGGACATCATGTCTCCTCCAGGGATCATAGCTACAGTTGGTTTTTTTGTGTGTCACATTGTAGCTGTCTGCTCAGATCTCAGATCAGTCTGCACATGCAGTTTGTTGGATCTTTTTTTCCCAAGCCAATGCAACATTTTCAATTCCTCCAGAGCAAAAACATTACCTATGATTGCTTCCGTTTGGCATGTATTTGTTGTGTTGAAAACCTCTCAGTTTGTTGAATGAAGTGTTCAGAAAGCCCGGCAGTAACATAATTGCCTGAGAAGCAGAACCAGTATTGTCAGCAATTGTGAGCACGCTGATGCATCTCAGAATGAAGGATTTTATTGATCGTGCTTTCACATCTTACATTTCTCTTTCTCTCTCTTCGCCGTGTTTCTCTCTGTGGCTCTTCCTTCGCCGCTCTCCTGCTGCTTCCCTCTCTGACACTACCCACAACCACCTCCTGTCTCTGTCTCCTTCAATTTCATTCTCTCTGGTTGCCCATCTCACATGTAGTTCTGTAATGGGAGGGGGGGGGAGGGGTGGGTCGCAATCTAGCTGTAGCTGGCAAGAGTGTCCTCGATCCAGGTCATCAGAGAACAAACTTTGGTGTAAACTCCGGGGTAGTTGGGCAAAGCACAGCCTTGGCCCCATGATACGATACCCTGCAGCTCTCCATTACACTCCATGGGGCCACCAGAGTCGCCCTGCAGGGAACAGGAAAGGGGAGGTTAAAGAGGGAAGTCTTCATTCAATTATGCTGCAGTGAAATTAAGTGATTTATCTGTATTTTTTTTCAGTCACCGTTATTTATTCCTGGTGCTTTGTAGTAGTGTGAGATTACCTGACAAGCGTCCTTGCCTCCCTCCAGGTATCCCGCACACACCATGCGGTCAGTGATCAAGCCGGGATACGAGTCCTCACACTCCTTGTCGGTCAGAATTGGGACCGTCACACACTGAAGCAAAAATGGGTTGAACACTGCAGACAAGAACATGGAAGAAGCATGAAGGTCAAGCAGGTCATAATTATTTATCATCATTTCAGCTCAAAGGAACGTTTTTGGGGCATTTTCCTCTCCTAATTAGGTTGAAATAATTCCCAAGACCTTCTCCATCCATCACATGCACAAGTTAAGCTTAATTGTGTTGAAAAACACTCCCCTAACATGTCCACGTGGGAGGGAGAGAGAATATTTCCCTACCAAGCTCCTGAATCATCCCTTATTTATTTGTTTCTCAGCGAGCACAGTGGCTGAAAAGCAGCTTCAGTGATGCTGTTATTTGCTGAGTGGACTCCTGTGGCGGCTCTCCTTCTGATGGCTGCACTGGTGTTTTCTTTTTTCCACTCTTGGCTGTTTGATGTCTGCTTTGCTTTCGACAGTTCTGAGTCTGTATAGGTGCATCGGACATTCCTAAAATGATAATGAATCACAGCCGCCCTGCAAATGCTTGCTGGGAAATATTCTTCATGAAACTGAATCATGCGTCTTGGAGGAATTTGTTTTGCTGAGCAAGAGTTTTTCACAATGTTTTTTATTCTGTAACCTTCCTTCTAGAAAAATATGCTGGTGCAAAGAGAAATGAATCATATCTCACTTGGTCCCTGATTTTGTGCTTTCAGAGGAAAATTAAATTGTGAACTTTATCAGTTCAAGCAACTTTCGAACTGAGGAACATCTGCTTGTTGTACAACTGTTTTGAATTCAACAAAGTGGTTTGCTGGGAGATTCAACGCTGAAATTTACAAGTGTAAAAGCTAATTTTTCTGATGGTTTCTGATGTGCATTATGTTCTCACTTGTTATTAAAAGCAACAATACTGACGGGGTTCAGTCAGGTGCAGCTCACCTTGGTCTGAGTAGATATTTCCCCATCCAGACACTCTGCACACGGTCCCGGGCTCGGGGCAGGCTGTGGGCAGTGCAATGGGCCTGACGAAATCGTTCAAAGTGACCTTGTGGGACATTTTCATCAGCATGATGTCATAGTCGAGGGTCTTGTAATCATAAAGCTCGTGCCAGTAGATGGCGTCCACTGTCATGTACTGCTCGGTGCCCTCGTTCATCCAAATGTGGTGGTCACCCAAGACGGCAATCAGAGAGTAAGGGCTGCATTGGAGACAAAGCACAAAACAATGAAATAACAATTTTAACGATGTGATCAGATGGCTAAATTTCACCATGTAGTACAAACTTTTGCCAGCAGTGGGCAGCAGAGACGATCCATTGGTCGTTGATGAGGGAGCCACCACAGAAATGGTAGCCGATGTTAATCGACACCATCCAGGGTTGAGCGTGACGTGCACACTCCCAGCCGCCCACAATCTTGTCATCCACAGGAACTGCAGCTGTGGTGCAAAGGAAATAGAAACAGCTTCATCCTGTGATGACTAAAAGTCCTTCTCCCCAGGAAACCTCAGTAAATACTGCAAATGGTCTTTACCTGCAGCTCCCAGGAGCACAAAAACAATCAGGCCAATCATCCTGTGGCTGACTTGAGCCTTCTTACGACCAGACTGGACGTGAATGACCCGCAACAAATTGCATTTATACCTCGACTTCTCGGTGACCTGCCATGCACCCCTCCTCCTTCCACACCCTCACACCTCCACCTACCGGCCCACCTCCCAACGTAAGCACACTCCTCCCCCTCCTGTCGTTGCCAGGAAAATTATCTTTGGACCTTTTTTTTTTCTTTGTATTTTCATATGTTGCACCTGCTGACAGCTGTGGAAATACACATGTTATCAAAGAAAATGTCATTTTGTCCCACTGGAATTGACCATTGATGGGATATTAAGGTCTTTTATTTAGCAAACACAAATAACTTAACCAGCTGTTCTGTGTTATTCTGTGCTGGTATAATTCAGTAGAATGGAGGACTTTAATATCGTTTATTGCAGCTCAGAGACTGCTGACTGCAGCGTGACACAAAAACAGAAAACAGACATACTGTATTTTTTTTTATTTTTCTGCCTCTGTGAGCACAGATGGTTTCTTTCCCACCAGTTCTGGCCTTTATTCAAGGATAGCCAAAAGCAGATCTGTACAACAACACATTTATCTTGTTTAAATCATCTTCCAAAATTCTGACTCATGAAATGTTTCAACCTTTCTCTGAAATGAAGTTTCCATTTGTTTTCCTCCCATTCCATTCATGTTGGTCCAATCGGGCCAAAAAACAGGAAGATATTTTTTGTTGTTTGTGTGTTGGTGCTTGCCAACAATGAGTGATCCATGCAAGAACCATACACAGGTGTTAAATGTGTGGAGACCTTGACGATATGCACAGATGATATAACCACAGGGGTTGTGCTGTGATGGAGCACAAGTGGGCAAATAAGAAAATTGGGGCACGATAAGGAAATATTTTTGGCTCAGAATTGGATGCCAAGGGAGAGAGCAGAGCCTGAAGACACATGTGGGGTCAGTAAAGAGAGGAGAGAGTGGAGGGTGGGAATAGGCTGAGCACAGCGAGCGAGTGGGATATAAATATGAACCGGGGTGTGTCCAGATGTCTTCTGATCACTCACCAGACACCACCATGAGACTGCTGGCTGTGCTGCTGTTGGTTGGAGCTGCTGGTAAAGAAACGTGCAGAGTCATGCTGCACACAAACCCTCATATTTGTACTGGAATATCACAGAAAGGCAAAAAATTGCTGGGAACTAGTGACTTTTTTATTAGACATTTGAAGCACGGTTCTGCTCTCTGTGTACAACAGCGGCAGTTCCCCGTGAAGATGGCAGGATCATTGGTGGGACGGAGTGTGAGCCTCACTCCCGTCCATACATGGCCTCCCTCAACTATGGCTACCATTTCTGTGGTGGTACGCTCATCAACAAGCAATGGGTGCTCTCTGTTGCACACTGTTGGTACAAGTAAGTAAACATCGACAGAGTGAGAATTGCTTCAAACTGTTCATGTCCTTGCCTTGTATGACACCTTTTAGACTCTTATTATTGCTGCTTATGCAAAGACAATGGTTTTGTTTACAGGTGGGTGAGGCGAAGCTTTATTTTCAATATTTTTTTTTCAATAAAATTGAGCAGTAAATGAGTGATGAGTTGAAAGTTGTAAGATGCGATATTTTGGGATGTGTCTTTTATCTCTCACTTGCTTCACCTCGTCTCAGTCCTTACGCCATGCAGGTCATTCTGGGAGATCATGATTTGCGTGTTTTTGAGGGAACTGAGCAGCTCATGAAGACCGACACCATCATCTGGCACCCCGAGTGAGTGGAAAAACAAGTTTCCTCTGCGTGAATTTAATGAAAACCAAGCAGAGAAACATCTAAAGCTAATGTTAGACCCGTCTGTGCGCAGATATGATTACCAGACTCTGGATTTTGACATTATGCTGATCAAGCTCTTCCACCCTGTGGAGGTGACTGAGGCCGTTGCACCCATCCCGTTGCCCACAGGGTGCCCATTTGGTGGGCTTCTTTGTTCTGTGTCTGGATGGGGAAACACTGTTCAGGAGGGCGACGGTAGGCTCACCACAGTGCTTCAAATCATGCACCTGAAGTGTTCAAATGACAGCATGTAAAAACACCTCAATCTTTATAGTTTGGTTGATCACAAGTGTGTTTGTGTTCTGCCTGTCACAGCGGTGATGCCCACCCGCTTGCAGTGTTTGGATGTGCCTGTTATTGACGATGACAAGTGTGAGAACGCCTATCCGGGCATGATCACACGCAGGATGTTGTGCGCTGGATTCATGGAGGGAGGCAAAGACGCGTGCAACGTGAGTCTCGCTGTTCGGCTCTGCGTGTGTTGAAGGTTCAGTCGCTGAGAAACTTGCTCACCGTCCGGCTCTCCCTGTGATTGTCAGGGGGACTCTGGCAGCCCGTTGGTGTGCTACGGAGAAGTCCACGGCCTCGTCTCGTGGGGTCAGGGATGTGCTCAGCCCAACTACCCCGGTGTCTACGTCAAAGTGTGCGAGTTCCTGTTCTGGATTGAGGAGACTCTTGCTGCCAACCCATAAAGAAGTGATTGATCTTTGCTCCTCCTGTCTCCCAGTTTTATTGCTTTCTTTTTGCTGCTTCCCATCAATACTCATTCCCATTATCTCCTAATCTTTAACACCTTCTTCCTTCACAGATCTTTTTTGGCACTTGCACCACCGCACGCTTTCTCCATCACATGTTCAGAGTCGACACACTTGAGTGTCAAAGAAAATAAACAAATGAACCATCCTGATATACATTAGGTTTTCTGTGTCCGCAACATGGAAAAACACCACATGAATCATATTACTGTATCTCTTAAATATTTATTGTCTTGATAAATAAGAAGTTGCATGTTTAAGCTATCCAGAAGCTTTTATTGAATTACATTTCTTTCACAGGAAAAACCTCCTGCAAGTTTTATATTAACGAGGTAGCATCTTTAATTGTGCTCACAAATTTACCTCTTTAGTTTTAAATTAATATTTAATTACATTTGTCAGATATCAAATGTAAGTTCAGCATTTTTTGATTAGAGCTCAGGAAAAGTTTGAATTACAAAGCAGACAGTGTGAAACTAACTGTTGATGAAAGCTGTGAGAAGATTGAACAGTAGGAGGCCCCAGTGAGCAGATTTCCTGTCAGTCACACCCACTCCTCAGGCTGAACAGTGCAGCCAGCATGTGGTTATATATGATTACACTTGAGATGTCAAAATCGGTTTATACATTCACTGAGGTCGCTATTTCTTACACCCTTGAAGAAGCGTGTTGATTCCAGCTGACGTTTTGCCTCTCAGGATGACATCGTTCGCATCACCTCTCCGGTGGCATGTTTGTCGTTTCTCAGCCCCTCTCGCTTTCCTCCCTTCTGCTGGAGTTTTCTTCTCTCTATGCCGGGACTGGAGGGTCTAAGCCACACTTCTCCTGTACACAGTCACAAAGAAAGCTCGTTCGCTTCACATCAGCAGCCTGAAAGTGGGGGGAAAAAACCCTGCACGCTACAGATGTCTATTCTTTACTCTCTCAACCCTCTGGTTCTGCTGTGAAAATACAACGTTTGAGAGATGATAATGCAACTGTGATGAAAGAATTCAAACTTTGGTTACCGGAGGTTAGAGGAGAAGAGAACATGAAAAAGTTGAATAAGACTTTTAAGTCAAAGTTATTTAACAAAAAAAGGAGTCACTGTTTATCTTGAATATGTGCACTGTCAACAATTGCTTGAACCACACTGTCTTTAGGATTACAAGACTTCTGAATTCATGACATAACATTTTTCTGGCAAATGATTTTGAGAAAACAACTGCAACTTAATGCTTCAGTCAAATGTAACACTTTTAGCAACCCTCAGTCGTTCACTGTCTTGAAAGAACTTTGCTTTGCAAAGTTACTTTGCAAAGATAAAAAAACGCACTGATAAACGCCTACAAACAAAAACGTTATATTTATGTCAGTATTTGTTCAAAAATAATCTAACCTCAATACAACTTATTTGTCTCATTTGTTAATAAGGGGAGCGCTAAATTTGTGCATGTGGAGATCCATGTTTCATTGCTCAGAGGACCCTCTGATATGTGCTGTCAGTTTATTTCAACACTGCTCAAGCAAATTTTACGATGCAATAAATAACCTGCTGTGACTTACTGTTGACATTCTCCTGAAAAGAGGAAGGACACTCTGCTCCTCGGATGTGCTCAGCACTGTGTCGTACAGAAATGAGAGAAGAAAGATCAAGTGGCTGCTGCAGATACGGCTGTATCCACATCCACATTTAGCAACTGCACTACATACATAAATACATCTATAGACTAAGATGGAAATTCTTGATATAAACTTGTCGGGCTTTGAGGAGATGCTGTAATTGTCAGTCACCTGTGAGAGAGAGGATGTGGTCTCACACCACTAAAACTCTTCTCGTCGCTGCTGCTTGTATTGTCCCACTGGCACCTTGGTGGAGAGCAAAAAGCACAATCTCTTTCAATGACGCTACGTTTTTCACCCATGTCAAACAAACGAGTGACACCTGAATGATAACCACAATAGTCTGACCAACATGCCACACTTTACATGCACTCTGCAAGAATCTACACATTTCTTTTTCATTTGCTTTTTGTGAATTTTTCAGTGAATAGTTTGACATGATTTATCATTTAAACTCAATTTGGAAATTGTTATTTTCTCCAACAAACAGTGGATGGATATGTGAACAAAAATGGATGTGAGATACAAGACTTGCAAACAGACACCATCCACAAAACCATAGTCAGAGCAGTGGACAAAATTGACTTGGTGACACACTGAGTTTTGACTTCTCCAAAGATTTAGAAAACTGGTACTTAGTTCCTGTTGAGGAAAGGGGAACTGATTTGATTGAAGTGGTTATGAATAAACCTGAGATGTCTTGAGTGACTTTGCCTTGAACAAGAAATTACCCCGTTGAGCTTCATCAGCGGCCAGCAATTAAACGTCTGTTTTGTTTCGACTCAGACAACAGGAAATATTCCCCCAACTCATTTGCAGCGTCTCACCAAATTGTATCCTGTCTGTGTGTTCCAGTGCCACCGTGAGCCTGCAAAGAAGAGGAAATGGGTCACAGTCGATTGTGCAGCCATCGACTCCTCCTCACTTTCACGCAATACTCGGTGAGTGTCTGCAGTCCTGCACATGTGTTACACTGCTCAGAGTTTTGGGAGTTTGTGAGGAGTGTTTAAAATCAACTCATTATAACAACAGGCTGCCAAAACACGATAGAGTAGCAGCATGTACATGTCCCCAGTGTATTTGGAAGCTTACTGAAGGAGAGTCAACATGTTTGGCCGGAGTCTCGGCTCCTGATGCGTGAGGTTGGGGTGGCGGTGGTGGACAGCGTGCGGATGGGATGCTTTTAGGGGGCAGAGGAGGAGCCCTGATCGGGAGAGAGCTGGGAAGCTGGTAATCCAAACTTGAGAGCTGTTAAAATGAAAATACGGAGAGGAGTCGAAGATAAACAAAGCCTGATTTTGCAAACAATTAAACCAATACAGATGAATTCCTGTTAAACACTTTCCACAGAGTTTTAAAGTGACTGTCAAATCACTGAACTGTATCTGTTAGGATATTAACCATTGCCAGTTAGTGTAAATTCTACATTGGACTGGTGACCCTCCTTTGTTGCCAGATAAAAAACAGACAAGCCAGTTTTTAATCAAATGGTAAGGTTAAAAGATCCAAATACCACGATAAACTTGGATCATTAAAACACCCTAAAGTGAGAGAAAACCAGAAAGAAAGAAACACCAAAGATAGAATTATATCAACACACCTTCCTGAGTGCCGCCATTTCCTTGACAATCAGCTCAATGTCCTCGTGGTCGTCCTCTTGGTTGTCCTCGCCATCATCCTCAGCGGCCCGTTCCCGCAGACAGTTGTCCGGCAGGTACGCCTCAACGAGGATGGACTCTGTTCCTCTGATGTCGCAGCGGCAGTACGGGCACGTGTGGCCTGCTGACTTCTGCTGGATGATCACGGAAAGCGCGTTAAAGCCAGAGCAACGGAAAGCCCACGTGGAAGTGCAGACAGACTGTCTTGAGAGCAGCTTTGAACCTGGTCTAGCGGAACATTTCAACCTTGTATTCAGAGAAACAACCACCGGTCTTCAGAAGATGAAGAGGATGGAAAATACCATGTTGAGCAGACACTTTATATTGTGGTTTTTACATGTTAGAGAAGAGGAAGGTGAGTTGTTGCAACATTTAACTGGTTGCTCATTCAGCAACACTCTTTATATGAATGTGAAACTTTTTCACCTCTGAAGACCTTGTCCAGTTTTTTAGATTGTTACAGAGATTTAACCCTCGATCCGACGAGCACATGACTGTTGAACATTCAGAAATCTTATTCATTTTACGCCTCGTGTTTGTCTCTTTTTATTTGCGGCACGCCAAACACGGTCACCTTTTTTCTGAAGGGCACTGTAACCGATACGGCCTGAGGAGGATTTGAGTTCGTGTTCATATAAAAAGTTGGGAGCCAAATGTCAGGGCACGCTGCAATGCACCTTCAGTCCAGCTCAAACACCGTCAGCGGAGATGGGAGGCCACTGACTGGCTGTCAGACTGGCAGAAAAACTCACACAGCATGAAGCTTTAATTTGACAGCGGCGGATATTATTCTGATTTGAAGTCTTTCTCGTCAGTCTGTGATTAAAGAGGAAGTAGGATGTTGGAGGCGGCGTCACTGCAGCAACAAACAGAATTTTTGCATTGACTACCAGCCAGTAAAGGTCAGCACTGTGATGTGAACATTTCTGAGTGTATTTAGTGTATTTGGGTTGAAAGTTTTGCACAGCTACAATAACATTTGCACATGTTTTGCAGTATACTTTTGATGTACACCTTAAACCACATTCAAATGACCAAATTCATTGTATTGGGTTAAAAAAAAATTGCCATGACCTACAAAATAAACCGAGGTTAGTCAACCCAAACTGTTTCCCTCCAATGAATGCGGCTTCTGTTGCAGTAACAGCTCCACATGTAGAAATAGGCCGAACATAATTCATCCGCTGTGACTGTAAATGTAAAACCATTTTACAGGAGACTCATGTCACTGATTTTCTGAAAAAAATAAATCAAAGCTCAGATATTTTCTCCAGTTTTTTTTCAAGGTTTTTTGGATTAAAGATTCAATCAAAGTATGTTGGCTATTATAAAGGCCATAGAAGAACCACAAATGTTACGAAATATGATCTGTGTCTAAACAATAAGGTGTGCAGTTAGAGTGAGAGGATGGAGAATCATACCTGCCAGCCTGTGAGGCAGGGTTGGCACAAGAGGTGCCCACAGGGCTGAATCCGGGTGTCTTTATCCCTCTCGGCACAGATCTTGCACAGCTGGAAGGTGCTGCCGATCTCACAGTAGAGCTCGTATTGTTCCTGTGTGGTGTTGCAGGGCGGTGGTAGTTAGTCAGAGGGAAGAGACAGCAGGGGACATCCCTGAGCATGATCTACTGTATGTTTTGTTGTGGAAGCGCTTCAGATGCCGCCGGCAGTTTGCTCTAAAATTATTAAAGAGGAATATATAGCGCATCCGGTTACTTCTGTAACTTTGACTTTCCCCTTCTGGGCTGGCTCGCACAAGCTTGTCAGGTCGGGGTTTATATCACGGCCATCTGGGTACAGGTAGCTGCAGGCGTAAAAACACAATGCTTAGGAAAAACAAACACATAAACAAAGATAAAATATATCAGAAATTTGTGTGTGTTTGTTCTAACCAGCCTTCCTTGAAGCCGTGAATGAGTGCCTGGTAGAGCGGTGTGTTCTCGGGGATGGTCTGGACGATGTCCCCCTCGTTGGTCACATGGCCAATCGCCCACTGGCCCATTCGAGTGCAGCTCACACGAAATATATAGCTGTGAGAAACACGGCCGCTCGTAAATCACACTTGTTTCCAACAGAGAGGTTTGAGATTAACAACTATTGGGACATCGTGAAGTTGATGGATGATTCATTTGAACATTGTTTTATTTTGGGAGCTGATTTTAAAATCAAGTTCTTTTTTGCCATGTTGTTCTGATTTAGAGCGCTGTGAATTTTTTGTGGCTTAGGAGACCACAGATGTGTATACACTCGCTTGGAGCAATGGTCATTTTCACGAATACAATTTTAAGGATGCATTCTTATGGCAAAAAAACTCACCTGCCGGGTCTGTGAAGGTAGTGCTCCAGGCGAGCAACAACCTGGTCATAGGTGAGGAAGGCCATGTAGCCAGGATGAGTGACTGCGAGCTGGTTCCAGTTTCTTAAAAGTGACCTCCAGGGCTAAAGGAGGAGAGGAGAGTGTGAATTTCCCTCACTGAGTTGAACGGAGTGGCCTCACGTTGTCACCAAAGTCATTAAAATATTGTGCATCTCTGCGGGTTGTGGCCTTGCCTGAAATAGTCGCGTGAAGATGTCAAACTCGAACACAGAGATGTGATCATTACAAGTGAGATCGATGGTTGATTTCAGTGCCATCGACTCCATTCCCTCCTCGAAACCATGCACGGTGCGCAGCTGCTCTTTAAAAGTATTCCACTTCACGATACACCTGTTAAGACACATTTACACATTGTCAAAAACAAAGAGAGGCTAAAACGACGACACAGGGAATAAAGTGATTGTTTGTCTTCTTCAAAAAAATGAGAAAGTGTGTCTGACTTGTTTCCAAACGAATTCCTCCAGAACTCCTCGGCCTCCGTCTTGGTCACTCGGTAGACGTCACCCTGAAAACATCCTTCAGGAAACACGGCCTTCAGCTCCCACAGCATGTGACTGAATAGCAAGGACAGTTTGGTCAAGTTCCTCCTGTGAAGGAGAGACACACACACACTGACTGTCAGGCAGGAGCAGAACCAGGAAACATGTCAACTCTGAAACGTCAATGTAATGTCAGTCAGCCACATTGTGTCCTCATTCAAGTGCATGAATTCACCTTTTGATCGAGTAGATTGTCTTAAAAATTACAACCCTTTGACCTTTTCTTTTGAAAGAAAACCACACCTCTATCGTGCATTTTATTCATTTACTTGCACACTCCTTTGTTCTTGTTTTGCGATTCATGCTTGAAATCAGGCGTTGTTGAAAGCTCAACACCTTGTGCTTCTTTTCAACCAAACCAGGCATAATTTAAGCACTGCTGATACTTTCCATCGATACACACTTGCACCTATGAGCGCAGAAGGTCGTCCACCCTACAAACAGGATGCTATCTGCTGCGTGCTGTGAATACCACAAAACGTTCCAAGGGGCCACTATGTTACTTCGGGCCAGTTTCACTTGTCCTCAGACAGTACTTTGATGGTCTTTTCATAAATCGAGCGCCTATATTTAGTTTGCCACGGTTCTCAACGAGGCGTATTTGATGAGACGGAGATGTTTGTACTGATTTTCCAGGGTCAAAAAGCATGTAGGTGTTTATTCACACACAAAATGTATTTAAATGAATCTCAGTTACTACAAGCCAAAGATTCTTTTTGGAATCATTCTCACAAGGACGTGAAGTGAAATGACACTGAATAAAAATTCATCACTGACATGTTTCCAGTTGTAAAGTAGGAATACTTGTGAATCTGAAATTTGAACATATTTTTTTCCTCTCAAACATCACTAAGGCAACAACATCTGGACTCTACAGCCATGCAAGTATTTTTTAACCTTTCATGTGAGAAACTGATACTTCAATTTTTGTATAACATCTGAAGATTCAAATGACAGCAGTAGTTAGAATACATGTTTTAGCAAAGAATATCTTTAATATGCATCTGATCTATGTCAAATTTTTTCTCTTGTATGTCACAAAGATTATTCCAACATTAAACAAGTACATCACACATTCAACCGTGATTGTTGAAGTCTGTTAGATTTAGCAACATGTTTATGTGTAACATGCAAGACATTTTAGAAGCAACTTAGAAAAGCTTCTTCAGATCTATGCAGGTGTCCAAGGTTCAATAAAAGTACGTCTGACAACGTAAAAAGTGATCATTAACTTTTCGACCCCCCCAAAAAAAATTTGTAAAAGTGGGAGGAAATGTGTCAGCAGTGTTTTTCAGTCTGGCTGATACTGTGTACGAAGATTATAAGGCCAACTT
>JAUESF010000008.1:5939811-5951196 GCA_032274765.1 Malacoctenus tetranemus
CACACACACACACACACACACACACACACACACACACACACACACACACACACACACACACACACACACAATGATGTTGCAGCAAAAGTGAAACCTAAAGCGACATGCTGTTCCCGTTTGCTGCAAGTATTGTGTAACTTGGAACAGCCGCTAAAAAGTCCAGGATGAAAAGACTTCCCTTTAATGACTGAACTCTGAACTGAACATTGCTTACTTTCAACGGCAGGTTGTGTTTGCCCTCCCCGACGTTAGTTGACATAATTATAAACAGGATGATACATGCTGACCTCACCCAAAGGAACATCCTCGATTGCAAAAAAGACATTTTTCAGCCCTTAGTAGCTGCTTTCAGGCAAATACCAGGAAAATGTGAATTACTGTTTTTTTTTCTTGTTTACCAGACAAAGTTTCTCTGATGATCAATAATCACACAGTTTCGTCCAAAAGCTTCTGCTGTTATTGTCTTTTCAATATCTTGAAAATCTTTTTTTCTCAATTGTGTTTTTTCTAACAACAATTTATTGAGTGTTTGAGTTTCTGCAGAAATCAACATGCACACCTGCATGCGCTGCAGTATCTTGAGGAGTCATCATAGTCATGGTTCCTTGTTTATAAATTTTAGGCGTTGGCATGTACTCACAAGCATTGTTTTATTGTATTGTTGACTTGTGCAACAGGTTCGAGATGAAATGAGGCTTTTCCCAGAAATCACCACACACTTCCTTTACCTGTTCAGATGAGAGGCCAGTCTTTTGACCTCCTTGTAAGAGGAAACTTTGTCACTTGTCTTGCCCTATTTTTTTCACAATTCTGTTTGCCCTTTCGCTGAACTTATCCAAAACCCCGTCAGAGTGTTTTTCAAAATAATAACAGGGTTCATATAATCTATGTTTTTATAGGTAGGGAGTTTACCTCTGGTAAAAGTCGAGTCTTGTTTCACTTTAAAAGGGTGTTTACACTGCCTGATTGCTTTTTTATTGTGTGCTGGATTAAGATAAACAAAGCAGGGTCAATGTTGTAATTATTGGTCTTCGAACAGGGATGAGAGAAGGCAGGAAGTTCCCAGGCCTATATGGAGTTTGCATATTCTCCCTTCTGAATAGGTTTTCTTTGAGTTACCAACAACAGCCCAAAAACACATATATGAGATCAACTGGTGATTCTAAATTGTCCAGTGGTGTGAATGTGTTTGATTGTTGACTTTCTGTTTTTTGCCCTCTGGTGAACTGGTGACCAGTCCAGAGTCTAACCTGACAACAGCAGTTACATTTATTAACAAATTGTCTTGGTTGGTATTTTTACTCTGCGAAGCTCCGTCCACTGACCAGATTGAACTCCTTTGTTGGCTCATTTTGGCCTTTCGCGCTAACCCTTCATGTCTGGTCTTCCTCCCCCAGACTCCTCTTCATCTGGCTGTGATCACCAAGCAGGCAAACATGGTGGAGGCCCTGCTGAGAGCTGGGGCTGACCCCTCGGCTCTGGACCGCAACGGCCAGACGGCGCTGCACCTCTGCTGTGAATATGACCAGCGGGACTGTCTGGATGTGGTGCTCTCTTTGTCCTCATCTCCCACATGCCTGGAGATCAGAAACTACGAAGGTGGGTTTTGCTTTTTTAGAGAAGCTTCTTGGTATCAGTTGCACTTGAAGTTTTACAGGAGGCAGATTTAGAATGACTCATCAGCCTCTCTCATTGTGTCAACCGGACAGTCCAAAAATAAGGAAAAGAAAATGAAACTGACCACTTGTCCCCACCCGTGTCCCCATCACTTTACTCTCTGTAGTAAGGCCCTAAAAACTCTCGGCACTGCCCAGCAACAGCCCACTGTTCTTAGTACGCTTAGTAAAGTTAAACTTTTAAGTGAATATGTCAAAAGTTTGAAATTGTTTGCTAAATGAGTTCAACAATACAACTTCGATTTTCTATTAAGTTGAAACGACTCAAGTTACAAATCAATTTGCCAAATTTATTTGCACTCAGTCAGTGTTTTTCAATGCTCCTGATTTACCCTCTCACGATAGATGCTTTCATTTCTCTGTAAATTACCTTCCCACTGAAAAAAAAAGTGTTACATGCCAGGAAGTGTTAGTAAAATGCTGATGTGAAAACGCAGTCTGTGTTTGTCATGCTTGTCAGGTTTGAGCCCTCTCCACCTGGCTGTGCTGCAAGGCCGTAAGGATTTGGCTCGAATGCTGCTGGATGCCAGAGCCGACATCAATGCGATGGTGAGTAACTCTTCAGCGCTGACTCAGCACTGTGGGTTCTTTTCCCGCTTCACGCTTTTTTTTTTTTTGGTAGACTTTCGTACTCATTTTCTTGTTGCTTCGTATTCCTTATCAGGACATCAAAAGTGGCCAGAGTCCCCTCATGCATGCTGTGGAGAGCAACAACACAGACATGGTCCACTTCCTCATTGAGGTAATGAGTTTGAGTGGGCGAGGAGGGATAAGGAGAGCGGATTGTGACTCAGCTCTGTAAAGATTACTCTGGCTTTCCCTTTCCAACTCAGCCTCTATGCACACAGCGCTATATGCTTTTCCAATCCAAAGATAAGATATTTGTAGTCAAAGTCTGTCGTTCAACAATACTGACTGTATATTTTTTCACCACCTTCATTAAAACATTTCAATCATGTTATTTTTCCAAACCTCCCTGTTTCTGCTCAGGGTTTTAAATGTATTTTTTGATGAATACAAATCGTGTTCTCCTTTTGCAGAATGGATGCGATGTCAACAGCCAGTCCTACAGTGGGAACACGGCCCTGCACAGCGCGTGCGGCCGTGGTCAGGTGGACACTGTGCGGCTGCTGCTGAAGAGTGGCGCAGACAGCAGCCTCAAGAACTACCACAACGATACCCCAGTGATGGTGGCGAAGAACAAAAGAGTGAGTTTACTGAAAAAAGGGGAAACATCTTAAAATCAAACGTATCTCCTGGCATTTAGTTTGTGTTGTGTTACCCCAAACTGATTGTCAGTGTTCTCCCGTCACTGTACAAACGATTCATTTTCTGTTCTATAATCAATCTTTCTGTCATTTTTGGCTTCCTCAATGCACAACAGATCCAAACAGATGCAAAACCTAATTAACTCAGCTGTGTTTAAAACCTCAAGAAGCCTCAAATGACAGTAAATGTGTGTATCCTTCCCTCTAGAGGCCAAGCGTGAATGGTGCAGTTTTCTTTACCAACAGTATTTCAGTTTCAATAAGAGGTCTTGAGCAGCTACTCACCGAAAAATTCTAACACACTGGGAATCTTTGCAGATAACAGATGTGCTGCGAGGAAGAGGCTCCAAGCAGATAAGAGTTCAAGAGCAACACTGTCTGTCAGTGTCACCACATGGGAGCAGCCTCACAGAAAATGGTGAGTGTACTCAATAACTTTCACATACGAGTCACCAAACAGATTCACAAAAAAGACAATGAAATCAATGATGCATTTCTGTCCCTCCCATTCAGGGTCGCCATCTCCCAGCCACAGTCGTGGATGCTCTCCTCTGACGCCGTCGTCATCTCTTCATCATAGCGCCTCCCACTCGCCAAATACACCATCGACGCTGATATTTCCATTTTTCTAGCTTGATGCTCATTCTTCAGTAAAATAAGGCATCTACCTCCATGTATCCAAACATCAGAGACTGCTCCTGAATTACAGGAAGGGATCCACCCAATGTTGCTTGAGACCAGGAAGAGACTGAACTTGAGAGTTGGACCATATCTGCTGCCTTTTTCAAAAGATACAAGACAGCCGTGGATGCTGTTCAGCTGCTGTTTTGGACACTTTCTTACTGACTGGAAGAAATAAGGGCAGCAAAGCTGATCGGCTGGATTTCTCAAAATGCAACTTTGCTTCAATAGAAACGTGGAACTTTAAAAAAACAGAACTGGGTATCGATAATCATTTTGAGAGTGTTTCAGATATTTGGGACATGTGACCACAGCTCGATGACCTAAGAGTCTTTCCAGCCACTGTGCCTTCAGACATTGCCTGCTCTGAATTAACGAGGAAGTTGTTGAGCCGAGAACAGACCTAAAAAAACTGCCCAATGCTTTTATTTTGAAGGTCCCTGCTTTTGCATTTTGGTTAGAGTAAGTGTTTTTGTCAGTGATTGGCTTTACCGCAGTGTTTTAGCAAACTATCAAAGGGAGGGTTAGCTGACAGGAATGAAACGCAGTTGGAGCTGCTGTTTTAAAGCAAGATAACAAACTGTCTTCATCACATTCTATCTGCATTACAGTTTCAACAATTGTGTAGACCAGCGATCATCAAACCTCTGGAATATGAGTGCTATCTCAAGGGTAGCATTAAATTATAAGAGCTGCCCCATGGGGTGGTCGCCTAGTGGTCTGTGACACTGACACTGGACGCAGGTAAGGTGATGATGGTTCCAGTCACGATGGTGTGTTCCCCCGTGTCCCCTCCACAGTTGGTCTTTGGCTCCCACTGCGACCAGTGATGGATTGTGGAAGTTTTAGCTTTGCTATGCAGATTAACACTGGTTCACTTTGCTGGTTCCAAAGTCCCTGAGATCCTTAAAGTCGTGTTATCTGTACTGCTTTTTAGTCTTATACTCTGCAGCACTGTTCACTGGGTCATTGTTGACTACCAGGTGCCCACAGAAGCTGAGTTGGCTGTTCCTGACAGGGGACAAAACCTTTACCCCTAAACAGCAAACGTGATGTGGTTTCTGCAAGTAAGCAGTACCATTGTGAATATCTTTTTACTGAGTGGAATGAAGTATGAATGTACGTAACACATCCAGTCTACAAACCACTGGATTACCTGGCTTTACTTGAACTGTGGATATTGCATTAATGGTATTGAATTAATAACTGAGTTTCTAGTCTGCTTATTGTGATACTTGGCAACAGATTGCACAGTGAAACTGTATTTTATTGTACATATGTGCCTGTATGCGTGTGGGTTTTTTCACTGCCAAAAGCAATCATTATTTTTTCAATAAAAATTGAAGAAAGAGTCTCTGTTTATTTGAAATGATTTGAGATGAATTTGGTACTTTGAAGGAAAAAACAAAAAGGAAACAGACAGTGTCTGTGACAGTTGTTTTAGGGCAATGCAGTCATCATTTAGCCTTTACTAATACAAATTAAGTTTTTTTTTAGCTCTGTCAAAGTTTTTTGGTTTATTATCATCTCGATATTTTTTCCAAATCAATCAAATGTGTTATTCCAAGCTTCAGAAGTAAAGTTTCAGAAAATTAGAAACAGGGATGTGATTGGTCGATTTAAGTCAGCCTCTGAAAGCTCATCTCTGATTGGTCAGTTGGAGGTCCTTTGGAGCAAACGAGCAGCCCTAAAACGAGCGCGCGGCCATGTTGAATTGTCAATAATCGGAAAGAAGAGACAAAAGACTTAAAACTCCGGATTCCTCTCAGCGACTTCAAAACAAACTTTTTCGCACTGCCGACATAGAGTTACACAACGACACAACGAGTAAGTGTGTGGGAGAAAGTAGCAAAGCTAATGAGGGGTCTTTTCTCTAAAAAAAGTCATTTCTGAGACGTATTGATTACGAGTTAACGGATACATGCTAAGCTAACTGTCCCATGCTAACTTTATCGGTTTGGGTTGAATTAAAGTGTTGAAGCAACAGTTGTCAGCGGCCCTGCGCGTGGTTGCGTGCGACTCATTATTGTCAGCGAATTAACGACAACAAAGTTTCTCCCGGAAACGTGACCGCAGCGTCGGCTTTCCCTCTGAAAGGCGAAAGCCACGTTGCTATGACTGAAGTTTGAACGCTGCTTGTTGCGGACGTGCTCGGCAAGTTGGTCGGGCTAACTCTAGAGTTGACGACTACAGTGAATTGTTTGTGCACCAGACCTGCCTCACGATAGCCTCAAATCATTGGTTCGCGTATTTTTGTTTGGACTTGAGCAACAGGGTTTTTCTGCCTCTCAAAAATACTGCTAGAAAAAGTAAGTTGTTGCCTCAGGGTTGATGATATGACCGAAACTGTTATTACGTTAGCTCGAAGGAGCGATAGCTCGTAGCATGGGACCACAACAATGACACGCATCAACTTTACTGTCACGCTGATGTTTGTTGCCTTTTGTGGTCCTATTTTTGGAGCTTTTAGTTTATTGTTGTTGGTTACTGTGGGCATTGATTTGATTTGTTCCACTTGCTGTATGTTATTAACAGGAGGTGTTTTTGGTGTTTGCACACTGAGTGTGTGAGATTTCTCCCCAGTGCTGTAAAGTTGTGGTTCTCAACCTGTAATCCAGGCCTCGAGGTTATAAAGCAACATGACAATTGTTTTTTAGTTACTCTAGTTTAATTTGAAGTTGTATTGGTATACTGGTTTACTTTTGTTTTTCAAAAGTTGTGAAAATTGCTGTTCATTTTATTTATTTATTTTTTTCCAGGCAATGTGAATCCTCTGTTGATCATCAAATACTGAGGCACTTTGCTGATTTTTCCAATTCATTTTTGCTGTCAAAATAACAGGAAACGAGAAAAAAGCAAACATTTCCAAACAGATTTCTTATGACACAAAAGGACTGCTGGATGCTTTTGAACCAGTTGTCCAGTTCCAGCAATATTAGGACTTAATGCCAGCAAAACAAACAAATTATCAGATTAACCTCTTATGTGACCAAGCAGCTTACATTGTGCTTCTGGCCATTTTGAATGTATGAACTGGCACTCAGACCTAAAGAGACTAGTTATTCAAAGAACGTACAAATAAAGCTAAGCAGGATTAAAAAAAAGCACATTTAGGTACATATTTTGAATGAAAAAAGGTGGTTATGTTTGGTCTTTGTTATTTATATGAATGTTAATTTCTCTCTTTTTGGAGAGTCATCTTGTAAATAAACAGAATTCATATGCAGACTTCTTCTTTTCAAGAAGTGTAATTCTCACATCGTAAGCACAGTACATTCTTTAAAACAAAGAAAGCGAGCACAAAAGCTTTTTTAAAGCTTTTAGTTTTTTTTCTTCACACACAAGTGCATTAAACAAAAAAGGAACAACTGTTAAACGGAGGCCAATTTAGCACATACTACTTACTGTGATTAGTTGCCAAATAAATTGTAGTCATGGCTACTGCAAGAACGGAACATCCAGCTTTAATGATTGGAATGAATAAACCAGCAAATGGGCAGCTTAGAGGACAGCAGACAGGAGTCCTTTCAACAGTCCAACAGTCCAGTGCCCTCCAGAAAATGACCAGCATTCCTCAGAGCAGTGGCGGCATCAAGTAAGCTCCAAGCCCCCTTTATTTTCACCTAATCAGCCATTTACTTCTACTTCTGTTTCAGCAAGGATTGTTCTCTGAATTACCATGAAATGTAGATTATGCACTATTCTGAAATTGCCTTTTATTTCAAATTCAGAGCCATCCCTGGGCTGAGTGTGTGCGCTATTAATGCAAACGTTTTCAATTAGGTTCGGAGATGACTGGAAAAAGTGCCTGGAGCTTCCTCCGAAAGACACCAGGGTGAAAACCTCGGTAAGATGATATTCAATTACTATTTGCTGTTGCTCTTCTCTCCATTTGTGTCACTTTCCAGCACTATAACAGTGTTCTGTTGGAGTTTATGACCAGCAGGCTCATGTTTCTGCGCTGTTTTTCAGGATGTGACCTCAACGAAGGGAAATGAATTTGAAGACTACTGCCTAAAGCGAGAACTCTTGATGGGGATCTTTGAAATGGGATGGGAGAAGCCCTCCCCTATCCAGGTGAGTCAAGCAGACAGGAAGCTGTTTTTTGTTTTGTTTTTGTGGGCCAACCAAAAGAAAAGCTTTCAAATTCACCCACTCAGAATTTAGAATTTATTTAGCTGGTAAAGATCCCCTGCAGTATGTAAAGCTCACACAATCTAATAAAATTATTAGACATCCATAAACTAAGACAAATTTCCACCTTTTTCAAATTTTTCTTTGTTAGTTTGTATTTCATTCGACCTTCTCAGCCAGGAAGACACACCAGCAAATGTGCACTCGACTTGGAAGCGCTCCCGATAGCTGGAAACTTTTGGCCCGTGCACAATGCGAGCAATGTTTGTGGCTGGTTTTGAGTTCTCAATATATCCGTGGGTTATTGTGACAAACAATTTCATACCATTATCTTGTGCTGAGACGCTGCAGCCATATGCTGCACACAAATGAGGGGCTTGGTTGGCTGTCATTAAAGCTTGCCTTGTTTCTGTTCTGCCCAATGAGTCAGTGCTAATTTTAACTGTCTGGAGTTTGTGTGTTTTGTCCAAAAAGGAGGAAAGCATCCCCATTGCTTTGTCAGGCCGGGATATTTTGGCCCGAGCCAAGAACGGTACAGGAAAAAGTGGTGCTTACCTCATCCCTCTCCTTGAGAGGATAGACCTGAAGAAAGATTACATTCAGGGTAAGTTTGCGAGAGTGAAATGTATGAGTGAAAAAATATGACAGCATTCCAGCTGCCTGGTCTTTGTAAATACAAATACATTAGAGGAATCACACTTTTTGCTATTGTAACATGTAGAGATTTTTGACAAATCTAAACAAAAAACAAAAAACAAAGGTCTATTTTTAACTAGTAGCTTTTCCCATGGTTGATATGATTCTTGGTGGGTACTTGACCATCTCGATGCATTTAATTTGCCCTTGTTCTTTCTCCTTATTAAGCCTTAGTTATGGTACCAACAAGAGAGCTGGCGCTGCAGATGAGCCAGATCAGCATTCAGATCAGCAAGCACCTGGGAGGAGTCAAGGTCATGGCGACCACAGGCGGGACCAACTTGAGGGATGACATAATGCGACTTGATGAGATCGGTACCGACATTTCAAAATAAAGTGATTTCTATACTGAAAACTGTAGAAGGTATTTGGAAGTTGTATTTGTGCATTCAAGTGTTTTTGAAGGTCTTCAGTTGGAGTACTCCTAATTCAATTCCTGTGGTGTTTTCAGTTCACTCTAAAATGCATCCCCTCAAACTTTTCTCTGTCTCCTTCAGTGCACGTTGTGATCGCCACTCCAGGCAGGATACTGGATCTCATCAAGAAAGGTGTTGCAAAAGTGGACAAGACCCAAATGATGGTGATGGATGAAGTGAGTTAGTGCCAACAATTGTCTTGATATTTAGTATTGTTTTGTGTGTGTGTGTGTGTGTGTGTGAGAGTGATTGACACTGTCTGGTAATTTATTCACAGTAATATCCTGATGTGTGTGTTTTTTTCAGGCAGATAAGTTGCTGTCCCAGGATTTTGTGGTCCTGATTGAAGATATTATCAGCTTCTTGCCAAGAGATCGCCAGATCCTCCTCTACTCTGCCACTTTCCCCGTCAGTGTGCAAAAATTCATGGTGAGAAATCAAACAACACTTTGATAACCAAGAATCCACAGATGTCTTTGTTTGATGATTAATTGACTGCAAATGTAATTGTATTGTGAAGGCCAAGCACCTGAAGAAGCCTTATGAAATAAACCTGATGGAAGAACTGACATTGAAGGGCATCACTCAGTACTACGCCTACGTGACTGAAAGACAGAAGGTCCACTGTCTGAACACGCTCTTTTCTCGGGTAAGTGCCCAAAGCTTCTATCACTCAGTGCTGTGATTGCTCTGATCATAATATGATGAATGAAAAGTGATAAAACAGACTTATGAAGTGTCATGGAAAAGATGAATAGCAGATAAAATCAGCCACAGAATAAATGTTTCTTCCTTATTTTGTTTTGTTTCCAGCTTCAGATCAACCAGTCCATCATCTTCTGCAACTCCACTCAGAGAGTCGAGCTTTTGGCAAAGAAAATCACTCAGCTGGGCTATTCATGCTTCTACATCCATGCAAAGATGATGCAGGAGTACAGGAACCGTGTCTTCCATGACTTCAGAAATGGGTTGTGCAGAAACCTGGTCTGCACAGGTCAGTGAAGAGGTTTTTATTTATTAGAACAACATTATGCGTTTACATCATGTTTTTTGGATTTTTTGATGCGAAATGTATTTGTTCTTGTAGATCTGTTCACTCGAGGAATTGACATCCAGGCAGTGAATGTCGTCATCAACTTCGACTTCCCAAAAAACGCTGAGACGTACCTTCACCGCATCGGCAGATCAGGTAACGATGTCATTTAGCATCTGTCGCCTCACATCACTGGAACTCCAACAGTTCCTGATAAATGCAGCAACGCACTTTCTCTCGCAGGGCGCTTCGGTCACCTTGGCCTGGCCATCAATCTGATCACGTCAGATGATCGCTACAACCTGAAGACCATCGAGGATCAGCTGGTCACTGACATCAAGCCGATCCCCAGCAGCATCGACAAGAGTCTGTATGTGGCCGAGTTTCACTCTGTTGACGACCAGGAAAATGAGGAAGAAGCGGGAGCAAAAACCAAAGCTCAGTGAACAGCTCGAACGAAAGGTCAGTTACTTTGCACTTGTGAAAGACTTGCAAAGACTATTTCAAGTTTTGGTTTTATAGCATAGAAAGATTCCAACTCCAATTATTAACTTCACTGTTTTTATTACAGGGCCAGTTTTGAAACTTCAGATAGTTTATTTTGTATCTATAATTATCACAATTGTAAATTGGTATGTTAATTGCTTGACATCTGAGCACCAATTGAAACCATCTTAATAGCATTCTCTTTGATAAAGAGGATTAACTTGTGTTTTATAGGATTTAAAGGTGAAGGAGTTACAGTAGTCCTCATCAAGCTGCACAACAGCAGTCAACATGGTTTTGGATGGAGCAGATCAGCACATGCTGCCAGCTGTCTGCGCTGCAGGCTGCTAATCTAGTGACTCATTCACATGGTCAAATCAGAAAGTCTAATTTTATCCTTGGCGTTTTGATTTGTTTTGCAGGAGAAACGCGGCGCCGGGCATTTGTCATACCATGCTGGATTTTACATCACACAAGGCTCCAATTAAAGCTTTTTTTGTCTGCCCACTTTGTCCAACAAGATCATTCATTTTGAGGTTTCTTCAGTAGTTTCACCATTGAACGATTCCAGTTTCTGTTGCGGTTTATGTAAGTAGACCGTCAGTGCCACTCAGGTCGTTTATCAACTTTCAGACCAACTTAAAAACGTCACTGTCCCAATAATTTTGACATTTGTTTAAACATAGCTTTTGACGACCAATTGAAACTTCATAACGTTTTGGTTCTTCACTGTACCTGTGAACCAAAGACAGTCTGATTTGGAAGTTTGAGACACAGATGAGCTGCTTGTTCATGACTCTTCCTGCTGAATCGCCCTTTAAACAGATGATTTAACGTTGACTTGTACCCCCAAAAATCTGCTCCTCTGCACTTCATTCCTGGACTGATTCTCTTCACAAAAACCACTTTGTTGTGGCGCAGGTTTAACCTCGGGGCTGGAATGCGTTGACGTTGGTCCATTTGCTTTATGCACCTCCTGCAAAAGCTGTTCACTC
>JAUESF010000008.1:5961981-5997466 GCA_032274765.1 Malacoctenus tetranemus
ATTCGCACACCGTTTGCAGTCAGTTATCACATGTTTGTTCCTGGTGATGTGATGACAGCAGCTATCTGAGCATTTACAGAACAGTTTGCTCACATGCGATGCGATTCACATGAGAAAACTTACCACAGCAGATGTTGCAAATAGTCTAAATTTTATCAGGAAGACTTTTTTCTTCAATATCTTGTCACACAAAACTTTATAAGACATAATCATGAAAAGGAGACTGAAGTAAGATAAAATAACCACTTTTTAGAGAGTGTTTCTTACAAAAATACACCTTTTTTAACTTTTGACATGGCTGAAAACCTTCTGTGTGAAACAGGAATAATCTAGTTTGATTACATAAACTTTACTTGAATGAATCTGATTTTCTCAAAAACAATCCCAAGTCAGACTTCTGCAGTCAGCCACCAATGGAGCTCTGCAACAAAAACTTCATGATTCATCCAAACAAAGCGTGTGAGAGGATGGAAACGTCATTCAGACCAAAGCTTTGGCGATGCGACGTGAGATGAAAAGCGTCTCTTTTGCTCAGTGAATTGTGAAGGATGCAGGTCTGCTGAACAATGCGCGGTTCTCGCTGTCAACACCGTTTTGTTGTGCATGTAAAAGTGTCAACGCCAGTAAAACACACAGACCGGGTCTGCTCACATGCAGCACACACCTACTGTAAGTTGCAACACATGAGCAGAGGCTGCAGGGACAACGTCACGCTTCAATGACTCGCGCCTCTGAGACTGCAGGCAGTGAGTGAGTCTTTTTCAACAGGCTCAAGTTGAATAAATAACTTGATTTGTTTGACATTTAGATGGTTTGTGAGGCTGAGTAAAATACTCAACACATGTAAATTCAGGGGCACCTTCCTGTTGATCTCCATCGCCTCTGAAAACTTTGTATGAAGTCAGAAACATTTCCTCGTAAATCACACACGTGTGCTTGTCAGCCAGAACAGTGAAATGTGAAGCATGTTGTGCTTCCATACCTGGGGGGGCCTTTTGTCACCAGTCTGTCTGAAAGTGCTTATTAGTCATCCCAAAAAGGATGACAACCTAAAATACAATCGAAGTCAAAATTATAGCAATCAAAATATAGAAGTCAGTAACGTGAGGCCAAATAGTTGCTCGTGTTTGCCGACAAATAAGGAAAAGACCTAAAAATGCACAAACTTTCATCCAATCTTCAGACAAGGATTTGTTTGTTTTTTTCTAAAGGTTTGAAACTTCGGTAGCTTCTCCTCTGTACATTCTCACATTGTTTCCTCTTCAAGCTTTGCTGAACATTTGTCCGTTCTGTCACCTTCAGTGATGCCGACGTGTGACAGGAGGGAACAGAAGAAGAAAAGGTGAGCGTCTCAAACCAGAGGTGTGTCATAGTGTCCGAGTCAACGTGAGCAGAAAGATAAAACACAAGCACCCCTTTTGTTTCGTTCAGCCTTCTAATGTGTTGGATGGTGGTCACACACTTGACACTTCATTTATCTCTTTGTTGACAGACATCTCTCATTCATCTGTTTCTTTCAAAGGGAAAATCAGTGTCTGTCTCGAACCCATAAATCACATTAGCCAGGACCCCCCCCCCCCCAGTCTGCGATCAGTTCTATTAGGCTGCGTTTTAAGGCCCGCTGAACTAAAATCAGCTCCAGTTTTAATGTGACAACACTGGCGTTGGGAGCTCTCAGACTGTCCTGTGACGTTTTGACCACAAGGTGGCAGTGTAGTCTTTCATTGTCCCTCTGGAAGTCACATCAACTGATGGTTTGCATTGAATCACAGCTGTCGCTCGCAGTCGGCTGAACAATGAGGATTTTTTGTTGAGGTCTTCAAACTCTAACTGTCCATTCATGCTTGGATTTTCAAATTAAAAGGCTCCCAGTGATTGCAGACTGTGGAATTGTGAATGAATTTTCACATCCTATTCTCAGTGTCAGACATTTTTTGTTGCAGTATTCTAGGTCCTCGCTCATAAACAGGCTTACTGGTGAAAAAAGTTTCAGTGTGAGACAAACAAGCAAAGATGCAAACTGCTTTTGTTGCTTTTCAAAACTTTTTGCAGATCCTCTTTCTAGACAATACTGTGAGAGGAGGAGTTGTTAGTTACTTTGGATTAACTTTTAACTGCACAATAAATCGAGGATTGCCTTGGACAAAATCAGTCAGAGTGGACCTTTATTTTTTCTTAAAGTGCGTCTCAGTGAAACCGCGCTGGTTTGAAACTCGACCACATTCAAACAACATAGTAGAACAAACAACAAAGTCAGAGAACATTTACGATGAACCTCTGACGTGCAGCAGTTCTCTTCTTATCTCTGCTGGCACTGATCTGTTTATCAAGCCAGCAGCAAAATTCCCCAAACAGCCTCTTATCAACATCAAAACAGCAGCAAACCCCTGTTTGTCACTGCAGTGTGTGAGGCAAGATGTGTCTTGTTCAAAGAAACTTGTGTCGGGAAACATCCCCCGCCCACCCACGCCCGCCCACACCAACCCCCTCCCCTCAGCGGGGGCAGACATCAGCAGCCTCCAGTATTAAAACATGGCCATTAGGCTCCAGACCTTAACGATGCCCAAAGGCTTTATTGACTGATAAGGTCATCTGAGCAGAGCTCCCCGGAGCCGACTCAAGTGCCGAGGTTAAAACAAAAACAAAAAACAGGCCGTAGCACGAAGGCCTGACAGCAGGGCGGCATTTTAAAGGTCTTTGAAATGTTTGTGATTGAATGAAGGCCCAATTCTGTGGCGCCACCCTTCAGAGATAAGGAGACAATGATATTCCAACACTCTCATGATTGTTAGAATTGTCTAACTGTGATTAGGTCATGAGCAGGGGTCGAAGTAACAACTAGAGATACTCAAGTTAGTCAAGGTAAGTACAATTTTCAGGTACTTGTTTTTTGGGGAGGGGGGCCCTGATGTTTACCCTGCTCTGAGGTTGTCAATAATCATTGCCCAAAAAAGCAATAATGAACACGGTTTGGTTTTATCCAGAAGAAACTGCCCAACGCTGACGAGATTGGAAGATTCTGTCTGACGAGACTGGTGTGTGTTTCCCCCAGAGTTTGGCTTCACTGTAATGTTCTGCTAAATCAAAGTTCACTGAGGGCTTTTCCTGGAGGCAATATTGGGGGGAATCCAGAGAAAAGGAGCCACTGAGTTCCACCATGCGACCTACTTTACTTCCCCTAAAACCACAAGCTGCTTTAGCCACAATTTAGATTATCGGCACATTTTTTCGGTCTGCATTTTTGTTCAAGATAAATATAACATAAAAAATTCACATTTTGGATTTACATATTTTCACAGAAATAATCACCATTTACTAATTTCAATACTTCGGAAAATAACTTTGATGCAGTTATTTTCTGCTGAATGAAATGCATGTGACTATCAAATTATTTGTAATTATTGGTAAAGTCATACTAAGTGTACTAAAAGAGCTGAAGCTGATTTTGCTTTTTCTTCCTTTGTACAATTTAAGCTTTACAGCTGACGTTATTGAAGTAAAAAAAATCAGCCTTTCTTTTGTTCACCTCACAGAAACACAATGATAGTTGAATGAGTGGAAAACGTACTTTGTTGGGCATCCAGATTGATTTGGCTGTCGGTGATTTAAGCAACCGGGGAACAAATGTATGCTGTGTGAGTGGGCGTGTTGCTGTCACTGGACTCTAACCCTCCACGTTGGATGCTGGCACTGTCAACAGAAGAAGGATAACAAAGACAAGGTTATGAGCTGTGCATTCAGAACAATAAGGAGAATGTAGCCAGACACAGATGTGAAAATTGGTTTGAAACAAACAAAATGCATTTTTTCAAACAAATCCCCCCAAAAATGTTGAGCTTGTTGACAGTTTTGTCATGTCGGTCATCACTAATTCACAAGAGCCTCTTTTGTTTTAGTGAA
Organism: Malacoctenus tetranemus; assembly: GCA_032274765.1. Classification (NCBI taxonomy): domain Eukaryota; kingdom Metazoa; phylum Chordata; class Actinopteri; order Blenniiformes; family Labrisomidae; genus Malacoctenus; species Malacoctenus tetranemus. The sequence goes on from JAUESF010000008.1 coordinate 5,965,882, forward strand.
GTGGGCGAAGGTAAAGTTTCCAACAAGTGTTAACAGGCATGAAGTTGGGAACAATAGCCTGCCTCTGGAGAAACTAGCAGACGAAACCGACACCGGAGCCGAGACATGTTAAGACACGGAGGGTGAAGTCAAAAAAACAGGTTGCCTCCTGGGAAAACGGCAGCACATGTCCCATGAGTGTGTTTTTGTCGCCATACAGGCTCAACTTGTGTCTGTGTCCATGTATCAGTCAGGCTCATTTAGAGTATGTTGAGTGAAATAAAGTGTGTTGTGGTGATATCTTGAAAATTAGGACGTCTTTAAAAAGAAGTTGCAGAAAACACAAAAGTTTGTAGTTTCCACATCCAACTATTTATTGTAGATGAGTTACAGAAATGAGCAAAAAAAGTCACAACATCACAACATGAAAAATGAAATATATACAATGTTTGACAAGTTTCTGCACCTTTCAATAAATATCAAGTTGTGGGTAAATGCAGCAACAAGTGTGGCTTAAAACAGTACAAGTCAAACTCTTAAATTATAAAAATTCATGTTTTGAGGTAAGCCATGAAGGCCAGGATCGATATAAATGATGGGGCAGGAAGCCTCAGTTGGCATCAACGAATGACTGGTAGAGCGACATGAGCTGGGACTGGAGGTCGCTGGCGTAGGGGTCCAGCTTCACCTTCAGGTCTTCAGCATAAGGGGCCACCATTTGCTTCACCAGATTGGCCCTCTGACTGAACTCCACCTGGACCTTCTCCGTCATGGGAGCGATGCTTTTCTGGAAATCCAACAGATGTTGGTCCACTTTCTGCTTCAGATCATCTGTGTAGGGCCCCAGCTGGGCCTGCAGGTCCCTCACGCTCTGCTCCAAGCTGGCCTTCAGCTCCTCGCTCCTCTGCATCAGGGTGGTCCTCAGGGCTTCAGAGTCCAGGGAGTCGGCATAGGGGGCCAGCTCCAGTTTGAGCAGCTCCACCCTCTGCTGGATCTGGGCCTTCATGTCCTCGGTGTAGGGCTCCAGCTTCTCCCGGACCAAACTCAGTTCCTGGGTCAGTGAATTTTTCAACATGTCAGCCTCTGCGGTGAACTTGGTCATCAGGTCCTGGGCTGCAGGGGGAAGCTGCTCCTGCAGGGTGACGGCATACTTGCTGGCCATGTCAGCGCTTTCCGTCAGACGGGCACTTTGAGAAAAACAAAAGGATTGACGCATCATCAGATGTGGTTGTGACCCCAGAGCAGTCATAAGGCATGGCTTCCTCATGGGCCAGGTCATTATGGTACAACAGGTCTCACGGCTTACTTGATTTCTTGTCCAATCGGTGACTTCCGGATCATCTGAAGCGTGTCATCCGCTGTCTGAGTGGCTTGAGCAATGTAATCCCAGAAAGCATCAGTCAGCACCTCCAGTTGCGGTTTGGGTGCATCAGCATGAAACAGGTTGGCATGGCAGCCTGGTGGAGAGAGAAGCAGGGTGTGAGAGCAAAGTGAAGTTTTGCTCATGCAGTTCATATTCGGAATAAATCAGCCGCAAAGTCTGAGTCAAAGGCATGAAGCTCGTTACTTACCACTGATCACTGCAACAGCTAGAACCACAAACACCTTCATGACTGCAACCTGCAGACAAGCACATGATGAAGTTTAAACATTCAGGCTCTATCAACATGGTCAGAGCATTTATTTGAACTTATTTTCATTTCAGAAGTGAATTGGAATCCTCACCTGTTTAGGGCTTGAGTTTCTCTCAGGCTTTACTGTGATTGTGAGTGTGTCAGACTGCTGCTTCCATGTATATATGCAGAAGTCAGATGACAGTTGTATTCAAGAGCCCAAAGTCCACAAGTCATTGCCAGGTTGTCATGAACGCTCCTTTCCTGTTTCTGCTGCGGCTCCCGACTTCTATCACATGAGAAATGACCTGAATTCTTAACCTGCGCGAGGGAACAATAAATATCACGCTTGCCCTCCAGTGAACTCCTTTTCAGCAAGCATTTAGTTTGAAGTAATGGACTGTCCACGTAGTCCGGTGCCTGCAGCCTGTAGATAACTCCAGATAACCTTGGTATGCGGACACAAGTGGACTTTGTATAAGTGTCATGCAGCATGAACACAACAGCATGAAGCAGTGGAATGCACATTTTTATAGATTTACAGCAGAAATAACAAAAACTCCACAAATATCATGTTTCCTCATGTTACACGAGGAATGTGGGTCAGTCTCCACAGATTAAACCACTTAGTTAATATTCATACTTATATTGTGCTCTACAAGCGAGAGTCAAAATGGTACTGTATCTGAGTGAGTCACTTAGACTTTGGGCCTTGAGTTGTAACAAGAGGCAACGAGGTGATGCTGGGGATTTGTTCATGATTGGATCATCATGTAAAGCAAAACCACTGGGACAGAAAGGGAGTCACTGATTACAACTCAGGATGGATTATATCCCAAATAAAATGTTCACAAGAACATTTTTTAATCTCTGAATGAATCTTGCGTTAAAGTAAAAGGAAAGGAGAGTTTTGGAGCCTTGAAGACTGTTGAAAAAAACTTTATAGGACTGAAAAAAAAAGAGAAAAAAACCTTCTCAAAGAGTGTTTCAATCTGGTTAAAATTCAGACACTGTTTAATTATCATCCAGAGATTTAATAGGGAATAATTCAGTATCTATGCTTTTTACTTACTTTATTTAATTTCAAACTGTTTGAATAACACAGTGTTCATTTCGAATGGTTCAGTCCCAATTACCAACTAAGGTTTCAAATCACCATTTGAAAGTCATGTGGAACATTACATTTGAAAACAGATCTTTGGTCCTAATGATGTTATTTTGTTCCTTTGTGACACGTTGCTCAGTGTGGACTATGTAAGATGACAAATAGTTTGTTCAGTTCCTCACATGTGTAAGTTCCCCAGCACCTTTGCTCTCTTTCCTCTGACCCGTGATTAATAGTATTGAATTTGTAGCTTGGCCACAGTTCAACAACTGCATGGAAGACAAACCTCGACAGCAAACCTATGACCTATCCAAGATAAGAGGAGTGGGTGTCAAACCTGCAGCGCAGGGGCCAAAATCGGACTGTGCTGTGTTGACCAGGAAATGTTCAGTAGATTTTCTTGTTTGAATTATTCTAGTTTTAAGTAGATTATGATGCAATTGCACTAAATACTGAAAAAAAATCAGAAAGAGAAAAAACAAAATGTATCGCTGGTCGTGTTTAAGAGGAAGACGCTCTGGTATGTTTGGCCTCAAATGACTGCCAGCCTGTACTTAATTGGTCGACAGTACCAGCAGCAGCCAACCTTTGGCCAGACAGACACATAGTGACTGTTGACCTGTGGTATGACTCAGAAAGCGCAACCATCCCTTATAGTGACGTTGGCGGATTAATTGCCAGGTAAGAGGTAATCATAAAGTTTCGACTCCATGCATAATCAAAGATGGACATCTGGGACTGAGAGAGATAAAATCTCTCGGTCTTGGCAAAGTCTTATCTTTGGCTAGAGGATTAGCCCCACCACGCGATTACAGGCTGTACTTTGGGGTTCATTCAAGGCTAAATTGATTTTGTCCCATCAACAGTGATGAGTGAGTCATACTCAATGCCTTACGTAAGGCCAGGTAATAATTCATTAACCATCATGATGGTGTCTAAAAAATTTCACGATTTTCAACTGCAATGATGGTTTCTTAAGGAAATGCGTGCATAGATTATATTGTCAAGATGTATGCAGGCTCAGACATATTGCGGTCCAAATGGACAAATGTCTGGCACCAGAGGTCAGTATGGACAGCAGGGTGAGGCAAGGTGACAGCAGGGCACTGCTGCTTGGACTTTGGGACCTGGCTTTGCTATATAAGCCATCGAATCTGAGCAGTAGATCACAAGCACCACGAACTGGACTTGCAGATAAACTTGCAAACTCAGGTGAGATGAAGACATGAAGAGGTACTTGTGTCTAATTCAAAGTTTTTTGAACGTGTTGTACTGAGTGTTCACTCTTTTCTTGACACAGGGTTAAGTAACCATGAAGGTCCTCGTCGTGCTCGTCCTCGCCATTTTCACCGGTGAGTTTGATGGTGAAGCACACAGAAAATACCATGCATGCATGTTCAATGTCAATGTAGTCAGATAAAGCTGGAATATCCATGTCAATTTCCTCTCAAACTGACAATGTCTCTTTTCTGTACCAGGCTGCAATGCCAGCATCTTCCAGGCTGATGCACCCAGGTCACAGCTGGAACAGGTTCAGGATGCTTTTTGGCAATACGTTGGTCAAGCCACTAAGACAACTGAGGATGCCGTCGAAACGATCAGAAGAAGTCAATTTGGACAGGATGTCACGTTAGTAAAGTCTTAATGATATCAGATTCATGTCGAATGATAGTGCGAGTTGAACGACCCAACAAATACTCAGCTTGACATCTAATTGTTCTGTGTTCACCTGTCAATTTTTTAATTCAGTGCCCGTCTGAGGGAAGGCACCGAGCTCGCCAACACGTATGCTGCCTCCTTGAACGACCAGCTTCCCCCGGGTACCCAGGACATGATCACTAAAGTCATGTCAGAGGCAGATGTGCTGAAAAAGCGTGTGACCAAGGAGATGGATTCAGTCAAGGACAGACTGATGCCCCAAGCCGAACAAATGGCAGCTGAGCTGGTTAAGAAATTGGAGCAGTTCCAGCAGGAAATGATGACCTTCGCTGACTCCCGGGGCCTGACCGCCACCGTGATTGGGAGATTCGAGGAGATGAAGACCAATGTGGAGCAGACCGGGAAGGAACTTCAGGTTCACCTGGAGCCCCTCACCGAGGAAGTGAGGACCAAAGTGACCAAGCACCTGGAGGACTTCAAGCAGTCCGTGGCTCCCCTGGCTCAGTCGGTCCAGACTGAGGTCACACAGAAAATCACAGAGGCGAAAGAAATGGCTGCACCTTACGTTGACGAGGTGAGGGAGAAGCTTGACCCCTACGCCAACGACCTCCAGACTCGCCTCCTCGCCCTGTACGAGTCCTTTACCAGAACCCAATAAGTTAAACGTCACCTCACATCAAACAAATTTGAAATGCACCTTAAACAACAATTTGAGTATCCCAGAAACATGAATGTATTGATCTGTCAACAGAAAAAAAACTATTTGAGAGTTGCTGATATTGGAGAGATAGATTCATAATGTTTAAAAGTTCATCCCTACGACAAATTGAGTTGGTCTGTAACGCCTCTGTGTTTTCTTCCTGTTTTATGGAAAAAATAAATTAAAAGCAAACATGAACTCATGAGTTATTGTGTTTTTTCAGTTGTGAAACTATAAATCTGTGCTGGTTTTTCTTTAAGACTCGGACAAGCGACACTAAAAATATATTCTAATTTCATTTACAGAGATAATCTTTTTGTACTTTATACTAATACTACACTACTTGAATGTAGAAATCAGATACAGTGTTTTCAAGCCTACACTTTGCTGCTTGAATTATTTGACAAATGCACTTTGAAATGAGATTTGAGCTTTAAACTGGGAAGGTGTAGTAAAAGCAAACACTTATGAGAAACTCCTGTGACACAAAGTGACAAAGACAACCCTTCCTGTACAGTGCCTGCTTTCACAATCTAGCCCCCCCCCTCCACACCCCTGTAATACTCAGTTGTGGGTATTGAATGGGACATGTTCAGGTCTGTTTCTACATGTCTGGAAGTTTATAAACATATTCTGCTTCCACCCTGTCCTTTAAGCTTCCCCTTTGTGCCTCCATCCCTGCTGCCAGATTGCTCCCACGCTGTCTTACCCAGTGGCAAACAACATTCCTCCGTTCTGCCCCCAGCTGTCCCAGGCTCTGCACACTGTTATCCCTGCAAGCACAAACACAGCCTCCGTTAGCTCATTATAGCTAATGAACAACGTGTTAAAGTTATTTTTTTTTTCGAATTTTGTAGCACTCATACAACACTAGCATCAAACAAGTACACTTACAATCTCATATTTTCTGTCAGGAAGAGTCAAGTTGTGTCAAAATGCTAAAGTTTACAGGACCTGCAATGAGAGAGGTCTAGCTAGTTAGCTAGTTTAACATGCAACCCATTGTCCACCTATGACAGGTGACTAATTCCTGATGTAGCTTGAATTGATATTTGTGCAAAGCTAGGCTAACACAGCATTTCATACAGCTTTCGAAAGACTTTCTTTGATATTGATGAAAGTTAAGTCGAAATGGCCATCGCAGATAGCTGAAATAACTCTTTCTCGCTAAGTCCCTGTATTTCTTTAGTATATCTTGACGATACATTGAGCTAAAGTTACAGAATCTTGTGAAAGATTGTGAAAGAAACATCCAGCAAAGCTTCACTCTTCTAAATGGTAAATGCTAACTTCGGCATTCACTGGTCTGTTACTCTTTGTTTGTGCTAGCTAACATAGCTGGTAACATTGAAACTGTAGCATCCCTTTATTGCTGCCAATAATTAAAAAAAAAATCACTGCATCTCAAGCAAAGATATTTGGTGTACTAAAAGATAAATAGAAAATATATTTTAAAAAAGCAAAGTAATCACAAGCTATCAAAAAAGCTTCCTTAACTCATTATTTTGCTGCTTCACTGAGGTTCTTAGGCGTTTAAGAGCTAAGCAAAGTAAAAACAGCATACAGTCAAGAAAATTGCTTGAAAAATCTACTGAAGTATGTCAGTAAGTCATGTCAGTGATATGAATTGTAAACATCCGAAAAGCAGCAGACTAAAAATACCCTGTCTTCACAAGCAACATGCTGCAGACAGGTTTTTTATCATCACATGCTTCAAGCCCTTAGAAGACCCAACCATTCCCTTTTCTTCTAAAACAGGAAATTTACCTGACTGGTTCACACCTCATTGCAAACATAATGACTTTTACTATTTGCTGTATGTGTCTCCAGGTAATGTGACAAGTGTTAGATGCAGCATGAAATCTGCACAAAAAGCTCTGACAGATCAAATCTCTCTGCACATATCAGATGATTTAACCATGGCTATGTGAACTTCTCTCAAGAGCTTTTTGCTGGCATTTTTGTCTTTATCTGACAGATAAAGAGAACAACAGGAAACAAAGGTACAGAGACCGATAGAGATTTATGACACGCAGCAAAGTTCCCTTAACTGGAAATCAAACTGTGGTGTGGTTTTAGGCCAATAAACACCCCAGCCGTTAACTGCAGTAACCTCGGTGACTCATAGAAAAACATATGATTGCCTGATGAGTGGTGTGAGATCATCCCAACCAATAAAAACTCGATCCGAAAAACCAGCTTGCAGAAAACAACAACGTCAGACAGAAGTTACTTTTGCTCAAACGGTCTAAATGTGACCTCTCACACACTTTTTCTTCCCCTGACAAAGGACATTATGTGTGTTGTTTTGGAACTTAAGACTCAAGTCGGTTATTTTACTGTATTACCTCAACATTCTTATCATTCAGTTTCATTTCCACATCGGTTTCTTTGGTTTCTTTCTCTGTGGGCTTTCAAACCCAACAGAGGAAGTTTGGGCTTTTCAGCTTGTGTAGGCCGGTCATTGACCTTGTTTTTACAGTTTTTACATGAGTGTAATGTGGTAATGAGACGCTCAGTTCATTCCTATGATAAAAACTTTTTTAAGCATCTTTGTAAAACATCTGGAATTCAGAATAGAACAAAAGTGAATTTAATTTGTGAAAGTGTTTGAATCAGTTTTTTTGGATTAATATTTCTCTACATCTTGATTTCTTTGTTATCTATGATCCTGCAGTGACACATGCTCCAGTATTGGCGTGGAAGACCAAGGTCAAAGGGCTGTTTGTTTCGTGGAAACCTGGGACAATTAGACATCCAAAGTTTAAACTAAAAATACGAGTTCACTTTTTTCTTTTCTCATCTCATTTCTGTCGTCTTTTGGAAAAGAAAAAGATGAATGAAATGATTCACAAGACAGTTACCAACACTTCACCAAACAGATAGTTGACCTCTTTGGGTTATCGCGCAGAAATGCTATCTCGTTTTCACTCTTATTACCTGACCAGGCCAACACATGTACACTTTGAGCCTCTGTAAAAATGATATTTCTGTGAAAATCAGAGTGAAATGTGTTGAAAGAAGCCAAGCTCGAAAGAGTAAAGGTCATTACCCATGATTAGAGAAAGACCCAGGTGACATACTTTATCGTTGAATTAACATTTTGTCATATCACTGAGCTGAATACAGATAAATATCTGTAGTTCAGATGGACCTCTAGTTACAAATGGTGATGATAAACTTGATCGGTGTGCTTGGTCTTAGTACATTCCTGCAGAGGAAACGATTAATAACCTACCAGTAGAAAAATTGGACTTTGATACCGAGAAGTTTTGGCCACATCTGTTATGGGTCGGATAAAAATGAGCTCCGGATTCATACTTATTATTGTCCACCACCAAACCACCCTCAACTCTTTACAACTTAGGGAAATCACTGTCTTACTGCATCACACTTTCCCCTACATAACCTCATTTTCAAACCCTGGACATTTCCTAGAAAAGTGTGTTTTTGCAAGGTGACAACATAAAACAGACTATATTTCAGGTTCATGTTTTTTCTAGTGGTTTTCTCTAAAACGCTCTTTTTAAGTCCTCACAAATCCTCTCAGTATTTTATTACCTGTAATCCCTCTATTATGTGGTGGACTCGCTGTACCTGAGTGTCCCCGAGCCTCAACATGTCCCCCTCACTGTGCTGACACTTTCTTTGTGCTTCAGGCTCAAGCCTATTTTTTGCTTTACTCAATTTAGCACCGAGCTTGAATATAATGTGGTGCATTTGATCTGCATTTTAAACCCCCCCATGTGCTACAACACAGTTTGAATTTTAAGGGAGGATTTTCATGCAAAGGTATGTGTCGGGGGTTGCTTGTCCTGCTGGGATGCAACAATGTAATTGGCCAGAAGTATTGAAATGCAAATAATTCAGAGGTCATTTTACATCCTGGTGTGAGGGGGATTTGTGGTCTGACGAGCTCATTTGGTTTAAGTTAACTGGGAAGAACTGCAAAGTTGTGGTCATTTGACACAATCCTGCAACATGACTTCGCAGTTCACACAACCTTTATTTCACAGCTAAAAGCTGCTGTTCAGTTCAAGCCTAAAACCAAGCTGCAATTTCTCAAATGCTTGAATAGGTTTTAGCATTAAAATAAGACTCATTTGGAAATAAGTTGTTTTTTTTGTCTAACTATGTTTTTTATTCATGAATGTAATCTACTTTATAGTAAAGTTCAATTTGCAACTTTACATTATCGTTGACGCTTACACACACTTATTTTTACAATATTCAAGCCCTATGATCTATATTTTAGTAGTTACAATTATAATACATTAGCAGTTAGATAGTTTTCTTTTATTCAAAAGAGAAAGTTTCTTGCTTTGTATTTATACTTGCCAACACATGACACTAACCAACTGAAGGACTCTTGAGGAAAAATGTGACATTATTGGGTGAGAGGAGGAAGATTACTCTTGACATTGGACTGTAACTGTTACCTCTTCTGTCCCGTTATTGCTCAATCGCCCCTCACACACAATGCAAACTGGTGAGAACTTCGGACATGTTGCACGGCAGGAATATGTGCAGACAAATCATCATCACCACGTGAACTCAAGCAATCAGCAACAACCCCCCCTCCCCCCTTCCCACCTCCTCCCTCTCTCACCCTCCCTACCCCCCACCAGCAGCCACCAAGGGACTATAAAAGCCCTCAGCCACCGTCCCACAAGCACGGAAGAAGCTCAACCTCTCAGGTGAGTGAAACATGACACAAACTGAGAAGCTGTTTCAACTTTGAACACAGCACCCAGAAATTACTTTGCCAACTTTTGCATGCATCACTGTTGCTTCTTGCCTCTCTTATGGCATGTTTTTCCTAAAAATTTCAAGCCTTACTTGTAGATGATAAAACTCACATCATACTTCAAATACATTCATGTTTTTTCTCTAAGATTCTGCCATGCCTGCTGAATTATTTTGCAGATTTTCTGAGTTGTGTTTATGCATTTCACAGGTGTATCTATCTGTCCAGCAATCATGAAGGCTGTTGCTCTGATCCTTGCTTTGGCAGTCATCACTGGTGAGTATTTAATTTTTCAGTCATTGGAATTGTTGCACGCATTGGTTTCAAAGACAAATTCTCACAAATATACTCGTGGTAAAAACACGCAAAAATCAAATTTAGCCATCACAAAGAAAACTATGTTAAGAAATGTTCTAAAAGCTAGAGCAGAGGGAGGAAACATGGTGATGCTTTTATTCTGAAGGTTCCAGCTACTGAATAGGCTGGTGTTGGGCTTTACTTTGGTGTTTCGGGAAATCTTGAGTTTGGAGAGAGGCCCACAGCCATACGCAGTGGCAAATTTGAAGGGGTATGGGGCTTAAAAAACAGGTTCAAAACTGAATCTTGTGATTAATCTATTCTTCTACCCACATACTTTTCAAATTTTACAATGTTAAATCGAGTTTTTTTTCATGCTGTGAGTTCTAGAAACTCATCATGAAATCCAGTCTACAAATGAACCTGACACACTGACACATGGCATCATAGAACAAATCAATGCTCATGCTTTCCATGTGTGCCCCTCTCAGGCTGCCATGCCCGAGCTGTGCGCCAGGCTGAAGTCCAGACCACCCGCTGGGTGGAAACCGTTGACCGTTTCTGGCAGCACGTCTCTGCTCTGAACGATAAAGCCGATGAAGTCGTCGGGAACATCAAGGCCTCTCAGCTCAGCAGGGAGCTTGAGTGAGTAAACCTAACTGATCTTAAAACTTTACTCATCTGTGCTTTTTCCTTCTATCTTGGTGTCTGACTATGTTGCTCCTTCGCCCCCCAGCACGTTGATCACTGACACCATGGCCGAGCTGTCTGTCTACAAGGATGACCTTCAGACCAAGCTGGCCCCATACACTGAGACCACCGTCACCCAGATGTCCGAGGATCTGAGACTTCTCTCTGAGAAACTGCAGAGAGACATGGTCGATGCCAAGGAGCGCAACATTGAGTATCTTGGTGAGCTCAAAGCCATGATGGAGCAGAACAGCAAAGATGTGCGCGGCCGCCTCACTGCTTACACCAACAAGCTGAAGAAGCGCCTCACCAAGGACACCGAGGAGATCCGGGAGTAAGTCACCTTGGCATTTTCAGAGTTTTACTTTCTCCTGCTTTTGTGACTGTGAAGTCTGAATGTGTTTGTGTTCTTCCCATTCAAGGACTGTCAGCACCTACATGGGTGAGATCCAGTCCCGCGCCACCCAGAACCTCCTCTCTGTGAAGGATGGGGTTGAGCCCTACGTCATGCAGGCTGGTGACGCTGCTTCTCAGAAGCTGACCGACATCTCCACCCTGTTGAAGACCCAGGCTGAGGGACTCGGCCAGCAGCTGGAGACCCAGGCTGAGGGCATCAAGACCCAGCTGGAGGCCACCGCCCAGGAGCTGCGCACCTCCCTGGAGGTCAAGATCGATGAGCTGACAGACCTGATCTCCCCCTTCGCCACCAAGCTCCGTGAGCAGCTGGAGAGCATTGTTGACAAGGTCAAGGAGACCGCTTCCTCTTAAATAAAGACTCTGAGAGTTTTTTACGGGTTGTAGATGGTTGGTGGTAGATGGTGGAGTGTGAACGCCACTGATTGCTTTATATTCTGATAAAAAGAGGAAGAGGAGAGTTGTGTTACACTAAGTGCTCAGGATCAGGGATGATGGTGGAGGGATATGAAAGGATGAAGTGCTTTGCTTTTGTGTTCAAAAGACCTTACAGGTTTCTTCTGCATCATCACCTTTTCATTTCTCTCACTGACTCTCTTGATCAGTGAACACAAGTCACCAGGCTTCATTACACAAACAGGAGAATTTCTATAGAATGCTTTGCTTTCCTACTCTGCATTTCAACATATAATGTCCACAACATTTGTGTTTTTTCTACATTTTGTTTGGTTCTAGATAGCTTTGCTGAGTCCCAGTCTTAGGCAGGGACTTCAGCCTCTGCTATCCTTCCAACGTACCAAACACGAGTGTCTGTCATTTCAAAAACATGCACTGAATGATGCTGAGAGATGAGGTCAAGCCTACCAAACATGTCTGCAACTTCCGTCTAGAGGTGATGCTGATCCATCAACAGTGACCATATATCATCTGTGTGTTAAAAAAGCTGCAAATATGACAATCAGTGAGTGAAGTGTAAAATCTGCCTGTCTGCTTTTCACGTCATATGCCCACCATGCTGCTCACTGGAAGTGCACAGCCTCTGACTGCAGTGTGCTGAACTGTGCTGAGTGAATAAAGAAACTTCTAAAAAAAATAAAAGCTCTGCTGGCTGCCTTTTGTTTTTCTAATCAAAAATTAAAGAGCAATCTATTATTCAAGATTGGACTAGGTTACGCTTTTAACCTGAGACTCCACTAAACCGGGAGCTGCTAATATACAATAACAACTCTGTAGTAGTACAGAAATGCACTCATGACACCTCATTATTGTGAAGCTTTCAATAGACATACTGAGATTACAAAAAAAGGCAACATTTAAACATTTCAAGTCCTTAAACACCTCAATGATGCAGCTAGAACTGCTATGTTCAGTTTGGCTGTTGCCTGAGCTGTCAGTGATAAATTATGTAATGAAACTGTAACAGATAGTAACATTATTGCTCCACAGCGAAGAAAGTTCTGGGCTCACAAGGTCAGGTGGAACCGTTTTTTGTGTTGGTTTCCCTCTGTTCTCTGGTTTCGTCTCACATCTATCAGGTTACCCGGTGGCTGCAGTTTCCACGCATGCGAGAGGCACAAAACATAAAAAGCGCTCCAGCTCTGCTTGTTGAATTTCTGACTGACTGGTGAGGCCGTCCTCTGTTCCCCTGAACACTGTAAACCGGGATAAACTCCTGCATCTCCGGAGCCCCACTCATTTCCCATCAATGAAATCGGATTACATAAATGCAGTCTCATTACACAAGAATGACAACGACAGAAAAGCTTTTTTTCCCCCCCTTCTACCTGTACTCCACCCCACTCCTCCCAACTCTCAGTTTGCTCTTTCAAAAGCCACCCATCACTCTTCTGTTCCGCCCGTCTGGACTTGTTCAGATCTGCTCCCAGATTCCTCCCTCTCGATCCCAGCAGGTATTTGGGAACAGTTTGTGCCCCATGTTGGATATCACTGTGACCAAACCACTTCTTCAATTATCTCAGCTTGATATGTTCTGGGCCATGCATGCTTTTGAACATTAGGCTTTGAACGTGTGCCAGCGACAGAGAATCATACGAGCAAAACTACTGGTCATCCACAATGCTGTCCTGTGCACAGTATATGCTTGCGGGGAATGTTGCAAAAGACAATCCATTGTATGTTTTCCCCATTTTGTGACCCATTAGTAGAAGTAAAACATCATTAAAATGATTTTAAAAAAATTAACTTGCAATGAGTATTTGTTCTAACAAACCATTACCAAACAATTTTGTCCACAGACAAAGAAAAAACAAATTGTCGTCTTATTTGTGGGGAAAATAAATACATAATGAAAAATATGGGGCCTTTTGCAACTGGCTGGAACGCCTGAACCCATTGACTGCAAGATTTTATAGGGAGCTTTAAATGTGATGTTTATGGGGCACAGCAGGATTGCTTACTTTGAAGTTCAGAGCAGAGGCCAGCAGAGGACACCATTTGTCCCCTGTTCGTCTCCCCTGACCCCTCCACTTGAATCTGGGCTGCAAAGAATGACAGCTGTGTTTTCTTTTTTAAGAGATTCAGTAAACTGTGCACGGCCAATGAAGAAAAATCAGACTGTGATCGAAGAACAGAACATGCAGTTCACAATGCTGAATTTAATAGCAGCTCATCAGAATCACAGGCAACTTAAACAATAGGTGTTCTCAGAGGATTTAAAACAACGGACTGCCGCCTGAAGCGGAGGTTGTTGTTGCTTCCTAATTGATTTTAATAAAGGTGTTTGGGATTTTAGGTCCTCTCTTGTGTGTAAAAAAAATTCCCAGTAGTGAAAACATGTTTACCAGTCTTTATCTGTGGTAAAGGGCATTGCATGTGAAGTGATGGAATGACTAAGTCAGTGACTCCTTCATTTCTCACTGTTGAAACCACCTCTTTCAGTAACCAGTATTTATTTTGAAACAGACAAGTGAAACTTCAAGTGGATTGTGTCACTGGTGAAAAAAAAAGAGGTCATCAGTCAAGGATCGTAAAAACAGGAAAACCACAATCGTCCCGCTAAATCAGCACTTCTGCTCCATCTGCTCCAATAAAGAGTCTGCTCTACCTGCACTGCCCAGCAACATCAGCATCAAAATAAAAGTCCCCACAAATATTACAAGTGCGAGCTCACTCATGATCGCGAGTAACCCTTGCAAAAAGTTCCCCTGCAGAGATTTTACCTCCTTTTTCAGCCCCCACTCTTTTGTCCGTGCTGGCACACGATATCGCTCTCCACGGGATTCTGAGCCAAACTGAAAAAAACAGCTTTTTTAAGCTTGTTATTGCAAATTGGGAGCACGCAAGACGTGCACTTTCACACTTTGTGCCTCCTACAATTATTCAGGAGGGGTTTATATGCACGCAAGTTCAAACTCATGCATACTCCCACTGACCACCTCATTACAAAAGAGGCTTACAGAAGTATTCTGTGAGTGCTGAGGCATGTAAGGCCTTACTGGGAACAATTGTACGTTATTCGGTGAAGCAACAACACCTTTTGGGACCATCAGCTCCAAATGTGTGTTGGAATTCCTCATCAGACTGCATGGTGTGAAGACATACATGGAACTGTGATGAATTGTCAGTTGCAGACTTCCTGTCTGCCACTTGGGTCACAGTGGTAATGAGAGTTTTCTGCAGCTCGTCTGACTGTTTTTCTGTTACACGCTAACAGGCGAGATGGACCACATGTGGATGTGTCTCACTCACTTCCCTTTAACAAAGAGAATGTCTGCAGGAGACAGACGGCAATGTGGAAATGAGTTTCTAAATGTGGCAATTAAATCGAAAAAAAAAAAGGAAAGTTCAGAAAAGCAGACTGCTTATGTGCAAAATCTGCTGTGGACTCTGGTGAAGAGACACAAATAAGTCAGCCTGAGGACAAGCACAGACAGTGACTGTCTTGTTAGGTGATTGCATCCAAGTGACAAGAAACGCTCGCATTGTGGGAGCCTGTCCATGTTTAAATCAAACAGCAATTCAACTGTCATGTAGGATTAATAATAAAATAACACAGCTGCATGGTGTCATGGTGGTGAGTGCTCTTGCTTGGCAGCACGAGGGTTTGAACCCCAGTTGCAGCATGACCCACATCCTGCTGCAAGTAGACTCTTTTGATTTGGTGGGTTGACATCACAGAGATTTAGTAACAAATGATTTACACTAAAGTAAAGCTTCAGAAATATGATAGAAGACAATCAAACTTGACAATCCAGAGGAACTAATAGTTGTAACAAGGCTTCCACGGGCCAACCTGCAGCAGCATACAAAATGCAGTCCAAAGTAATAGCGTGATTTCACAAACCGCTTGATGGCCTCGTGTTCACAAACAGTTCTGGAAGGGAATTTAATCTGATCCTGTGACAGGCTCCGTCTTGTAGGTCAGTTACTTAACATACAAACCTTGATAAGCCACTATCAATAAATATAAAGCTGGACACAGGGTCACTTCTTGGCCAACACTTGAGGTACAAAGTAGCAAAAAAGCAAAAAAGCTCTGGTCTATTGACTCTTTTTTTTTTTTTTTATCAGAGATGAACTATGTTCTGCTACATCACATCTCATGTTATCTGTTGACTGTGTTGCTGCTCAGGGACCAACTGATGAACTGAGGACAAATTCCTTTATACAAACACTGAGATGTAATTCTTCTTAAATGAATGTTTGACTCTTTGGCTTAATTTGTGAATGTTAATCAGATACACCACTGGGTGGTGAGTGCCACCACTGAGCTGCTTTCATGCAACACAAAGGAGTTTGAGGTCCATTCCTGCAGTGGGGACTTCTCTTGTTCTGGCGTCTTTATCATGAATGATCAGCACCTTTGAGTTTAATCAGGCCAAATTTTTCACTGGTCAATAAATGGGGGCAGTGACACCATAAGGTCACCACGTGTACATGTTGACTTTAGTCCGGTGCTTTGCGTCACTCTTGTTGAACCGAGTATAAAGAGGAACACACAAAGACACTTCAAGGCATTTTATTTTCTCTCCTGAGACAGAAAACAGGTATGTTTGCCACTACATTTCTACCAAAGCGGACACAAACAATTTCATCATTGATATTTTAATACACCGAGGCAGAATCTCTTTTTACCCACAATCGCCAATTTATCCGAACACTAGTTTCTACTGAGAAACTTTATATTTGACAAATATGTTACAGATATGACCCTCATTAAGTGGAGCATATTTTCAGAAAACAAGCGACAGAGTACAACGGAAAGCATGAGGCTATTTTTAAATGTTAGCTTTAATTAATTTAGCTTTGATTGAACTTAATGTATTACACTAAGGGGGAAGCTGTCAGGTTGTTGTTAAAACCAACATGACTAAAAAAAAGCAAACATTTGTCTCCTCATTAGTTTCGGTGAGACAATAGGAGAAAATATATCTATGACGAAGTGATCACATCTGTGACCGTTTTTGCTTCCCAGTGATCGAAGCCAAAATGAGACTCTTGCTTGCAGCTGTCGTGCTCTTGCTGGCATTTGCCGCATACACAGGTAAGGCAAAAGAAAATACGTTTGAATTCCACCTTTTTAAATGTTTTTGCACTAAGTGTTCATTTATTTGTTTGTCAATGTTTGCAGACGCCCAGGAACCGACCATTGAGGAGAAGATCACTAAATTTGGAGAGCAGATGGCTGAGTTTGGCAGCACAAGTCTTGAGAAGCTCAAGACTGCCACTACAGACTTCCAAAACAGCGAGACAATGACCACCCTCAAGTAAGCCGACATGCAAAGACAGGAAAAAAATCTAAAAACTGCTGCACCAATGAACTTTATGTAACTCACATACCTGTTTCCCTCCCTCAGGAACTGGTGGGCAGAGCAAATGCAGAGGTTCCGAGCCATTGGCCAATAAATCCCTGAAGTGATAAACAGACGCAATTATGTCTCCAACTGGCTCTTCATCCACATCTCTGACCACAGAAAAGTTCCTCTGACCAGATGGGATAGTTACATTGCTTTGCCAAGATGAAATTTTTACTGAGTGAAAAAAGTGCAATAAAGCAGTGCTAGAATATTTTGAAGAAAAATTCTTTGTTGGCATGCAAAGAAAAAGTGTTCTGAATTAACACATTCACAAGAGTCCAATACATGTGTTTGATATGAATAAACAAACATTTCTGGTCAACAACAGTGCAGTGTCCGTTCATTAAAGAAAACATCAATAACGTTTTGCCAGAGCTCCAATTTATAAAATATTTACGATATTTTTCAGCATTCACTTTAGGTATTCTGTAATTAACGCTAACCAACTCATAATGGAAACCAGGAATAGCTAGGAAACTAAAAATATTATACTCATAATGTGTTTTGCTTTGCATTTAATGCTTATGAACATTGCTGTGTCTTGTATGCATCAAAAAATGAAAGAGTATATAAGGAAAAAAATATTGTTACCTTGTATTGAGGCCCAAGCAGCTAAACATTCTTCTGCTGCCAATTCAGTGTCAGCTCCAGCATAATGTAAACCTCTGCAGGGATGAATGCAATTAAGAATACATTCGTTTTTAGCAAAAGTGAAACAGCATCAAATCAGAACAAATTTAAAACATGTCACATGGCAGGGCTGCATTTGAGTTTTGGTGCTTGGATGGACGTGTGCATCAATGCTGAACTTCAGTCTTCTTGTTTTAATATCCCACTTTCACAAAGAAACGGGTTTTGTTGTGTGGTTTCACTTGAACTGGACTTTATTGAAAGAATATCAAATGCAGTCTATCAAAAAATAATCCAAAAAATTCTCTGAATGGATGAGGAAGTTTGTGGCATAAAGACCAAATAAGGAAAGTTTTCTCCTTTCGTTAAAGGTTCAGTGAGCAAATTTCAAAAGATTCATCTGTGTCAATAGTTGGTACCAAAGGGCAGGTGCCAACTGGACTGCTTTTCTGGCATTTCACAACACCCTGGGATAAAGTCCCTGTTTGAGATGAGTTAATGATCCACTCGTCCCAGTTCAATGAAATCTGTTCCTGGGTAGAGAACAATGTGACAGAGGTCAGCAGCTGCTCCATAAAGGTCACAAATAAACACTTGATTTACGTACTTTGAAATCAATGGTGTGAATAACAAGTAATCAGAACATTTTGGGCATTTTTCTCTGATATGACAGAGGACAATGCTGAACCATAAAAATGTTTTTTTGATTAGCATGTTGGATTTCTGGAGGACTGGGCCTCCTGAAACAGATTTGAAGCTGCTTATGGGGGCAGTTTAACTGTTCAATCAGTCTTTTATAATGTGATTAGATTTACCATATCAGACACTTGGCTTCACCCTGAATCATATCTTCATCAGCATTTGGCACTGATTTAGTTTAACCTGATAATAGTCAACAAATGTCAATTTATCAGTTTGCGCTAGCAGAAAAAAAAAACTTGAAGAAAAAAAAGTTCAATACAATGTGTGGTTAAGATGAAAAATTTACTTGAAATTTCACCCACAAAGGGCTAAAAAACATACAGAGCTGTTTCAGGTAAGAATATGAGGATCTTCATGATAATCCGCATGAGTCTCAATATAATAGTGTGAATCTGGTGTATGCAGGTCCTCACCAGTACTAAAGAACCCCCCCCCACACACGCACACATGCACGCACGCACGCACAGAGTACAGTCCAGATGGTTATAACCCAACAATTAAACAACAATGCAAACACAATCTTGATCCTCTATGTTTACACAGCTGTGAGATCGGGACTGTAAGAGCTTTGTTGTTGGGAAAGCTAATCTCAACATTATGTGTGGAGTTATTTCCGTATGGAAGAAACAGTGAGAACTGAGCCTGAGTACTGAGAACATTAATCTGTGATGGACTCTGGCCACAAAAACGCTTTGCTTTGCTTGACAGGACATGTTTATCTAGTTGAACCTCCCCAAACCCCCACCCCACTGTCTTTACTAAACCCCGTATCTCTGCTGCTAGAGGAGACTTTGACTGGACTGTACACATATAAACACCCACGGACTGGGGTGAGATATTGCAAGCCAAAGTATGTTGGACAGTAAGTGAACTTGTCCAATGTTGACTTTGAAAGGATATCAAGAGTTCAGGATCGACTAAGCAACATGTCTCAACATATGCCGGCACTCACATTTGTTGTAGTATTAAACAGTTGAAACAATTCAAAGTTGTGTCACCGAACTCGTTCTTGCCTTTGTAGGATGTTTTGTAAAACTGGGGAACATTGAACGAGAGATCTTTTGATGCTTTTTGACAAATAACAGCGCGTTCTTGAAAGAAAACAAGCATATGAGATAAAGTAAGAGCACGTTGATTCATAGTAGGTTTAGTTTGTTTGTTCTACTCAAGACCTGTTGCTATGCTCTGGATTTGCCAATGAAACACGATAAATAATCATCTGATAAGGACCAGCGTACACGCCGTCACCGAATATAAAGGAAGTGGTTTTATAACACTTGATTCATTTAGCTTCTGTTGACCACAAGCAGAGGAAATGGTGAGAATACCTTTTGTGACTATGTTTGGTTTCCAATATATACTTAATACAAAAAAAGGGGGAGACAAAGCACTTTAACATATTACGCTAAGAATATCGTATTTTTTAATCGAACATTATCTGCTGATTGACTGCCTGGAGATAAACTCACAAACTGCTGTTGTTGGTGTTTTATTCCTCCATCTCTTAGATGCAGATAAAAGCACTTGCTTTGATTTTCATCCTAATATTGCAAGGTAATACATAAATTTGAATGAATCAAATTACCACAAATAATTTTCTTTTTTAGCTTTCTTTTGCTTCTAAACATGTTTTCTTGGTCTGTTTGACTAACGAGTATACTTCTCTGCAGCATGTGGGCCTCTTCTGGCCCAGACATCAGCTCTAGAAGAGACTGAGTCCAGAGGAATGATGCAGAGGCTTACAGACAGTGCCAGGTATGTCTACATGCTGTTCTTTTGTGAAAATATACAGAATCTAAAATTGGATCAAAATTTTTCATCTGAGGACCATTTTTGATGCTGTGGTGACTGATGTACCCCCCAAAAAGAGTGAGAGCTCTGGTGATGCTGTGACTGAGTCTGCAAAGACTGCAAAGACTGAGCCTGCAAAGTCTTGGAAAGTGATTTGCTGAGATCGTCACACATGCTGGGATTTAAAGATGGGGTGCAGTCACACCAGTAATGTCTGCTCCCCTCTCGGAATTTGTTTGTACTGAAAGATCAATTCATTCAGGCATCTGTGAATGACAAAGAAATGCAGAGACAATCATAGACGTGAACACGTCACACGAGTCCTGGTCCTCTAGTAAGCGACTCCTGGTCCACGCTGTGTGTTGTGTGAATGCACGGGGACATTTGGGGATACAATGGAAGACACGGCTGAAAGAGGGGATGTTGTGCAACATTGTGATGCCTCTATGGTCAATCACCAAGAACATTGAGGCAAAAAAACAGGAAATCCCAGACTGCATGAGTTTGCCAATGGACTGTTCTGCATTTGTGCTAGTTTCAAGCCAGCCGAAGGGAGGGACCTGTTTTTTTTCGGTTGGTGCTGGACAAAAGTGAAGAGTTTTCTTCTTGTGTTCCTATATGTATTTTTTATATTTGTGTTTTTCTCACAGAGATGCCAAAGCTAAAATCCAGTATTACGGAGAGATGGCGCAAGGCTTTGCCGGTGCTTACTATGAGGACCACATCCAACCGGTGACCAAAAGCTATGTTGATTGGGCTTCTACAGTCAAAAGCTCACTGTGGGAGAGGTTTCGGTCCATTGGCGACTACATGCCGTTTAATCAGCAACCCTCTCAAAAATAAAGACTGCTGATAGGAACACACTCTTCATGTATTTTCCAAATATGTAAAAAGAAAAAGAAGATAGTTCATAATAAAAATTCATGAAATTACCTCAATTGCTTTCGAAGTAGATCTATCTAAAAGTCTTGGATACAAATATCATGACAACTTACTGTCATGCAATGTGAATTTATGTTAAACAACATGCTATATTTATCTATACTGCAAATTCAGAGGCCTAATTCATCACTTAATATAACCTCATATCTTTTCATATGTAAACAGTTAATGAACATAACTTATTTCAGGTGTCTTGTTCCTTCACCAGTCCATTGAGGTTTTACATGATCGGTCACAGTGACCTGTTCAAACACAATCACGCACACACGTATTAACGCCATGGCTGCTACGCAATGTGCTCGCAAACAAACTTTTGCGTTCAGTGTCTTGCCAAAGGACACTTCAACATGGAGACATGGCAAGTTGGGGGATCTAACTGTCAACCTCTGAATTGGAAGATGATCAACTCGTCCAACTGAGAGGCAGCACAATCGTACGTAAGTATTGTAGGAATTTTTTTCTCAAGAATCACTTTGCCCTTAAAATAGGTAAATAATAGAGTTCGATCGATTGAATGTTACCTAAGATTCAAGTCACAAACAAGAAAAAAATTCCACAAATTAAAAAAAATCAGCTGGCATGTTGTCTGAGTTCATTATGCTTGATGAGGGAGAAATTAAGGCAAAAAATGTGCTGCAAGCACAGTGGGGCTCAGTACAACTTGTCTGGACAAGTCCAGGCTATCTGACTGGTTGACCATTTGACCCAGGTTGACGAGACACTGGAAGATAATCTGTTAAAGAAATGCTGATTCACAGGAGTCACGCTTATCACATGTATTGGCTGCTTTGAGTTTTTCTTTTCACATGTGTTCGGATGATTACGACATGCATGTACTATGACATTTTGCCAACACACACCTCCAGCTGTATCAGTGGATTTTGCCATACAGACAGATAAATGTGCACTCCAGGAACTTTGCACAACCCCTAAGTCATATATCTCTGCTCACTGTATTCAAAGAATATTGTGTAGACTGGACTTTGTGTAGGTTCATGTGTGTGTATGTGTGTGCATGTGCATGCAAGCATGTGTGTGTTGGTGTGCGTATGCTCATCAGATGACGTTTGTTTACAGAGCCCCCCTATATCATCCTGTCCAGATGTGAGCACCGAGTTACAGACAACTCGCTTTCAGAGAAGACTGTCACTTCTTGGATCTGTACATCCAACACAGCAGCAGGTAATTTCTCTTCCTATTCAAGCTTCTCTCTCACTGACGTGTCTTTTCCTGAAAATGCAGGTATTTTCTTTCATGCACTTTGAGTAAAATTCGTTCACTTCTTACTTTTTGCAGACATGAACACAAAATTTGTCGTGGCCGTGCTCTTTTCTCTGGGTAAGGCATCAAGATTGGTACAGTAATTGCCAATTGCAATTTCTATATGGTATTTTACTTTTTAGGTTATTTTAATATGCAGAACTGATACTTTTTAAAAAATATTTTACATTTGTGGGCCTTACAACCAACTTATTTTTGGCTAAATTTGCATGTGAGACTCAAACACTGTTTAGTATCTTATAACAATGCCAAATAATTCCGAATTTTAGCTGAGAGATTTGCATGTTGAATTACAAATGATTCAGATTTTTTTCAGTGAGAAATCTCTGTGAGTGAAACAGTTTTTTGTAATTGCCAATTTAGGATTATGAATTTTTTTTTTATTTTTGTACAAATATTTTGTATTTTATTGCTAATGCACTGACACTGAAATAACAATCCAACCCGTGTGCTTCAATCCCAGTCTCTGTGAGCCTCTGTGAAATTCCTCCACCATCTCAGGAACTGGTTGAGAAATATGATGGATACAAGGCCACCTTCTTCAAGAGACTGCTGAAGGTCTACAACAAGATACAGGAGGCCGCTGGCCCAATGGTGGCAGAAGCTGGTAACAACGAGCAAATGCAGACCTTCAGGACCTATGTTGAGGATCTGCAGAGCAAGCCCGAGTTCCAGACTGTTGTCAAAGTTGCCTCGTGAGTATTCATCAAAAGCATCAGTCGTGCAAAGACCCAAAGAATTCACTGTCAGATTTATGAGAAAAAAACTGACAAGTGCTAATGTGAAGTTCATCAACTGCTTTGTAAGGGTCATATTTATCTTTTCTCCCTCCTCACATTCAGGTCTTTTGGATCTTTTCATTAAAAAACACGTTTCTCTTTTTTTCCACAGTGGCATGGGAGAAGGAGCAGGCCCCCTTGTGGACCAGGCTCGTACCACTATTCTGGGTCTGTACGAGTACTACATGCGCCCCTACGTTGGGGACCAGCTGAGCAGCGCCATCGATGACATGAAGGTCTACCTGGACAAATACATGCCCGCTGAGTAAAAACCAACTGGAGCAATCTAATTGTCAGCAGCCTGTAATAGGTGGTAACATGTAGAAAACTGTACCAGTTAGCCTGAGAAGAGCAATGCACAATGCAAGTAACAGCTTTTGCCTTTTTAAAATCAAATCATGCAAGTTAAACTCATGGCAAATATGTCAACGCCATCTATTTGTGCAAATTGTGCATGTACAGTATTTTGTGTTTGATACACTAACCAAAGTCATCGTGTGACTGTCTGTGTGCGTGTGCGTGTTCAATAAAAATGGATCAAAAAACTATCTGAAATCTTGTTTGGTTTTTCTCACAGAAGTCAACATTCACTTAAGAAACAATGTATTCAAGTGCAATTGGGCCACACAAAGTAACAAGTCATTTCAATTTATGAGCAGAAGATAAACTTTCATATTGCCATAAACATCACATACAGATTATTCAGTTACTGGATTCTGTCTATCATAAACCTACAGATTCAAAAGATGAGCTGCAAAGATGATGACATTCAGCACACTTATGACAATGAATAAGTGGAAGTATGAAAGTGACAAAATTTCTTCCATAAACTCCTAAATTTCGCTCCTTTTTAGCCTCAGAACTTAAATAATCAGGACTAAAACAACTGCTTTTATGACAAAAAAAAGAAATTATTGACACAAAAGAGAATACACTTATTTCTAAAGTGGTGCCGCCTTGAAGTGAAAGCGCTTTGCTCTGGCTTATTGATCAGTGACTGTCAAAAGATCTCAGTATTCGTCCTTCGACTGACAGCTCAGAGAAAACCAGACAATATCTCATCGTAAAATTGTCTTTATATTGCGTCCTTAAAGAGGATGTAAAAAGAGTGTTGTTTTAAAAAAGAATAGTCCTTTCTCATCCAGCTTCATTTAGCATTTAGCAGGCAACAAGTTGTTTTCTGATATCAGAGCACTGAAGCAGCGTGCTGTCTTTCACATTTACAGTAATAAACCAGACAGAGTGTAGTCCAACTGCTGCCCACAGCTGCATTCAAACTGACCTGACCTCTGGGTCACCAGCAGCATGACAAGTGCAGCTGGATCACATGATCAGCTGGATGTTTGTCGAAGCCTCAATCAAAATGGAGTCACTGCAGAGAAAACAACGGATTCAAACGGACATCTACTTCTGTTTCTTCATATGATTCCCGACGTATTTCAGAAGTGTGATGAAGAATTAAAAAGGACCATTTTGCGATACTGTGGAATTAAAAAACAAAACCTGAGGTTTAAATACACACACACCATTCGTCAGCTTATTTTCTAGATATGTCTTAGATGAACCTGATTAAGAGATGGAAAGAAGAGAGAGAAGAAATGTAAAAATACTGACAGATTTTTTTAAAAAGTGAAATACAAAAAAAATTGTTCATATCAAGCAAAAAGAAAAAACATGCATCAATACATAAAGCTAAAACCCATTTCATGACCTTAAGTAATATTTTCTGAATGTTAATTTTTATCAGCCAATATTTAGTTATATACCTTATTGGAACAAATGTAAGTGTAATACTGCCACAATAACACAAAACGTGGCAAAACAGTAGCTGTAAAATTTACTGTGTAAGTACATTTCAATCCGGTTTTGGTGAACAGATAGTCACAGTAGTTACACGAGTGCTCATCACTCAAAATCATGAAAGACAGATTTTTTGATCAACTACATCAAAGGAGGCCAATTTACCATTAAAATAGGAAATAAATAATAAATAACAATGATAATATTAAAAAATGAGTTAAATTGGATTGACAGCAACTACTATAATCAAGAGAGATTAAAAAAAACCTTCAAAAATTTCTAGTTACTGCTGATTCCCACAATTTCTTTCTGAGCTAATGTTTCATTTTGAGTTAAAAACAAACCCACAGGGTTGTTGTTCGTAACAACATACAAACATTGAGTGTTAAACTGTGCCACAAAAAATGTTCTGCCACTGCAAACAAGAAACATTGACACAGATCATCAGGGAACGACATGCTCCGAAGAAAGAAAAGACAAAACAAAGAAGAGGTAAATATTTTGGATTTTGGTAGCCACAGAATGTTTTATTATCTGGGTTCATCAAGATGTCGGAATTTGTGTTTTTTTTTTTTTTTTTTTTTTTTTACCAATTTCAATTTTCTATGTCTGAGATTTTGAGTGTCAAACAACAAATGAGTAAAATCCAATCATCTGTGGTTGAGTGGAACTCGTCGTAATAACGCTCAAACCAGCGAAATTTCTTCTAATGTGACCTGATAAACTGTGCTAAATCCAGCCGGCCTTCTCGTTTCATAATCTGAATCAGTGTGAATGACGTGTTCAACACACTCTAGACTCAGGACAATCTTTTCAGGACTTAGGACTATTGTAGTGTGTCATGAACGCATCAGCCTTGTTATGCAAGAAAAAAAATCCTCTTTGTGGTTGTGGACAGGGCAAGGGGTAAAAGGGCGGTGCTTTACAAAAAAGAATCGATAGAGAATAATTGATTGTGTGTTTTCAACATCAGGGTCATGCAGAGGTAGTGAGTGATTCTCTTCTGTCTTCTTTGTTGTTTTTTACAAATTCTGACAAAAATGGAACCTCAGATAAACTTAGAAATCAATTTGCTCCTTTACCTGCCATCGTCGTCTTCATACTGCCACAATTCCTGCTCTATCAAAAAACAATGGCACACTTCCAGCAAACACACACTGGACAACAGCACAAGTTTATCTCCCACAGACTGCACTTTGGCTCTGCGAGCGACAAGTCAACACATTCACACTCCTATAAAAACAGATCAGGCCAGCACAATGTCTTAGTCTGTTTTCTTTGCACAGTCCTTTCTGGAGAGGAATATCGTGAGTATGCAATTTTATTCATTTAATAAGAGAACAAACAGAATCAAATGTGTATTGTTCAATGTGATAAAGAGTCTTAAGTGATACAATTTCTGTGAGAGAACAGTAGCTTTTTTTTGTTGAAAAGCTCCTGGAAATAAATCTTGTTTCTGAAGTGAAACTTCTCAAAAACTGTATCTATGAAGTTAGTGTGACACAAATACATAAACCATAAATGGATGGGGATAATTTTGACAATGTCTCACCCTAGTGGATAAAGTTAGCTAAACTTTTAATCTCTTCCCTCTTCCAGATACTCGACAACATGAATAAGCTGCTGATCATTACAGTGCTCGTGGCACTTCTCGCTCTCAGTAAGTCACTGCTTCCATAATAAAGTCAATAAGTGAAACTTGTTTAAGTGGAATATTTCGAAAAATTGTGTATTCTGTTGTTGATACTAAAACTGATAGAACATAATGAATGACTACGTTTTTTTTTAAGAGTCTAACATTTAATATTGATTAATTACTGGTTTGCAGACCGTAAATAAAAAGAAAGCTGCTATCCAAAGGATAAATATGGATAGTGATTGAAGAAGAATATTTATAAATGTGCCTCTGACGAAACTGTAAACCAACTAAATAATAACACAAGCTCAAATAATTAATTAATTCAGCTCAAATTTTGAAAAAGTTTAACTTTGTGAATAATGTTTAATGCTTTGTGGAGTTTTCATGTCATTCACTGAGTTTAATAAATTGAATCTCTAATCTAACAAACTAAATATCTTGGTTCAAATTTCTTTATCCACAATTTTCCCGATGGGGACTTAATTCCTGTTTCTACAATGACAGCGAGTGCTCTTAATTCAAATGTGTAAACAGATTTCGGACCAAACCACAGAAATAAATAAACGTCTACACACATACACCGACACATGGCTGATCGTCTGCTGGCCGACCATCTGGGGCCATTTGCTTGATCTGTTCCAAGAATTGGCCACTTTTTTCTACTTCCTGCTTTTCTCCTTCTGTTTCAAATGAAGAATACTGACTCTTTTCTCATACTGTTTGTGTTGACTTTGCACAGTGCAGTGAAAATGAATGGAATTAAAACAGATATTGAAAACTCCTTTAACCTGCGTTCGTGCAGGTGCTGAAAGCTTCCGTGTGGTGAGGCAGGTCGAGCCAGAGGAGCAGGGAACTGTGACCCAAATCACTGAAGCCATCAAATACTACTACGACAGTGCTGTCGACACCGCCAGTGGATACCTGGACAACATACGGGGCATGAAACTTGAGGAGAAAGCAAAGTAAGGGACATAAATCAATAATGCAAAACACAAACATGCACCTATGTTTCTGTTGACAACATTTTTCTCTCTTTCTGCTGTCCACAGGAATCTTTATGATGATACCACGACAGCTATAACCACGTACGCTGGCATCGCGCAGGACCAAATCTACCACTTGTTTTACTCCCAGTAAAAAGAAACAAACGGTTCAGTGACCACAACCCACTTTTTCACAGCATCAAAACTTTAAACCTCCACACAAGTCCCAAAGATCAGTGGACACTTTGTACTTGGTCATATCTCACCAAAACGCAAGCCTCAAACCCTCAGACAGCATTTTCCAAAGTAATGGCCACGTTGCTCTTTGTGGCATTTTCTTGGGCTGCTGCACTGGTGGTAAATGATGATAACCACACAACAGGGGAACCGTAATCCTTTGAAAAGACAACGAACAGCTTGCACGGAGCACCTGGAGAGAAGAAGAAAAGTGGCGAGCGAAGGAAACGGCGCGCAGAGCATCTTGTCGTGTCGCAACACATTT
Organism: Malacoctenus tetranemus; assembly: GCA_032274765.1. Lineage (NCBI taxonomy): Eukaryota > Metazoa > Chordata > Actinopteri > Blenniiformes > Labrisomidae > Malacoctenus > Malacoctenus tetranemus. Next base: position 5,993,951 of record JAUESF010000008.1, read on the forward strand.
CTCCACCATTCTCGGGCTCCAAAAAAAAAGACACTGAAATAATGTAAACAATCAACCATTGGTGGTTTTATTTCTTCTGTGTTGACATTGCTGGCCAGCCCATCTTGAAGCAAATTAAAATATTCATGCATATCTTGGAATAAAATATTTATACTAATAAAAAAACAACTAAACACTAGTGTCTGTGTTGATACATAATTATTTAGTGTGGTGTTTGATATGATAAATTGTGCATATTTTTCCTGTCTGTTTGTGTAAAACCTGTCTCATTTCAGCTCTCTGATGTAAAAGGATCACACGGTGGCGCCCGTACGCGTCTGCAGCGAGACTTTTATCAGCCGAGGCAGCACCAGAACACAAGCTTCTGTTGCAATTAATAATGGATGAAAAGAAACAACATGTAAAATGAGAGTGCGGTGAAACCAAGCGAGATGAATAAACAACAAAGGCGGCAAAGTTTGTTTTATGGACCCTGACAACCAAGTGACTTTTAATTAATGCATAAATCTACAACATGTGCCCTTTTCTCAAGCTACAACTTGCACAAACCAAACAGATAAACTTGTTTTCAAGTATGGCTGCAGGCAGTTGTTTGGAAAGATGTATGCAGGAAGGAGCCACAGGACAAACTCCACATTGGTGTTGTTTTTTTAAGGATAAAAGGAATCTAGAATCACAATTGCCACTCCTGCTGCAGTTCTTTTTGATAATTACTGTGATTGAACAGACAAATATCCTTTAATACAATGTCAGCAACAGACCTTGTGTTTGCAGAGCTGTTAAATTTGCATATTTGTCCAGATTTGTTCAGTGTGAGAGGAAATGAGATCTATATGCAGATTGTTTTTCGGTTTCTTTTTTCCTCCCAGCAAAAAACATGTAATAAGAATCATCTCTGACACTAATTTAACTTAATCTGCTGAAAGCTACAGAACAGAAAAACAACATTACTTTGAGAGAAAAGGTTTCCTCCAGATCAGGCGGTCTTGTGGCCTTTTTTTTCTACAAATATGTTCAGAGTAATTTGATTTGAATCTCAATTGCTGTGCATTTGCATCTAAAACAGCTCAAACAACCAAAAGCTTTTAAAGACTGCATGACCGTAAATGATTGCTTAATGTGAACAGAGGCGGAATTGGCCTCCATGTTGGTAAGCAAAAGCCACAATCTCCTACTGAATTGCAAAACAGACAGTCGAGGCTCTTCGATGATGAAACTTTACTTTAAATATACACAAACTGATCTCAGCTTCACGGGAAGACTTTAAACTTGCAAGTTTTGGCCTTCAAATTTTTTTTAATCTATAACTTGGACTGAACAAGCAAAAAAGGATAAACGCTTTGCTTTCACAAGCAGAGCTTAGGAAAACGTTAACATTGAGTCATTTTGTTGGTTTTAGATTCTTTATAAGTAATTTTTCTCAAAAATTCAGGTAACTAAAACTTTAATAACTTTTGATAACAGGCTCTGTAATCCAAATACTAATCATTTCTTTTGATTGTGGAAAAAATGACACAGTTTTGATTCACATTTCAGACCAATGAGACATGCAGTGCTCTGTGGGAGCTTATGAAGGGTCCGGGTCCTGAGCCCTCTGGTGGTAGGTGGGAGGTTAGTGTCAGAAGTGCAGAAAGCAAATGCACAATTTTGGATAAGAAGCAGTAATAAAAGGAAGTACATAAGTGAATGAGAGAAAGGAGATGTAAGAATAAATAAAGAGCAGGCCTGAACAAAGTGACTCAATCTCACTGGTTTTACAAATAACAGAAGACACAAGAGAGCTTGAGGTTAAGTTTTGTGTTACTGAAAATTAATGGTATAATCAAAGGAATACAAAAAGCTTCCTGACATTAAAAGAAAAACATCAATTCACAAGATCAAAACATTATTTGCTTTTTGATGTTTATCAATATTTAGGTCTAAAATATCAACAATATTGCACAAATATTTTTGGTTACCTCTTTTTCATCCTCCCAAAAACAAGTCCTAATTTAGTAACTGGAACTTGTTACAGAAATTGAACTTACGGAAAGTTGCCAAACTTTGCAACACTCTTCTCTGTGTGATATCAGAGTCCCCCCAAAAATATTATATTATTTCCTCCTTTAAACTGAGTGAAAAACAAAACGAGTACCATTTTTTTCAAATGGTCATTTAAGTTGTGAAATATGGAGAGCATTTCCTGAACAGCATCACTTTAAGACATCGTTTATCAATAGGTGCGGGAATTACTACCCCAATCTTATCTTCTCTATTCCTGCTTCTGGCAATGATACAATAGCCATGTTCATTTATCTTTCTATGTCAACATATTGGTTTCAAAGTACATTTAAACTCCAACTACTCAGACTATAAATGAAAAAATTGCTTTAATACTACAAAAACCAAACAGGCTGTGCGCCTCTGCGGTTTTGCCATACTATATAAAAGTTATTGACTTCACCAAAAAAACACAACATCTGTAAGTGAAATGGATTAAGTTGGAGCAATCTCACTGTTATTTCACTGTCATACAGCAGGACTTTTCCTGTTCTCAGATGAGGAGCAAACCTTTACAGGGAACAAGGTGAGTCACCCTCGAAATGAACATATTGCTACATCGAGGTGTTGAAAACTTCTCTGATAAGTTTAGGCCGTGATGCAAAGACATAATAAAGCTCTTTGTTCCGCCCACTGTTCTTGCAGGTATAAAGAGGAAACACTGATCAAAGCTCCTTTATGCATCACTGTAGCTTCACAAGCACTGTGGATAAAAGACCCAGAATGAAGCTTCTCCTTCTGGCAGTTTGGTTGGGGCTCGCAGGTGAGTGTTCACCATGTGCAGAATTACAGAAGTGAATTTGAAAGAATCCACTTATAGCTCTTCTTTAATCCTGTTTGCAGGAGCAGCTCCCCTGGAGGACAGCAAGGAGTGCAAACCTCACTCCAGGCCATGGCAGGTGTACCTGGACACGCCGTCCTGCAGTGGAGCTCTTATTTCTGAATGGTGGATCGTAACTTCATTTGACTGCGCACCACAGTAAGTATGAGTGAAATATTGCATTGATGTAAGCTTTCTGAAATAATCCAAAGACATTTGGTGTCATGTTGTGTGTTCAGATGAGTGTGTGACATGACAAAAACTGAAAAAGAGTATTTATCCAAAAAACAATAATTACAAGTGAACAACTCAGGAATAGTACAATAACTTGTAGCCAATGAACACCTTCTCAACTGAACCTAATAACAAATAAAATTACTGGCACAAAGTCATCATTTCAAAAAGTTATTTGTGGAACCACATTTCCTGCTTTAAATTTTTTAACTATACAAAATATCTTCATTGAATGATGCGTTTCAGACAAAAACACATAAAAACCTTCAAGGAATGCAAAATGTTTAGCGAATTATAAATGAAAAACAGATTTTTTGTGATTTTCCAATTTCAAAAAGTATTTGTAATTTTCAACTTCCTGGTAATAAAAGCTGAAGGAACTGCTTCCTCAACTTGATAGAATTCAAGTCAGTGTTATTTAA
>JAUESF010000008.1:6029926-6045598 GCA_032274765.1 Malacoctenus tetranemus
GTCAGATCATCATTAGATAATTATTAGCTTGCAAGTCATTCGGTCCAGTTAATGACATGCCATTAACATGAAGACAGCTACATCGTATCATCCTACACAAGTGTAATGATGAAAACAACAATAGCAAGTGTCAGGTTGCAAAACTTGCAATATAATGTTCTGTTTTCTCTGCATGTGTAAACATCACGAGGCCTCACAGTTACTAAATACCAAGTTAAAGCCACATTTTCTGCAGTATTGACACAGAAAAGATTATGCAGTACAGTCATGCTGCACTGAAAATACACCTATAAAATTATAGTACTGGATAGATCACATTTTCAAGACACAGGAAGTTAAGTTGCTCCACGATTGAGATATCTAATTTACAATCTTCTGCTGAACTGACAGCTGAAACTTGGCAGTGCTGCACACAGTGGGCGTCCTGTCATACTGACCTCGTTTGAGAGAAACCAGCAGGTTCTTGCTATCGGTCCCGTGCTCGTTGGAGACCTCGCAGGTCACACCGTCCTTCATGACCTCGGCGGTGGCTGGGAGAGTCATGGTGCTCACCACCTTGTTACCTTCCACTGATATCGCCTGGCACGAGCGCGCGGCCGCCGAACAGATGGAGATGGGGGGGGAAGGCGGAGAGAAAGAAAACACAAACTTTCACACATCCAGACAGCGTTTCTTGCATTTGTTGTAAATCTGAAGCTCTTTTTTCTAGCAGTGAAATCTAAACTCAATAATTGAACGTCCTGTTGCGATCATATCGGACAAACTCGTGACGGCTCATTACTTTTTCTGCCCCCCCTCTCATTTTTTAAACAGATGGAGTCTTTAAAAAGGTCAGCTATTCAAATTTAAACAAGCCTCCTCTTTGATCTGACGTACATCCTTATTTGCTTCTGACATCATCTAGTTTTTCAAAAAGATCATTAAAATTGTATCTCATTTTATTGCTTTATGTAATATTTTAATGATAAGGCTATATTCCCTCTGTAAGCTTCTTTCAAAGCTCCTTCATATGGGATTTTCTCTCCCCGCTTTATTATACATAACTTCTGAAGTTTCAGCTCTTGTGAAAAGACCTTGAGATGAGATGAAAAAATAATGCACTGAAACTCGACATGTTGACTTGGAACGAAGCGCCAAACGCCAGTGTGCACCACCTCCCCCTTCGAATCAATCTCCCAGCCCTTCCGTGGAAAAAGTGGTGACTTCAGATCACTGAGTGAATCCGGTGAATGGTATGTGTGTGAGGGTTGTTTCTGCCTGTCTTGTTTGCGTCTAAGGTATGCACCTCTTTTCCTGAGGGCTTCCAGGTGAACTGCGGGGCGGGGGAGCCGAACGCCGCGCATTTCAGAGTCACCATGTCTCCTTCCTTCCCGACCTCGGCGATGATGGGAGTCTCGATCATGGGCTTTCCTTGAGGATAAACAGAGTGAACAATGCAGTGAAACCTCACACACACACACACACGGGCACGGTCTCATCTCATACTGCTGCTGAGCAGAGTGGGAGGCGGCAACAACTCTCGGTTGCTTCCACCAAATATACAACCTCCTTCCTATAACCGAAAACAATACCCTGCTCACCCAAATACTCACCATTGTGCTCATGCGTATCTGTGTGAGTGTTCACGATACTCGTATTGCAAAACGTGTAATCCACAGAGGAAAAAATGTGTCTCGGAGTACAATAAAATGTCTCTTTTCTCTTTTGAGCTACTGCAAAATGTGAAAGGATAAAGCTGTTTGACTTAGCAGTAAAACACACACCAGTGTGTATTGTGTGGACGTTTGACTATGGTTTAAATATGCTCAAGTGTGCACGAAATATATAAAAAGGAGCGATCCCAAAAGGAATTCCTCCCTAAGCTCTGTCCAAACAAGGTTTTATTAACTTTCCAGATGTGGACTGTGCAGGCCGGCCTGAGCAGGCCGGGGTGCAGAGAGAGCGTGTGTGTTACCTTTGACAGTGAGGCTGACGATACTCTGAGCGGTGAGTCCCGGCACAGATGGAACGGCTCCAACACACATGTACTCTCCAGCGTTATCATAGGAAACATCTTGCATTGACAGAGTGCCGTCCTGAGAGAGCACCTCTCCTCCCTGGGGGAGCACAAACACATGGAAATGAAACCAATCGGACGCTCACCGTCATCCTCCCCGCTCTTTCTTTTTTCACTCTCGGTTTGAGCGGCGCAGGTCTGCGAATATCTAGTTTGAAGGCGCACCGCTATGCTGGGAAAGCAGAGGGGGAATCTTCACAGGCGCTGTTTGAAAGCGCGGCGATAACAGATCAAACTTACTCCTCTATGATGAGCCTGACTACCGCGATTCTTCTCAGCGTCTTCTCAGAGGAATCTGTCTGTCTAAGAACAAACAGTGTGCTTGGAAAACCCACAGCTGGTGAGTTCGTAGCGCACCCAGGAGATACAACAACAGATACAAAGGGGCTAAAACAACAGGTCTGACACTGCACAAAACAAGAGGGGGAGCAGGGATGAATACCAAACACACCCCATATTATCATAATGATATGCAGCTGAGCAGAGATGCTACAAGTAGATTGCAGTTGTGAACAAATCATCAGGTATGTTTACTTGCTTCACAGGTGAAAAAAGCCATTTGTCAGGACAAAAAGACACAATGTGCACCTCTTGTTGCCAACAAGTTACTTTCTGCTTGCTGCACACGGGTAGTTTCATATTTATCACCCAACTCCAACTTTTGCTAATTAAAAGACGAGGTTTATTTTGATATATGAAGGTGGTTGTGGTAATTACGCTTCGAATTTCTTGGGATTTATGCTAAAGTAGAGCACCTAAAAGGACGTCAGTAACACAACATGGATTGCTTGTTCTTTTTATCTCATTCAGACAACGCAGGAAGAAGCAGCTCTAACGCTCCAGTTAGAAATTACACAGGTTGAAATAAAACCAGACACAAAGAGTTTATGAGAAGGGTTTCCTGCTGCACAACAATGACGACAAATCTCATCAACTGGATCATATCATGGAAACACTGAAGGCAAAAAGGTGCTGGAAAAAGGCTGAGTCTGAATCAGGTGTTTCTGTGGACTCCGAAAGAAGATTACATCTTTGTCCAATATCAAACCAGTGTTGTTAATATGTGACTCGCAGCTCCAAAGCTGTTATCAGTGAAAGCATTCTTTGGTAGATGGGGCGTTTCATGACCTCGCGTTGACTCCAGATTACGCATCAGTTGAAACTCTTCAGAAATGGCAAAAAGCAGGATCTTGTGATGTGATGAAGAGAGACAAAGTGATACGACTCACCTTTTTCCACTGGACGGTGTGCGCAGCAGAGGCTTTGGTCTTGCACTGCCACTCCACTTTGTCACCGAGCATGACGGCTTGAGGTTCATTGGGGGTCACGCTCACTGGGTCGATGTCTGACGGGGTGAAAACACGACACACTGAGCACCTACAAACCTGGGGTGGGTGTTCTATACATTGTGATGCATTGAAGGAGTGCAACTTCAGATCAAAAGCGCCCTCGTCACTTAAACAACCATGTAATAAGTTTCTTAAAATAGCAGCGCTAAGCAGAATATTAATTTTTTTCCTCCCTAAGTACAAAGCTAATGCACTCACTCTGAAGTTAAGCTCATTTTGAAGCCCGAGTTAAGCCTATTCCATGCTTTTTCTAGGTTATCACCACTTAATGTCTGTGATAAGATCAAATTAAGCAGCGTGCTCGGGATAACATTAAAGTAACAGATGAACTGTGAAGAATTGATTTTGATATTGCCCGGCTGAAGGGATTCCATTAAAGCTCATTCCTTTCTAACCTTTTTAATTCTAAGATTCACCGACGAGAAGAAAAGCTCTCTGCAACGGTGAAAGATGAAAGGAAACCCCAACAGAAAGTCACTCCATCTCTTTTTTCTTTTGCGTTCACTCCGTTTTGAAACCATGTTGACATGCTGACTCACAGTTGACAACGAGGTTAATGATCCCGCTCAGGTCGGCGTCCAGGTTATCGAAGTCGGTGGCTGTGCACTTGTATTCGCCGGAGTCGTTGCGAGTTACAGATTGCAGTGTGAGGATACCAAGCTCTCCGCGGATGCTTTTACCCTGAATATAGATTAAAGAAAAGTGGAGTCTGACTGAGAAAGTGGCAAAAAAGATCATTTTCAGGCAGCAAACCAGTGAAAAACGTGGTGTTTTAGGTGCATGGAGTGCCAGCTTACTCCTTTGGTGAAGTCAATCTCTGGCTGGGGGTTCCCGTCCGTCTCACATTTCATGGTGACCGTCTCGCCCTCTTTCACTGGATCAGTGTTGAGCAGGCTAAAGGTTGCCGACTCAGAGGGATCTGGATGGACGGGAGCAGACGTGGAACAGGTGAAAATTCCTCCGGCGCGCGACATTCACACAGTCATACATTACGCCATTATTCACAAATGAGCAATACATTCCTGGTTGCCCCCTCATCCCCAGTCCCTCCCCTCTCGCTTCCTTCGTGAGAGAATATTAAATTCCTTTGTGGTTGAGGTTTAACCCAAGTGGTGAGCGAAAGGGGAAACGAAAGAAATGAGCCTGAGAGTGTAAAGCGCAGCATAATTATCGTCTTAACTTGAACAATAGACGAAACTCCAACAGTGCCAACAGCAAAACAAAAGGGAACAACTTGGAATAAACCAAACAGAGGTTCAATTAAACTTGGTGTGCTTCCCATTTATCCCCAGTAAAAAGGGATCTTTTATTCTGAAACTCCTGGAAAATCAATAATAATGAAAGTTTAACTCAGCTTAACCAAATCAAACTCAACTTGGCACGTTGATGTTGACTCTGTAGCAACTATTAAAGAATAGATCACAGACCTCTGCTAACCTATCCACCACTATGAAAGTAGTAATGTTTGGGTTTGCTATGGATCTCTTCATAAGTTCAGGAGGTTGCAGTGTGGTGTGTTTAAAGGTTTTTCCACTTGTATTTTAATACAGTGGTCCAAATATTAGTAGTGGAATTTGACCCCTGTAAATATAACTGCTCAAGCTCTCTCCCCTTCTAAGTTTATGACCAAAATCACCTTTTAAAATAAATGTAGTTATTATTACGCTCAGCTGTGTGATGTTTATAATTTGCCAGCTGTTAGTGGACAGAAGCTCCTTTTATACTTGCAGTTAGTGTCAGCGACGCTGCGTCTTTAACCACCCCTGCTGTTTGCACCATGTAAAACGTAATACTGCTCTTGAGGAAGCCTTTCGTCTTATTCATGATCTGTCCCTTTTTTTCCTCTTCAATCCACCTCATTTTATCACCTTCACTCTACCGAAGAGGAGCCGACGGGGAAGTTCAAAGCCGAGCGGTGGCAAATTCTCCCTTTCACTTTTAAATATCGCCTGCCGACAAAAGTGACAACTGATCAAAGGGTTCGATTGTGAATCCCAACAAAAATCTAATGGGAACTGAAGGGTCTTTGGTTGAACGCCCCCTGTCACAGATTAACTGCGTGTAATCTACCAACCGCTGTTCCTCTGCCGTGCCACTCACAGTTAAGGTTGATGGTGATGGGGTTGGACTCTTTCTGTTTGATGTGGTCTCCCGGCATGCTGAACTCCACGGTGCACCGGAACACCGAGTCCTTGTCGGCTTTGGTGGGCTGCGCGTACAGGGTGCTCTTAATGGTAAAGAGACCCGAGGCCTCCTTCACCACAGAGGGAACCATGTAGGTCTCTGACAGAGACGAAAGGATGGGGGATAAAAGAAAGACAGTGACATCAAATGATGGGATCAGCGATGGATGACAGACAGGACGGCTCCACATTGTCATCTGCTCTGTACGCGGGACCTGCTGCACAACACCTACTCTCTCTCTTGTCTTTGACCTCAGGAAGCGGCTGGTCGTCTTTGAACCAGATGATTCTGGGCTGAGGATGACCGTTCATCGTCACGCAGGAACCGATCTGCCACAGAGGAGGATCACGCAGGATTTGCAAGTCAAACCAAAAATATCATCTTAGCTGCATGTGTGCCAACATACAGGAGCTGCATACGAACCTCCGAGCTGGTCGACTCCCCTGCTGAGATGGCCTGGGTGGACGGCTTTGTGAGTTGTGGCTCTTCGGGAGCAACTGGGGGAGAAGAATAAGAACAGAAGAGCCTCATATGTTATTATTGTATGATTCACTGGATGGAAAACTCAAACGCTAAGTGCTTCACGACCGTATTTATTTCTGCTGACCTTAATAATTCAGCGGGCATAAACAGCCTGTTTCAAATTTTCTCCCATTAGGACCAAGTTCTCATGCGCTGACAATGGCGAATTCACAACAAAACCAGAACAGAACAAAACAAAACGCTCTCCCGTTCTGGCTGGCCCACAAAACTGCAGGTGTGAGCGTTCCCGCCCGCTCCTCTGCTTTATTCTGGAGCTCCCTCGTTCACATACAAGGTCATCTTATCTCCGCCTGCAGCTGTCGACTGCCTATAAAAATAAACAATTGATATTTTTCCTCTTAGTATCAGTAGCTTGTTTTAAGAGACCATTTTTGGCATTTTCACGAGATGCAAGCAATAGAGCGATACAGTGAATGTTGGAAAATGAGGCTGGAGAACGCCGTGCGCTGGGCGGTCAGCTGAGGTACTCCTCAGAGATGGTTTTTTTTGCGACCTGTGTGGTGAGCAGGTTAATTTACTTATCAAATTTTAGAGCTTTTAAAAAACATATTGCTCTTAAGGAGGCATCCTCTTTGTTTTTACCAGAAAAACAAATGCAAATTGCTGATATAACGTGTAAAAATAAGACACATTTCTCCGTCCTGAACAAGTTTTAACATACCTGCAATTTTCTGATAAAAGGATTTCAAACAAAACAGTAATGCTGGGTTAATGAGATGAGAAATGTACAGAAAAGAAGAAAAAAAACAAGATTCATTCAGTGTTGCTGGAGGGTGTTTTTGCCCAGCAGACACCGTTAACTCCCTGTTATAGGACTCTGCAGATAAAGATACCAGGCTATCACCACTGCAGCTGAACCCTCGGGAGACCTCATAACTCAGTCCCATTAAGTTAAGGCCGGGCAGACACACTATAATTCAACCCCAGTGACTCCAGTGGTCAAATGTGAACAAAGAATAATTGCCGGTTTGTGGCTTGTTTTCTCAGTGCGGTCTGCATTGAGTGCTGCTAAAAAAAGCCTCTGTCAAAGATCACTTCATTGAAGCTTCCTTCAACTCACCCACTCACAATTAATAGCTTTGATTCATTATAACATTCCTTTAAACGGTGGCGCCTCTGAGTGCATAAAAGTTAATAGTTAACTGGTGAGCTATTTTCTAAGTGACTAAAAAGGATGGGCTGTTTTGTTACTGTTCCTGTTTGTAAGGAGAGTGACCACTGAGATCTGGACTGTCCTGATTCCTGTTCATCCTTTTGTGGGGGGGGGGCAAGGGCGCGCTGGCCGGAGCCCGGGTCAGCCGAGGTCACTTTGGAGATAAATCTGAGCTCTTATTAGGGAGGGATATATGAGACATGACAGGTGTGATTGAACTCTTCATCAATTATGTCAAGTGTGATTAGGCCGCAGTTAATTGACCTCTGGGGAACTTATCGAAAGAAATTGGTAACCTGTGGCTCTGGAGATGGATTTAAAGACATGCGCGTGGTTAACGAATATATTTACAAAGTCTCTGCAAGGCTGTTTTGACAGGTGAAGTTGATTGTGACAAATTTTTAAGCAACACAATCTTCAGTTATGAAGTGTGGCGCAGATTTGATCTCCGCATGTGCAAAATGCAATCAGCAAAATGCATTACATGAATTATGTATAATTAAGTGACTTCCAAATCAAAGGATGCATACAGAGGCGCGCGCGCACATGCACAGGCGCGCACACACACACGCACGCACGCACACACGCATGCACGCACGCACGCACACATACACACACACACACACCCCTCATAGATTGAAGTCGTAAAGCTTTAGTGACAGTGACAGCAACACATCAAGTCATAAATTCCATTCACCAGTGGGTGGGATGGGTGGGGGGGGGCGTCCATGACAAGGTAATGTTGAGGTCATATTAGAGGCCAAAGGCTACAGGCCGACTTACAAAAGACTTTGAGCATGGTGGTGGCATCCTGAACCCCAGCCGGGCCAGCGGTGACCTGGCAGTAGAAGGTGAGCTCGTCGGAAGGTTTGACGGAGGAAATGGTCAAGGTGAAGTCCTCTCCGATGGTGACCCGGCCCGTCAGTGGGGTGTCATCGTCGCCCTTTCCCTCGGCGCCCTGGCGGAAAGCCACTCGTTTCCTGGTTCCCTGGTCCTCCTGAAGGGAGAGACAGCAGAGGGAAAGACGTGAGAAAGTAATGATGGAAGACCGTGTATTGATAGTTACATTTTACACCGTTCTTCTCCATCCTTGGATGCATTTCTATCATTCAGTGTCTGAAATGAATGGAAAAAACCACATCTGGGAATTACTTACAATGTACCATTCAACAATGGAGTTGCTTGATGGTGGTGAGACAGAGTGCGTGCAGGGCAGCTGGGCAGTGTCTCCTTTCAAAACCTCCACTTTAGGAGCCGTCTTCACTGTAACTGCGCCTCTGCAATCTGTGGGAAAGAACACACAAAGACAGAGAAAAACATAGTTTAGGACTTGTATGAAAGGGCTGTTGTACCAAACGTGTGAAACTCTTGGTACTTGTGGTGTCCAAACACAATTTACAGGATTCCTCTGAAGAGGACATCGCTTTGTCCCCCACAGATATATCTGTGTAAGCCTGGGGGGGCGGAATATAACAGGGAGACAAAGAGAGAAAGACAAAATAAAAACCACGCTGACTGCAATGTGTCTACATTTCATTAGACTAAAAGCCTGTGTGTTTGCTCGACGCCCTCAGGGCTTCCGTTTGTTCAAATACTGAGTTACGAGAATCGGAGGACTGCCATGTGGCGCCCACGAGGGACTTTGTCAGCGCTGGTGCATGCCGGGCTCCTCTGCCGTGCCTTTGGCACTTTGCTCTCATCACTCCTCGCACACACATCAGCGACAAGTGGTCGCGCTCTGTGATTAGCCCACGCTCCTGCAGCATACAGCCCGCCTCACTGGTAATATGCACACAGACACACAGACACATTCAAGCAAACAATTTATGCCTCATGCTCACAAAATAATAAGGGTCTGTTGTGCAGCTCTGGGTATGACAACTGACACCAGAAGGAGGGTACAGAGTAAGACCACACATGCACACAACCACAGAGACAAACATTTCATCTTTCAAAGTGTAACACAAAAACATGGAGCAACAAACCTCCATGGCTGACCCATCGATAATCAGTAATTCACAACAAGTTAATAATCTACATAAAAATCCACAAGAAAGCAAGTTAAAGTCTTTAAAGTCAATGTATCTGAAGTTTCTTAAAAGGTCTTATAGTGTCAAAACTAAGGATAAGTATCTAAAGAGTTGGTTTAAACAGCTCTGGCCAAGTCAAAGTATCAGTGCGCTCATGAAGTTATACCAAAACCTAAAGAAAACTGTTCAGGGACTTAAGGGGTGGCTCTCAGGCCTTTGTGGCTGTCAGTGTTCACCAGTGAATGGAGACATTAGGATGCACACTGTGTCCCAGATTTTTCTATGGGAGAGCAGGCAGCCGGGGCGGCAGAATGAAGCGAGGACGGCTCCTGTGGGGACGGGCGACACTGCGGCGCTTTAAACCCTCCGTACATCCCGCCACGGAGAAGCAACGGGACAGCGAGATTGCATTACAGAGGGGGGTGAGGCAGGAGGGGAGGGGGGGAGGGTAGGGGGAGGAATGCTGGAGGAAGGAAAGGCGCTGCTTTTCTGCTGATGAAGTCACTGCAGCAAGTACAGTGTCATAAATCGCATGTCGCGGTTACGCGTATTGCGCTCAGTGTGCGTTACAGTTGCGAGGCTTTAATAGAACAAAGGGCGAATGCAAATAACAGTCCCACTTAAGTCACTGCGGCGAGATAGCTGTAAAACTGTGACCCTGCTGAAGTCTCTTCACCGCCACCTGCTTTACAGCCCGTCGGAAATGCGAAAGGTGCAACTTGCTGAGCAAACTTATATAACATCACCTGATACGCGAGCGCAGGAAAACAAACCCGGCGACCATGTTTATTGTCAGACAGAGACAGAAATAAACCAGAACAAATTGTTTTTTAATGTGGAGCGCGCCAGCGAAGTGACAGTAAACAACCACTCAGCAACATCTCCCAAATTCTTTCTAGTACCGCAGATCCAACAAATTAAACTGATTAAAAAGCATGAAAGCCCGGCTGAAATTCAAATTCCAATTTGGGACGTACACATAGCTAATGAACGACGTAGCCCCGTTTTCAGTACGATGACATGAATTAATCATACCATCAATTTCTGGACTACAAAATCCACAGCTGAATAATTTATTTGTTGTGAGAAACTGCCAAGAGTGGGGAGGATGGACTTCTGGGAATCATAGCTGTTTGACAGGCTGGTTTTAATAACAGGGCCGAGAAACGCAGACGGGGAAGAGATGAAAGAGTGTTTGCTCAGTGTGTCTAAAGAGAGATGAGAGGCGCCGTACAGCGGCCACCTAGTTATCAGCTTACTGCGGGGAGAAGGAGCAGGGGATGTTGGCGGAGGCAGTGGGAACGTACGGAGGGGGATAATAGGACGGCCTATCAAAATTACACACTGCGGACCCTCTGTGTCGCGTTTGTGTGTCAGCGAGACACATTCCGCCCGGGTCAGATGCTGTGATTCACCACGAGCGCTCTGAGGTGGAAGGTCAGTCAAGTGCTGACATTGTTTGAAAAGATCTCGGTCCAGTTTTTTTCCTCCTCTTTCACTTCCTCTTCATTCACTTTTTCACTTCCTTCGGCTCAGTTTTTTTTTTTCCAACGCTTCCCCTCATCTGCGCCTTTTCCCTCTCTTCATCCAACACGACGTCGCTCCCTCTCTAAATATTTCGGTCCATCAGCTCAGACGCTCTCAAGTGAACCAACATTAGTTTTACAAACTGAGTCTCATGTTTGGAGTTTGTAAGCGGGATGTAGCCCCCCCCCACCCCCCCTTTAAAAAAAAGAAGCCCTCAGTCTCTGAGCCAACACAAACAGCAAGCCGGAGAAGAAAATGTACAAGAATGTGTGAGCAAATGAAGCGCTGCACTTTTTCGACAGCACTCAGGATTTAAGTGTGGTGTGGAGTGGTGCATGGGAAAAACACACACACACTCACTCACAGACACACCACATTAAATCAAGTGACATTCTGGCACATGTTCAGAGTTTGAGTCTTTTGTTCGTCGGTGACTTTGTCTTCAGGCGAGCACCGTGTTCCTATTGAGATGGCCGTCATGCTGGTCCAGACTGAAACGTCGGCGTTTGATGGGCTGCGATGAAATATTAAAAGATTCGTGGTCTCCGGGTGATGGATCTCGGGTGAATTCACCTTCACCGACGCCTTGATGTTCTCTGTGTTATTCTTGGTGAAATATTTCGACGAGCCACGAAATCGATATCAGCTGTGCCCGGAGGTTCAACCCAGATGGGTGGGCTGGTGCCTGGACTACTAATCACGTCATCATCTTCATTTATCTAATGATTTACTCCAACATCTTCCACACAGGCTGGAAGAAATCTCCAACTCATTCAACATTCTTCAGTTGCCTACTTATTGTTAGCAGTGGAAGAGGCACAATAGTGTTGCTAATTTACCTCCCGCAGAAACCCAAAAACATATGTGTGGTATTATTGCATCATATATTATTCACATGCTTCGCCTGCTGGCTCAGATTTGCCAGGCGTAATGGAATTTAAATTGCTGAACCTTCCCTGTCGGAGCTGTTTAAAGCCCTATCTTTTTGCTTTATGGGGTAATAATAGTAAACTTTTATCAGTCAAGACAGTGTCTGTGGGAGAGCAGAAAAACAAACAGTCTGCCTTGGATGATCGGGTGGTTTCGGTGTCTGAGGGGGGAAAAAAATGGTCGCGTATATCCACCGAGTTCATCCGCGCGACATCCCTCTTTCTCTGTTCGTTTTTATCGATTCCGTCCATTGTCTCACTCTCAGCCCCCTTTTCTCGCTTTCAAAAGCATCTTTTGGTGTCATTCACAATATGTTCGGGGCTGAGTCTGATCAATCGGGCCGCCGCTCTGTGTTCCATGCGCGAGGCAGCTGGACAGGCAGGGACAGGCAATTAAAGCATAATTAGGGAGTCCTCTGTCCAATCTGAGCCTGGAGCAGCATGTGTGTGTGCACAGAAGTGTTTGTGTATTTAGTGACACCAGGCTGCTGGCTGTCAGTGTGCGTGTGTGTGTGTCTATGTGTGTGTGTGCGCGCGAGCAAAGAGAAAGAAAGACAGAGCGGGTGGGGGATGAGGGAGGAGGGAGGTGGGGAGGTGGGGGTGGGCAGAGGGGCAGCTACACGGGGGTCTCGTTAGCTGATGCAGGCTGGATAATCGGATTTGGCCAAAGAGAGGGAAAGTGTGTGCGTGTGAGGTGGTGTGTGATGGGGTGCGTGACCGCCTTGAAAGACAGATGGGAACAAGACGGTCAGACTGTGACCTGTACACTCACAAACACACACACACAGACACTCTTACAGTGTATCTATAATGCATGGGATATTTATGAGCAACTGAACCAGCCCAAAAAGCTGCGGTTAAGTACATTGTGTACAAAGAGAAGGGGCGAAAAAAAAAAGAAAAGGATCTAAGTCTGTAGTCAAAGCTGCATGGCAGAGTGGAGGAGACCCAGAGTCGTGTCAGTCCCACAACTACTGAAAAGTTAATGTGAAGCCAACTTTAATACCCTGTGCTTCTTCTTTTTTCTTGCCTTTTTCTCAAATCTCTCTGCCAACATCTCTCACTCCTTCACCTCCCTTCTCTCTCTCTCTCTCACACACTCTGGTTCCATCACCTCACATTGATTTTCTCCTCTTTCCACTCAAAACTCAACCTCAGCAACTGCTTGGTAACCCCAACCCCAGTCCTAACCATGTTGTTTATCTAAAAGCTTCCTCTCACTCATGTAAATGTATGGTTTTGCTCCATCGGGGCCACCGCTACACTGGCCCTTTAGGGCTAATATGCAATCAAGTCATTGTCCTCACTAGTACATAAAAGAGGTTCAAGCACACACACAAACACAGTTAGGCTTCCATCATTTTATGGGATTGTATATGGACTCTTATTCACTCTGTTGTAGACTCTAACTTCCACCACAGCACGACAGACCAAACACTAACTTACTGAGTCCTCCATCTTCGTCCTTTTTAAATGTCCCGACAATGTGAGCAGCAAAACATGAACAGGTCCTCGCAATCTTGGAAAAAAAACCCAGTCACACACACACACACACACACACACACACACACACACACACACACACACACACACACACACACACACACACACAGAAGCGTGTGCTCCTGGTTATGAATAGAGCCAGCTGGATCCTCTCTCTCCTGTCCCGTTTCCCTCTCTTGTTCTCACTTCACCTACTGTCGTATTCTGGACATCAAACCCGGGCTTCTTTTTTTCCCCTCCATTCTCTTCTTTTTATCCATCATTCTCAAAGAGCATTCTTTAATACCCAGCGCACAAACTTACTTGTGCATCTCGACTGTGTGTGTGTGGAAGACAGAATAAAAAGACGACACAAGAAACGATGTAGGGGAGTGAAAGGACGAAACAAAGGAAGTGTAAAAAGAAAAAGAAAGAAAGGGAGAGTGCGCGAAGGAAGGAAAGGGGAACAAGTGGGACAGTGTGTGTTTGTGTGCAGAATCAGCACTAAACCAACATGAGAGCCACCATCACATGCCAAGAGGAGCCTCTTTCTTCAGCCACCGTATCCTTCCTCTGGCTGATAGTACCTGTGTGTCTCCCTCCTAACCCAAACACCGGTGAAATGAAGAGTGATGGCAGCTCATTGGAGTTCAGTCCACCGTATACACCTGGATCATGATGCTAGGGGTCCCGGAGAAGTGTGCTGCAACTCAGGGCCGACACTGCATCAAGTCTTGTGCAGAAGATGAGCGTCAGGAGAGTTGAAGGCTTGAGGCGAGCAACATGATAACTGAGCAGCAATGCCAGGAGGTGTGTGTGTACGTGTGCACGTGTAGATGTGCGTGTGTACGTGTGCGTGTGTGTGGTCCAAAACACCCTTGGCCTCAAACAGGATTAGTGTGTTTGACTGTTGGCAAAGCAAACAGTGTCTCGCAGCGAAAGATGCTCAATGTCAGAAGGACAGTGTGACTTCATTAGGACCAGGACGGCCAACACAGTTCAGTTCAGTTGAGACTTACACCTCTCAGTGAGGTTAAAAGTAAATCTTGTTTTGAGATGAAACAACTACATTTGTATTGTGACTGTACGTTGACTTCGGTCTGAACCTCCGACTCCAACTACAGTCATTTAAATGAAAGTCATGTGAACAACCCGTTCTCCTCCTCCGTCCAATTAAACAACTCTCTTTGCTTCTGTTACATGAACTGTCACATTAGATCTTCTTCTCTTACAACCAAAACACAGATTAAAACTTTTACATTTTTTTATATCTAAACGTTGACATTAATGTACAACAACATGACACAGCCATGCAAAACAGCTGAAGTCTCTGTCTGCTCATTATTCTGTGTTTAGACAATATCTGTACACTTGCACAGAATCTAAACTCTCTCAGTTATAAGATTTTCCCTTTAAACAAACAAAGTGTTCATGTTATTGACATTAGAACCTGACAGAGGCCAAAACATGCTTGTTGCAGCTCAATAAATGATTGAGAGGTGGGCATAGTACAAGTTTGAGTTGTCAGGGGTAACTATCAGTGCAGTGACAATGTCATTGATTCAATGATGTCATCCTCAAGACCCCTTGGTGAACGCGGCACCATCTGTGGCAGCGAGGCGTGGCAGGACATGGCGGGACACTTTTAGCACACTCCAACTGATAATGGCTTGATAATGACCAGGTCAGGCATGAGGCCGGCGCTCACACCGGTCTGCGTGTCCTGCTGGATGTAACCGTCCCCCTGCTCGGGGCGGGGGGGATGGTTACATCCCCAGTCCAGAGCCTTTGGTTCTGTTTTTTCAGGTAAATTTGATCTATTCAGCGAGAGGGAGACAGCTGTAATGCACAGAGTAAACAGGGAGGTCACTCCACGGGCGCCCACAGTAAAGAAAGTCGTGTTTGCTGAAATGGCTTAAACCAACTGCTCCCACTGATTGCAGCTTGACACAGATTTGACCCTGCTGACACATTAAAAAGTGTAAATCATGTTTGTGCAACTGTGTTGAATCAGAAGGAAACCATTTCTTTTCTGTTACTTGTTCGCCTTTCCTTGCAAATACAGAAACAGTTTGGGACGAATTGTGGTGGTTGAATGTACTGAATGGTATTTGTGTGTGGGTGAGTGTGTGTGTGGGTGTGGGTGGGTGGGTGTGTTAGGGGGCAGGCCAGGTCAGACAACCAGTGTTAGGGTGGGTCCTTGTAGGGCCTGGGGTCCATCAACGCCTGACTGATGAGACAAGAACAGGTGCAGCCCAGGAGCAGCAGCTGCAGCCAAACGCACTCACCAGACACACGTCCCGCATACACATCACACACTCCGACAATGAATGCCACAGGGGGAGAGAGAGGGAGAGGGAGAGAGAGAGAGAGAGAGAGAGAGAGAGAGAGAGAGAGAGAGAGAGAGAGAGAGAGAGAG
>JAUESF010000008.1:6097167-6111190 GCA_032274765.1 Malacoctenus tetranemus
GTGTGTGTGTGTGTGTGTGTGTGTGTGTGTGTGTGTGTGTGTGTGTGTGTGTGTGTGTGTGTGTGTGTGCGTGTAGGCTCTCCTGATAGTGGGTCTATTTTGGAAAGACTTGTGCAGCAGACATTTCTTAGTTATCTGCTGTTTCCAGCCCCGAGGAGGTGAGAGGCAGGTCTGCATCCATTCTCGGTGTGATCAAGCCGAGCTGCCAAAGAATCGGGAGAGTGTGTAGGAGCAGCCACCTCCATCCCCACACACACCAGGCACAACAAGCCTGTTGGATGTGCTTTTTTTTGTTGTTATGTGGCGAGTGTTCTGCTGCTGTAATTGCCAGAGTGAAGCTTGCTGATAATTACACTGCACACAATGACAAATCGGCGCACAACCACGTTGAGTGACTGGATCTAAAATTGCCTGGAAAAAATGACACATGTAATCACTGAGTTTTGGATGCAAAAAAGAACGCACACGCATGAACAAGCACACACACAGTTAAACAGTAACGAGTGAACAAACACAGTAGGCTCCCTTCGGTAAATTCCACACATTTCTATCCAGCACACAAGGACACGTTGATCCTTCTTTTTCTTCTAAATTACAGAGTAGAAGCAAAAACAGGATCATGAAGGGGGGAAAGGGGGTGGAGACGAACCAGTTCAGGTGTTCAGGAACAGCTGGTCCCCAAATTGAAAAAAGAAAAAGAGGCAGTGAGCGAATGGAGGACAGAGAGAGGGAGGGAGACAGGGGGGGGGGGGTGTAAAAGACAGGAGATTAATATATCCTGAGTGATGGGCAGAATAATTAAGGAAGCGTGGTGATTATGATTGACATTACAAAAAGAGGGGATGGACACGCACTGGGATGGATGCATTATGCATGTGGCACGGCTTGTACTGTACACACACAGATACAGTGCATGACAGACTGGCAAACACAGCAGGCTCACTGTCCACAAATCCACAACAGGGTATCTCGCAAACACAGGACCAAGTCGGAGCCGGCTCGCACGCGCACTCGGGGAGCACAGCAGGCAGCGCGCAAGAGCTCAGCTCTGTCAGCAAACAATGCCTTCTGGTTGTTGTTCTTCAAATCTGGACATGGACTGATTTAAAAACATTAAAACAACTCATTATCTCAAAGCGAGCCCAGATAAATGTGCACTGTAACCAAACCCCCCCTCGAGCTTCTCCCTGCTCCTCCTCATTTGGTGACTCTTGTAGGTTTTCCCACCACAAAACTTACAGGGACTTGACTGAGATCAGGAAATGTGATTTAGCCTGGGTGTTTTGCAGCCAGTCCTGTAAATTACAGCTCCAAACAGTGGCAGTAAACACTGACTGAAATCAGCTTGCAACAGAGCAAACACTTTCAAACTGGAAATTACACTTTACAGTTTCGCTGGATGTGAACAGATGCTTAATACACTCGGCGTTGATAAACAAGGTCGCTATTTTGGTAACACTCTGATGTCTCTCTCTGTTCAATAGTCTTAAAACACGAAGCTTCTCAAAGGTTGTCACCTTAAAATGTGTCTCTAGCCATGATGGATATTCTATAGGCTTTGGCACCCTCTGCAGGATGTCAGAGGCACGGCCAAGTTAACTGGCCGGGCTCAAAATAATTGGACTTTATGCAAGAGACAAAAAATGCAAATGCGTTTTGTTGGACAGCTAAAGAAGTAACATGAGTGTAGCGAGCAGATGGCGCACGGACTTCATACACTTTGAAGGCATCAAGCAGATATTGAAAGAAGCCTCCACAGAGCATTTTAGTAGTTTAATGGGTTTAAACAAGCAGCCTGAGTTTACATAAAGGCTTGTATTAAAGGATAAAGCCTGGTTCCTGTGCATGACCCGTTTATGAATTCATCTCCAAAGTTGAAGTATCTCATCGGTTCAGTGTCAAGCTTCACTTCAGTCTCATTAACATTGCTAAGTAATGAAGGAATCATTTTGCTGTCCATTTCCATCTGTAGGTGGCGCTGTGGCCCCGACCGACGCCGCTGAATCATGACATCATGCTTTTCTTCTCAGCCGTCAACTGTGCTGCTTATGGAAATGTAATCATCTGCCTTTGTTAACAGAACAATTTTCTCCGGTTGTCATGGTATCACAAATCAATCTGCGCAAAGCACATCAGATACCCGGGCCCAGTGGCAGGGACAAAGGATTAATACGGGGGAGAGAGTGGACTGTGTGCCGGTGGAACAGTGTCTGGCCGCTGATGACAAGCTGCTCTGGCTCCGTGATGAAACAGCTCCCGGGAAGTCTTTTCAAACTGCTCCATCAAACGGCACCCAGCAGTCGGCTTTTACTAGCGAGAGAACACGAGGGTCTGAACACGCTAATGGTCATTCACTGCCCTTCACACAGAAAGGCATTAATACCAGACATCAGAAAAAAAACAGAGGCAGAATTCATGCAAAAAGCTTTTCTCCCTGCAGCAAGTTCAGTTCATGCAACAGCCACGCTTGATATTCTGTCAGCGATATAAAGTTCACAGTGTTTAGAAAGGGAGAAAAGACCTGGTAAAAGTGCATGTACAGTTGTAAAGGTTGTGAAATGCTGCATGTCTCAATGAATGGCAACACTGTCGGCTACGTAGCAGCACAGCCTCTTCAGCTCCGAATGGTGCATAAGCACAGAAGGCAACGCAGTGCTACGTCTCTACGTACAAGCAGGAGTGAAATAAATTCAGAAATGAGATCAGACATCATCTGTAATGGAGCATAAAAGCGGAGTCTTTACACAAAACAGTTTGTACAATGCACAAACTGGACTGTGCAATGAAGGAGTGCTAAGAGAAATTGGCACACAAAGCTCTTCATGCCTCGAACCGACATCCATCATTCCTGTCAACTGCGCTGAATAAACTTGATTAAAAAGACCAACTCGAAATATTTGGAAGGCTGACGCGGCATCCACCCGTTTATGTTCGTTTGTACATGTTGAAAGCAAAAAACAAGCACACAGGATTCGACTTTGTCCAAAAAAGATTTATTAAACAGTTTTCTTGTTTGCAGCTGCAACCTGTGAAGGAAAGACAACATCGTGAGACATACGGACCAATGACATCCTACAGCAGTTTAAGTGCCGTGTTTTTGAAAATGTGTCTTCAAATCAGACTAATTCCTGGCAGTAGAAAGGGAACCGCCAATGATTTCCTCAAGCTGCTTTTAGTGACATCCAGACTTCTTCAAGTCTTTTTGTTCAACCAAATAAATCAAATGAACCGTCTAGGGTGCCGAACATTAGATTTGTTGACCATCTACTTTTGAAAATTTCAACCCACAAAGGCTGAGTCTCAATAGGAAGATAGCATCTTACTCACTAAAGTCGCAATCAAAATGTAATTTCACAGAGACTTGAGAGCAAAAAAAAGGCTTGGGGGAAAAAACTGCATGAGAGCTGCTGCCAAAAGACACCATGAATAGTCCGATAACACATTGTGTGGAAAAAACTCGCTTGCAAATACAAAAAGAATCAATTTTGAAAAAAACCCATCAAAACTACATCACACATGGGAAATACAAGAGGAGGTTGTGAGGACGCACCAACATGCTTCCTCTGCCAGCTTTGTGCAGCAGACAGGCAGGCGGGCGGGGCCCAGCCCAGGCCTGCTCATCTGCATACTGCTCATTAGCATGGGTAAACAAGGAGAAAACCGGTGCCATACGGCGGACTTGCCAAGCATGAAATTCCCTCCTCATGTTTACCCCTTTTACCCTTGGATTATCACAACGTTGCCGCCTCTCTCCTGGTTTTTGACAAGGCCCAACTGTGATTTGTTTCATCGTGAAGGCTGACAAACAATGCGGTAGCATGCTACACAACGCACATAACTCACCGGTTGGCAGGGGAAAAAAAAAAAAGATTGCCCAAGGACAAGTACTTCAAAAAAGCACCTGAATGCACAAGTGACACTGGGTCCATGTACTCCTACATCAGACAAGCATCGCATCAAACCACTGGATGGTACTTCTGTGATGATGACACATGCTTAAGGCGCCTCCCAGTTTGTCTGACTGCCACCAACAGCCGAGTGCATCACACAGAAACAGCCGCTAAAAAACAATCTTTGTCTTGCAACAATGAGCTTCCCATTCTTTCAGCAGCTGGGGAGCCAGATACCGATGCATTAGATTCTAGTTTTAAACCAGTGTGACTTTCACATCCATTCACATCTCCCTAAAGGTCAAGTTCACAAAGACACTGGCAGCGCATGACAAAGTATTACTGCGTTATCTGATGACAAATCAATCTCACCAAACAAAAAGGATCCAAAATGAATACAAAAACTGCCTTCAAGTTGATGAAATCTGTCCAAGAGATAAAGCTTCTGTTCCTGTTGACAATACCAGCAAAATAATTACAGCTGCTAAAATGTAAATGCCTCACCAGCTGAACCTCATGATCAAGGCCACACAATGTACCACAGAGTGCTGAACACAGCATTTTTACAGGCAACTATGGAGTGGATGGGTGCAAACTTGGGGGACTTAGTATGTGTATTGGCCAAAGCAACGGGACAAAACCAGACCGGGTAGCTTGATGAACGGAACATCATTATCCTGAAGTAGCTCGCAGATTCAAAAAGTGTTTGAGCTTGACAGCGGGGACTCATTCATTATGACACAATGAAATTAGAGTCACGGCACCTGGATGAATAAATGGATGCCAACACACATGCACACACACAAGTGGGTGGTCTCACAGGGTCCACATGAAGTGACTGAGTCTTAACAGGTTTTTATGGAAACTCAGTCTGAATACATGCAATTCTGTGCGTTTCTCACCTGGCCAGCAATTCTGTCCAGGTCTCTGGTTCCCTGGGAGGTCAGTCTGCGACCGCTGAGAGATACAAATAAATAAAAAAAGTCAGACAATTTGCTTAAAAAATGGCATCTGTTGCATTGGTGATCAACAATTACAGGAAGGATTACGAAGTCAAGGCTTACTTTGGATATAAAACTAACTGAATCATTTCACTTTGCATTGGTCCTTTTGATCAAAAAGAGCGATTCATTCCTGCAGATGTAAGTCCCATTCCTCTTCCTTCTTCCAGACTGTGTAAACTACTTTTGTACGACTATCAAGTTTAACAAAGATGAACAGCATGCCTAGTAGTGTTTGTGTGAATGCCAAAATGTGCATCATCCACAACAGACTGAAGCAGATAAACTTAATGTCGCTTCAGACACAAACTGCAGGAAGATGGAGGCAGTTACCCGTTGGGATCCTTCTCGATCATCTTGAGCAGCTCAAGAGCCTGCAGCACCTTGCGGGCCACATTCTTTGATCCTACACTGTAGTGAGCGGGGCAGACACCATTCCTGTTGCGACCGCCATAGATCTTGGTCATGGAACCAACGCCTGCACCACCACGGAGGTACAGGTGGCGAACTGTGGATGCTGAAACCGAAAAAGGGGGTTAAAAAAACCCACTCCATTTATTACATTGGACGCAGAATTGTGTTCAAAAAAACCCTAATAACTTCATTCATCAAATATATCTGCGCCTACATTTTAGAGTTTGTTGCTACCTTAGTTCATGCTTTGACGAACTCATCTCAGTACATACATTTTCAATCCAAACATGCACGGATGTGAAACAAACTAAGTATATTTTACATAATATAACCCAAAAGGAGGCACAACACATCACTGTGCTGGACATCTAAACATGCCAATAATACAGCTGTAAGGACTCATATGACCAGAGGGAGAATGAATATTGGGACTCACCAGCTCTAATGTAGAACCAGTTCTCATCACTGGGGGCCAGCTCTTTGTGCTTACCCA
This sequence comes from Malacoctenus tetranemus, assembly GCA_032274765.1. Taxonomy (NCBI): domain Eukaryota; kingdom Metazoa; phylum Chordata; class Actinopteri; order Blenniiformes; family Labrisomidae; genus Malacoctenus; species Malacoctenus tetranemus. Next base: position 6,102,966 of record JAUESF010000008.1, read on the forward strand.
GCTTGACCAGGTCCACCCAGTCGGGCACCTTCAGCTTTCCTGACCTACAGATGATGAATGAAACGTTGGCATCAATCTCATATTTAAAACCATGCACCAGCACTTTCACAGCTGCAATGATCACCATGTCGTGACCGATCTTAACACAATGTATAAACTTTTTTTTTTCTTTACTACACGTGTTTAACGAGCGACTACCCACTTTTTCAGGAAAGCTGCCAGGGCACGGACGAACTCCTGCTGGTTAACGTCTTTCACTGTGACACCCGGCATCTGATAAAAAGTTGAGAGAACATAGATTACACCAAAGCAATGAGTGGAAAGGGAAAGATGAGCTAATCACATCAGGATCGGCAAGATTGCCGGCACGTTACCACGATAAACCTTCACATGACCAATCTAATGATTTAATCAGAACAGGAATGAAGCATCAGAAGGCTGTGTAAGTTGAAATTTGGTTGTCTGTAGCGCAACCACCAAATGCGAATGACCACGCTGATAAACAGCTCTCAGTTTCACATTAACCCCGGCATTTAGCTTAGGAAACGCGGACTGGCTAGCATTCATCCCCGCCAAGCTACATCTTGCTAACAGCACTAGTTTTTAAAAACGACACACCAAAAATGCAACCAGAACGCGAGAGCCTCAAAGCGGCACATGATCCGAAACTTTGGACACAAAATAACCGAGGCGAAATTTGCAAAAGACACATAAATGGCGAGGCTAGCCACCCGCTAGCAGGCCTCAACGAGGCGGCATGGGGGCGGCCATTAGTAGCCGAAATACAGATAGAGCGCTTCACCAAAAAATGTCGTGCAAGCCGGTAAACGGGCCCATTATAGCCACAAAAAACAACACAACTGCGTTTATTGTCACGTTAAAAACCAAGAAGATCGCGTTCTGGTTGTAAACGGTCAACAATTGAGGCAGTTTGCTGTCTAACGTGAGAGGGAAAGAGGACAGCGCATTACCTTGCTTGTGGACAGCGAAGGGAAGAGGGTGGAACGGGGTTTCCAGCTCGAGTTAAAACGGGCAGGTCTCGTGATTTCACGCGAGACTTGGAGCGTTGCTTTTTCCACCGATGTGAGTCATCAAAAGTCAGTTCAGCGCTGTTTCATATCCGTCGCAGTTGATCAAATGACAGAGATCGTAGGGGAAAGGATGGTATTCTCACTGGAATTTAAAGAGGGAAAAAAGTCTGAGCAAAGTTAGAGCTCGAAAGTAGTTAACGAGACAAAAAACGACCTAAAATCGGGGATTTAGGAGGTCAGAAAGAATCATGGAGAGCTTCAAGAGTTAGTAAGGCATTATGATTGATCATGGGGTGATCATGGGGCTGCATAGGGGACAATTAATCTGTGTCTCAGGGCTATTTGTTCTGATTATATAAATTGAATTAATTGGCTTCATTTCAGGTTAAACTATCCAGAAATTATATTTCTATGATTTAAGACATCTTGGGAATGAACAAGAAATCCATGGGTAATGTACGTGTTTGTCCAGGGATAAGGTCATAGGGAGAGAATAAGTGGCAGGGAGCAACTGTGGCATTATAACATCTTATTTTGGAGTGAGATGATCCTTGGTCTCGCTGTCTCACTCGTGAATTTGGAGTTTGCATTTTGCCGTGCGTGTGATGTGCTCGTGTTGTCTCGAAATTTAATAAGGATGTGAGTGTGTGTGGTTGCATCTTGTAACCTACCTACATCCTGTGTTTGCTGGAATAAGTTCTAGCAGCTTGTGATGGTAAATTTGATGGCCACAGAAGACGCATTTGGTGTTTTCAAGGTTTTGGGGGAAGAATGAATTACCTTCCCTTCATTTTTGCATCAAGACATGCTGCTGTGTTTTATAGAGTGTGCACTTGCCTTGAGCTTGGGTCTTTTTCCAGAAGAGAATCGTCTGCACTCAAGCGCTGCTTTAGTGATTTTTTTTTGAAGGAATATGGGCACTTTTTCTGGGATCCATCCGTCAAATATCAATAAAAGATATTTGCATTATAAAACATTTTGCTTGCACAACACAATTTTTGACAAATTTTCTGTTGCTCCAGGATTTTTATCTTTTGGTTGTCAATTCAGATTTAAATGATTTATCAGGGTGTTTTTTTTTTTTGTGAACTGTTCAAAGTCGCTGGGATGACATGAAAAATATGTAGCATAAGCCAAAAGGTTTACTTCTTTTTGAGGGCATGCATTTCTCTTTGAAGGTATCCAAACAATGAATTTGCCTGTGTATGAATATTTTGCTTCACGAAGCGATGAGAATAAGGCGGTGTGAAATTTCTTTGATGTCTCTATTCATCTTCATCGCCTCCAACTCAGGCCCACTCCATCAAAAGGCACAATGTTACATTAAGATCTACACTACTTCCTTGAGGTTCTGGAATTGGAAAAAGAGATGGAAGGATTGCAGAAAATCTAAATAAAAAAACAGTTTATTCAAGGAACAAAGACTAGACCTCATTTCTCTGTGTCCGTGTGCATGTGTGTGCGTGTCGCTGCCTTATTTACATAGTTCCCTGGCTGGCAGAAGTGTTGTTGCCCTTTGCACATATCAGATGGAAAGGGCAGGCATGCTGCAGCATTGACACAATTGATATGTTTGCAGAGACACGAGTGAGATGGAAGGTGGGTTGATAAGCAGAGGTTTATGAATCAGGTTTGCTCTGTCAGTGGGGGCCAACAGTTAGAGTGAGAGGTGAGGGCGATAGAGATACTGAGGGGAAATAAAAAGACAGAAAAGTCCTGGCGAAGACAGATTAGGGCTTTGTGCAAACTGTCTGTCTCTTTACAGGGGCTTCGCAACAGGTAACTGCTCCTTCTCATTCTAATTTTTATGCCTTCAGCCTTTTATCATCATCGTGCGATGTTTTTTTCCTTCACTTTTCTTCGCTTTGTTGAGACGATGCTGACCAGTTTGACCATAATGTAATTTCAAAGGGATTCATTGATTAATTAAGGCAATTAATTGCACAGGGAGTGTCCGGCCAACGATCAGAATTGAAAACTCACAGTAGATGGATTAAACTCTTATTAATTACTTCAGTAAATCAATTGTGCTGAGGCCTCCTCAAGCAGTGAGACTGTGTAAAGAGATTATGAAGGTGTATAAAGAGGGTATTTCAGCCAGTCAAGATTATTATGGAAGTGACGAAACACCTAATGTTCCGAAAAAGGTCAAACTAATTACAAGGAAATGGACAGGTGGCATATTGAGGCAACAAATCTGCTATTTCAATATCCATCCACTCTGCCACATGCGAAACCATTGTTTAAAAAGCAGCAAAATGAGCTGTCAATCATTTGTGAATACATTTGCTGAAAATTACTCATCGGGGGACTGTGCAGTTTCTGTGATTGAATGTCAGTGTTCATGTATTTACACATAAATGTCCAGTCTTATTTGTGTTGTTCCAGGCAGCCTGTGTGAGTGAATAATGAATGGCGGAACAAATAGAGAACAAAGCCCAGAGAAAGAGGACAGAGAGGGGAGTGTTAACAGTTTGCTGCCACCCAGCTTGGTGCTTGTTGTTCTGCGTTTGCATGGTGCTCACATCCTCACCGGAGAGGTTCTGTCAAGTCTAGTCTGGCCTGACCTTTTCAGTCTCCAGGCACGTTTACAGCTCTCCAATACCTATCAAAATATCTACTCAGCCCCTGCCCATCTCTCTTCCCCGCACACAAACTTGCATCATATTCTCAATCTTTCTACAACTGTACTTTCTCGAACTCCGACTATTATTAATATTCTGCCCTGCACCCTTTTGCTTAACCTCAAAATTTCCTCCATCCTTTGTCACCCCTTTCTCATTTATATCCCTTTTATTCTTTGCTTTTCTCTCTATATTTGAATATTCCTTTGACAATGCAAGTGAGGGAGAAGGCTCGACTGAAAGAGCCAGAAGGAAATGAGGGACAGAGGTGGCTGAGTAGCAGTGAAATATCCTGCCTTTACCTTTTTATGTCCTTTGCTTTAACATTTCATGTGATTACCACCAATTTGAACCTCCATTTCAATCCAAATGCAGTGTTTATATTGATGGATCTCTGTTCTTGTGTCTTTCAGACATGGAATTCATGTGGTTGTTCTCCCTGTGCGAGTGTAGCTTATTTGTGTGTGTGATCGTGGCGAGTGTGAGGTTGTGCATAGCAGTCAGCAGAGGCAGCGTCCAGGACGGGACCCAGGGCGCCCGACCCCAACCTGGGAGCGTCTCGCACTGTCTGTGCCTGTGCCTGGGCTGGGTGGGGGCCATCGGAGGTGCCATTGGAGTCCCCGTGTCTGTGCTACTCAACCTGCGAACGCCCCGGTGTCTGTACACCTGCATAACGATTGTGTGCAGTCCCTTGTTGGTCAGACAGTTCACCATGTTCCTGCTAATGCTGCTAACTCTGGATACCCACCTGCAGTATCGCTTGGCAGACAGGTGAGCAGATGAAAAAACAAAACATCCAATCATTTGTGCCAGTGAAAGTGAGCGTTTGGCAGACATAATAGCACCATCAAAGAATAATTCCTTGATAAAATATGTTTTCCTTGAGATAAATGATGATAGTTTGCTGTTGCATCGAGTGCTATGATACTGTCCATATGTGGGAAAGGGTGAATATGTGGGAGGCAGGAATCAGCCAGCATTCTCTGGCATGCCTTTAGCAATAAAGGCAGGAAATCAATAATACTGTGGGAAAAAAAAGAATAATAATAACGTGTCAAGATGCACTGTTGTATGGAATACAGTGCACTGAAAAACCGATGGTTGGTTCCAAGCTTATATGGCCCTTTTCATCGCACTGAGCTTACAGTGAGATATCTCTGAGGCTGGTGCAAACATCAATAAGCTCCGAGGCACTTGTGTAATTGATTGACGTTGACAGACAAATTCAACCTTTCAGAGGTAAACGGTCAATTTTATACGGTCCTTGATTGGTGTCCTTTTGTTCCAACCAGTCGACCAACTGGTTAATGTAAACAATGGTGATATTTGCGCTCATTACTGCAGTGTTAAAACGACCGTGGGCAGTCGATTATGAAGTTGAAGGTCAGAAATCACTTAAATCACAGACTGCAAGAAGATGCTTACTTCTTGAGCTGGTATCACTGAATACAGCTCCGACTGCAGGCTATTGCAAGAATATTTGTCCTTCATTCGGATTTTTTTTTAACTTGAAGAGGTTGAATACTGTTTTTGCATCGACTCCAGGCAATTATATCTAAAACATGTCTTTGGCTGCCAGGTACTCGTCAGTGGTGACCCGTCAGCGAGCGCTCTGTGTCGTCCTGCTGTGCTGGGTGGGCTCCATTCTGTCCTCTTTTGGCCAGTTCATCGGCTCAGACACCTTCCACAAGTGGAGAAGTGGGGGCTTCGATCCTGGCACAACTGGCCTCGAGCTGGGCAGCAACTGGACCACGTCCTTCCCCTTACTTAACACTTCCCCGTCGCCAAAGTACCACCACGACCTCAAAATCATTGGGCAGTACCTCCCATATGGGGGCTTCTGGTCAAAGTTTTATGTGGAGGACATGCACAACTTCACCTACGCCGAGATCCACAGCAGCCACTGGGCTGTGTGTGCTCCTGACAATATCTTCAGTCCTCAGTTTCTGGTCTACGTTCATGGGATGACAGTTTTCATGCTTCCTTTGCTTTGCCTGCTGGCCATTTATCTTGACCTGCTATGCATGAAGCCAAGGAAAACACTTTTTAGTCACGCAGATCACCCAAAACACGACTCCTGCCTGGTCCGCTCGCTGGCACTGTCCCTCTCCCTTTTAGTTCTGCTGTGCTTGCCACTCCATGTCATTCACAGTCTCCTGCTCTTCACACCCAGAAACGATCCTCCTGCCTGGGTGCATGCGGTTGGCTTGTTCCTCTTCCAGCTGTACAGCCTCGTGCCCCAGATCCTTTTCACTCCCCCAAGGAAACAAGTGAGGGCGGAGCGAGTGTCCTCTCCGCTCTCTGCTTCCAGCCTTCCACCTGCATTACCTCAGTGCAGAGGGAAAGCTGTTCGCTTGGCAATATGTGAGGCAATGCAGGCAGCCCCGTGGTCTTCCGCTAAACACTCGCTCAAAGCCAAAGTGTGCCCGGAAGTCTGATGATCTCACTCGGTCAAAGATCACAGATATTGTTTTCTGTGTAAACACTTTTTCAAAAACTCTATAAGCTCAATAATCATTTGAAAACAAAGCTCCTTTTATAGTTGGCTGGCACAAGAAGGAGTGAGTGTTTGAGCGGAACGACTTGCGGACCAAATAAATGCAGCTTATTCATGTTTGTTGTTGGCTTTTTAGCTAATCGGCAACCTTGTGCGCACACATTATGAATAACACGCAAATGAAAAGGCCAGTTAATTATCTGGTCCCACACCAAATGTCAGTGAGAAAATTAAGTCTCCAGATGATAACTGCTATCATGATCACAGATGTCTGTTTTTTTTTTTCCTGACTGCTCTTCCTACGGGTCTTATTCTAAGCCTGTTTTAAATCTTTGCTAAGCCAACCACCAGTAATGTAGATGTGTGAGTGACAGCGTTTAATTAAATATGCAGTAATAGCACAGTGGTCCAGAGAGGACTTGGCATTGTGAGGAAAACATAATTAACCTGGTTAGGACACAGTATTCGAGTATGTTTTTGATTAAATACAATGTGATTCTTACTGGTAATGAAAAGACCTTGTTCACACAAATTGCACTGTTCATCTTGAATACCGTCGGTGTTAAGGAATCGCTGATGGGGAAAAACGGAGAACACAAGCATGAAAGTCGACATGCAATTTCCTCCCTCGTTCCAATTTCGAAAGCAACTTCTTATCCCGCTGCTCTCATGTTGTCGCTCTTTTTGCTTCTTTCTTTCCATAATCTATTTCAAAACCTGACCAACTTCCCCGTCTCGTCTTTGTGTGGTCGTTTTTTTTTTTTCGTCACTGAAAATACACTCGGTTGGAGCAAAAATATCGATCCAGAAATCTGGCGAAGGAAAATAAAAATCATTTCTCCTCCCGCCGTCTCACTGGCATGGTTTCCCATTCAATTGTTCTGTGTGCCTGAAAGCTTCCTGATTCCCGATTATGCTGAGCCGAGACACGCTCAGTCACCTCAATCAATGCCGCGTGTTTTGCTGTCACTCAGTACACACCTCTTTGCCACGCTGGGGTCACACAGCCAAGACCAGAAAATGTAAGCTTTAAAGACTGATAAAACTGCACCTAATCCAGCATGCTGCAGCCCCAGAAACACAGAGTTTGTGTTTGGCTGGACTTTGATATTTACTGCAACTCGTAGAAATGAAATATGATGGCCATAAATGGGTCATAAATGGGAAATTCTCTTACGTGAACCTGTTCCAGGACATTAATCGGTATAACTAGAAACAGGGTGAAGCTTTTGTGAGTTATTCGTCGTCTTCTTGTTGTCATTATTGGCCAGATTATAGTACAATCACTGCAGGTCATAAACTGAGATATTTATGGCCAACTGTTGCTCAGCTCGTCCCATCCTTATTTTTTTCCTATGTTTTTTTAATTGATAATTACCCTGAATAGTCAAAAATGGCCGTCTGGTGGTCCTCAGGAGAAGCAGTTGTATCATAATTCTGCTGAATTATTTATGTAACAGGTGGGACCATCTCTCCCACTCTCACAGCGAGCTGTGGTTGTTTAGCAGAAGACCAAACAAAACACATCAGAGGGAAAAAGTATTTGAAATACAAAGCAGCGCTGCGAACTGACACTGTGAAAGTCGTGTCTCACTGTGAGCCTCACTCACAGTTCGACTCTCCCGTACACGTCACACCGGCTCTGTTGTCACATACTGATCCCTCGTTCAAGGTGGGAAGTTGGATTTCTAAAGCCCGTGTTGGTCATTTCATCTGCAATAAATCACAATCCTGATGAGCAGCAGTTAAATCATTTTGCATTGAATTTATAGTTACTTATTTTCAACCTGCAGCATGTTGCTTTAGGGATTTTACAAGAGCTATATTTTAATTCTTTCAAAACAACAACCCCCACTCACTCACTCACCTTTTAGTCCACTTCATCCGTCTCAGGGTCGCGGTGGGTGCTGGAACCCAGCTGACATCGGGCGAGGCCGGGTAACACCACTGAGAGGTCCTCAGTCCCCCACAGGACCAATACTGAGACAGACCATCACATCAAGACACACACACACACACACACACACACACACACACACACACACACACACACACACACACACACACACACAC
>JAUESF010000008.1:6128844-6139572 GCA_032274765.1 Malacoctenus tetranemus
ACACACACACACACACACACACACACACACACACACACACACACACACACACACACACACACACACACACTTAATTTGCACTCCCACACGCAGGGAGTAATTCCTTTTTGAAGCTAACGCACAAATAAGTGCCCAATCAAGCAAAAAGGAGAAAAAGGAAACAACAACATTGTCGTCATCTTCTCCACTAATAACAGACAGACAATGAGTGTATCCCTTCACCAAAAGGAAGTGGCACATAATTGGTCATTAATGCTTAACAGGCAGTTAACAGGGCCGGGGAGCAAGCGCAAGGGTGACAAGGCTACTCAGACGTGTGTGTGCGAGTGTGTGTGTGTGCGTCTCTGTGTGTGCAGCCCAGCGTGAGATGAGGGTCAGAGTCCAGAGCCGCCTGCAGTCCCATTCCTCACTGTCACATACACACTCGCTCACGCGCGCACACACACACACACACACACACGCAGTCCCCAACCAGCCGTTACAAAGCTTTAGTGGGGCTAAAGCCAATACGCTTCTCAGCCAGCACTCACTGTGGGATTTCACTAAAGTCATCATACACGCACAAACACGCATGCACACACATTGGCCGCATGAAGCTTCACTGGGGAGCTTTAGTGGACCCGATGCCCACGGACAGACGGACCATCGAGGGGAGGGTTTAGGAGCTTAGGACCCAATACCCTCCTGGAAAGTGCACAAAGGGCAGCGAACACTCGAGAAAAAAAGGGCTTTGTTTCAAATCTCGCTCTTAAATTTGGCGCGTGCTGATTGGGTTTAGTCGCCCTCGCAGCACAGAATCACATTTAAGTTTATATATCCACACTTGGACTCCACTTCGAGTATCCTTTCATTCACTCCCAGTCACCTCGCAGTCACACTCTTAAGCTCCACTGTTCTTTGTCCTTCAAGCAATAAAATATGGATCAGGTGGTTTTTATCCATCTGTCAATGGGTGAATGTCAGTAGAATTCAGAGATATTACTTCTATGCTTTCATTCAAACTTGGACCGACTGGTGCGTGTGTGTTGTGGCTACAAAAATACGCTGCATGTCACCACCGAGTTAAACGTCACCCATAATTCAAGACACGATTGTATTTTTCTTTTTTTACCTTTTACTCATCTGTCAAGCTTTGTTTGTTGTTTTGTTTGCGCGGTCAGACTTCACCGCATCAATTAACATCAGATTTTCCAAAACAAATAAATATTGACATCTCTTCCTATTGTGGAAAAGTTCCGGTGAAGATTCAAGCGCTCCTGCGATAATAACAAAGAAACGAGAACTTGATGGAGATTCGATGTGCTCGGTAATTACTTAGATTCACTGAGAGAGAACCCTGGAATTATGTGGGATTGTAATTATATAGAAATTATATAGAATGGGGTCACGATAATTAAGAGAAAAAATTGAAGACAACTACTGCGTGTGGGATCTTGTGCGTGCAGCTCGCTATTTAAAACTGGTTGGAGGAGGAGCTCTTACGCAGTGTAATTGCTTTTTTTTCCCCAGCTTGTATTGAGGGTTTATAAAGCGTATTCATTTCACTCATGCCCTGCTTTTAATCTGACACTTCTGGTTACCGTCCAGGAAAGCATGCTTTTCTCTGCAGAGAAGCTCCCCTAAAGGAGAATACTTTTAATAGAAGTTGAATATTAATTGCTCGGAGAATATAAAGTGTGTCGGCGGAGCCGTCAGATATCAACAGGTCACCTGCTGCACTCCATTCGCCTCCTCGGAGCATAAATCAAACCTCAGGCGAAAGGGAAAAAAAAAAAAGCACCTTCGGTTGCTTGAATTCCCAGTGACAGCTTACACTCTCTACCAAGTTTTATTACCTATAAAAATAAACTCTCGAGCAACAAAAACACCCAATCAGGCAGATAATTGCCTGTACCTCATTTAGTATAAAATCACAGCGTTTGTTTGCTCGTTCAGACGATTCAAGATTGCTCCACATTTGGTTCGTTTGAAGGGCTTCGCTATTGTACGGTGAGGAGGGAGGGCGTTCCTCCCGGCGTTTGGCTTCACAGGAAAGTTTAGGCAAATCGGGGGCTACAGAGGGGGCGTCCACAGGCTTCCTACAGGTTCTAAGAAAACGTGCTAAGAGCCACTGCCCTGGAAGATGTGGCAACTCCAGAGGGTCCCTTCACTATCTGCAGAGCATCAGTGAACTGCTGCATCCTCTGGTGACATCGTGTCGTCAGTAAATACTAAAAGAACGTCCCTTCTATGAGCTCTGATTAATCCTTGCTATGTAAGTAGTTGCAAAGTGTTTGGATGATCAGATTTCCTGACTGCATGTCCCTCACAGGCTGATGGAGCAGATGTCAAAGGGTCGCAGGGACAAGGTTGTTTCTCTGTTGGATCACATTGACCCTCCCATACTGACCCAAAGCTGGCAATCATGATGATAGATGAACTAGGAAAAAAAAGGGACTCGACCAAAAACCAGCAAACAAACTTCAATAAATCCAAAAGCGAGGAGGCAAGTCGAGCCCTTCTCAGCTGCAGCTGTCAGTAAACCTTCAACTATTCTCACAGCGGCTTGAAATAATTCAACCTAACCTATTTATTTATGAGCTTTCGCGATCCCACACTACCACTTCTGTGACACGTGGTATTTTTTAGGGACTACTGCCGAACCGAGCAATCTCCCGCATGTCCTTGTAAATCCGAAGCTTTCTCTGTATCCTTTAACTGATCTGTCAGAACCCATTGCAGCTATTTATGCACAGACGCTTTGTAGAGACGAACCTTTTTTATAATTTATGATTATCTTGTCAGGATTCCTTTGTGGAATGAGAGCAATTGGCAAAACACACTCTTATGACACAACAACTTCACAGGCAGTCTTTTGTGTCATTTCTTGTGAAATGTGAGGCTGAATTCGGCTGTGATTCTTCTTCATTTCCTCTGATGAATGACAACGATTATGTTGTTTACACAAAACCATTTTCTCTGATTCTATAGTTGCTCGTTTCGTGTGTTATCACATCTGTAATTTAACGTGCACGCAGCCACGTCTCATCACGGAGCGTGCGATTGTTATTCAAGGTATGTAAATGAACAGAGAAACTCACAGGGGGTTCCCGCTGACCGAGCAGGTGAGGCTGAGCGAGTCGCCCTCTCGCAGGATGCCGGAGGGAGGAACGATTCGCACTGTGGGTGCAACTGCAGAGAAACAGAGAGCGGGAGAGGATCCATGAGTATGCATGAGAACAGTTGGCATTACCCCTTCAAAGAGCCTTGAAACACAATCCAGCGTGCGAAGAATCAGGTTCTCCCGTGCTCTCAAAAGCTCCACTGAGAAAGCAGAAAAACGCGAGAATAAACATTTTTCAGATTTCTCATTTTTTCAGATTATTGGAAATACACTGAAATAGTCAATATTTTTGTCGAGTTTCTTTTACTTGTTGATATCAGTTGCTATCAGCATTAGTGTGCTACAAGTGATACAATCTCATAATATATTCTAATCATGCATCCTGCGACTGCCATCGATCCATCTGTCTTACGTCTGGAGAAACACGACGACGCTGCAGATTGCGGTCACATGACCCCGAACGGGTTAATGCATGGTCGGGGTCAATGGCAGCTAAAGAGGAAATACTTGCACAAAAAGAGAAAAAAAAACAAGAGAAAAGTGTGAAAGTGGCAGGAGGAGGGGTCCTTAACATCTGTTTCCAAGGCAACCGTTCGACAAATCCTACGGTTGAGACACCTGTTATCGTAAGCGGCCCACCGCTCCACAAGCAGCAGCTGTACTACACTTACTTCAGTAACGGAGCGATGGGAAGGCAAATCCGCCCTGACGGTGGGTCATTATTGCCGGTCTGTGGCAGGCGGAGGCATCAGCATGCAGATTGACAACGCTGATGCATTTTAATCATCTTGATCCATCAACAAACATTAATATACAAGTGGCAAATTAACTGTACTCAGACACAGATGCAGAAATACCCACTGAATTCCAATGATACCATCAGCCATAAATATGGATATATATGCGTGTGGAATGTTTAACTATGCATGTTGATATACATATTGTGGGAAACGAATCACAGCAAACTGTGAAGAATGTGAATCCCAGCCAAGAACAAATACAGTAATTGAATGCTGGCATTTTCTGAAATCGACTGAGAAAAATAATGGAGGACAAAAATAATTTGCCTCCATTTGTAGTGTTTATTTTCATGAAAGGTAAATAATATTTATGTGTCAATATAATGTATTCATCATGGACCCCAGGTGGCAACTCTATTATAGAAGCTATCAGAGGCCCAAATGAATAAATAAACACATGCACTTTGTTTTTTTCCCACCCTGGCATTTTGACAATTGGTGTCTGAGTTGAGAAGGACGACGAGCGTGAAGTTCTATCTCATTTTGAAAAAGACTCGTTTCTACAAGATTAAAACAACTTGTAACCGCAGAAGTGTAATGCGTCCGCATAAAGGAGAACTGCTCTCCATAATTAACGAGATAAGTCTTAATTAAGACGACGCCTCAAACTGTACCAGGAGCCCAACGCGGCCGAATCCAGTTCAGACTGACCTTCACAGCGTTTCATGGTGCAGAAGAAAGGATTAAAACAGGTGAACCAAAGAAAAGATTACTTTGTCCTTTGCAAGCTGCAACTTTGAGCCGATAACAAACATAATGTAATTACAGGGAAACTGTTAATATTCAGAAAATTATTGATCTGCGACAAAACAAAATATATTTGAGGAAAATGCATCGTGTAATCAAAAGAGTCGGCAGTCATTTGTGAGCGACTGCATCTTATCAACACCTGTGTGTGTTTTTTTCATTTCTAATGAGCTTGTTTGTTCTTCTCAGTTTACAGCCGCTCATAAAACACTCACATTCACACACAATTCTTGCCTCCATTCATTCTCTTCACCCATCACCCTGAACCACAATGACCATGAATCAAGCAATAGTTTTGTACTCTTGTTTGTGTTGTCAGCAGCGCACCATTGTGCCTCTCCTAAAACCCATTAGAGAGCCTGAAGTTGGCATGTCTGTTCAGATAAGACACTATTGAATAATAAATTAGGATCTCTCCGATTGGCAATTTCCCAGCAATTTCATTGGTTTTGACGGGAGTTTGAGACTTATTATACAGCGGCGCTCTCGCATCGGATTCCTACTGCGGAAAAATCATTGTCGAAATGACCTAGATTATCACCGTCAATAGAAAGTTCAATAATAATACAATCAAACTCCTCTTTAACGGCGTTTATGGTGCGTTTTTGTCTCTTTTTGACGGTTGGAGAAACCTGAAGCGGTTTGGGCGCAGGTTGTGTTTGAGCGTCACTGGATCTTTTCCACAGGAACATTTATGCATTTTAAAAATTAAAATTGAGTTTTTGGTGGTTTGGTTGTTGGCAGTGTTGGTATATTACGATGACTTTAGGCCACAACACTGGCATTACTCCTACTGAAGCACCTATAAATAAGCAACACACAAACACTGAAAAATCTAAACACTGAAAAACACTGTAAATTTCGTGAAATTGATTTCTGAAATCCTAAATTAGTGAAAACTTTAAATCCATCCCAGGATATTTTCTGCACGTGCATTCCCTTCAAGGATATCTGTTAATATATTGCATAATAACTTGCAAATAAATGAGAAATCAATCAATGTATCCCAAAACGGAACTGATTGGTATGACTTATTGAAATGACTTGGTGCTTTTCCTTTCCACTGACGCTGGTTACTTATTTAAACCGCCGGCCTTTATTTCCCTCCAGCTGCCTGCGTGACAGAATTTGTATGTATAAGGTTTCAACCGGAGCAGGTTTCACAGCGGCCTGCTCTGAATATCTCCCCGTTAATATCCTGGCCTGTTTTTAAATGAGTTTCATTCCAAAATGAGATATCTGCTATTTGAAAAATGAGGCCGCTACCCTGACAAAACCGTCCCTGGCATTAAAGTGTAACATCCATAATGAATACTTGCAAAGGCGCAACCTAAATGACAGCAATACAAATGGCATAATATGCGCTTTTCAAAGAATTTGGCAACTAATATTGTGTGATTTAATTTGACTTAGCGACAGATGGAAACGTACACACACATTTTTCTTATTGGGGGAAGAGACTTACAATACACATCCAAGCGATAATGCCGGATCCTCTTCTGCCCGTTGAGCGCCTGGTGAATCGCCTCGCAGCTCATGGCCGCCCCGTTGTCTTTCCTCTCCACCGGGATGCGGATGGTGCTGGAGACGCTGAACGTCTTGCCGTTGTCCTGCTGGGAAACCACACCTAGAGAGGGACACAGGGGGGAGAGAGAGCGGGTGGAGTGAGAGAAGGAAGAGGAGGAGGAGGAGGAGGGGGGGGGCAAGAACGAGGCGGGCAGCCTCAACATGCCAACCGCCTCCTTTCTTTATACCTGCAGAGACATCAAACCTGTGGCGGGAGACTGGGTGAGACATGAAGGGAGGTGGAAGGGAGGAGGGAGTCAGATCAGTGGGGGAGGATGGGGGAGGGCAGGAGACTGTCTGCCTCCAGAGAGACACACATGGATTTTACACAAACCAGTTTGGGTTTTTTCCAGTAACAGATACAATGACATCAATGTTTTACTGACTCCTCCGAGATCCTGATCATTTCAAAATGAAATACAAAAGTCTTCGCTGATGTAAGAAGCTTTTACATTGAGTCAGTTCATATATGATTGACTTGCAGTCGTCTTACCTGTAAAGCTGAAGGTTTTGCTGCTGATTTAGTCTCAATCCTTCATATTAATTCTCAGTACTAAAAGAAAGCTGTACATTAGCTTTATCCTGGACTTATTACCTTTCTCAGAGAATTCTTATTTCTTCTAAAAAGGGCATGAAGTTAATGCCGGTGTCACCTGCTACCTGTGGAGTGGATTATTAATGATGGTGGGGAGAACAGAAACAGAGCGAGAAAGTGAAGAGAAAGCAATTTGCATCTATATTTCATGGCGATTATGAGCAGCAGCGCTGTTTGTTTTTCGGATGGTAAATCAACTGGGGGTTTAGTGTGCGTGCAAAGGCGAACCAAGCAGAGATGGACGAGAGTGAAGGGATAAAAGAGGGAATATGCATATCTCAATTGAGATTTTAACTGAACAAGACACTGAGGAGGGGGGGGGGCGTCAAAGGGGGCAGGCTAGGAGAAGAAAGGGGAAGAAAAGAGGGACAGAGGGAGAGCAGCAACACAAGTATGATAGATGTGAACGCCTGTGTGTGTGTATATGTGAGTGTGTGTGTGTGGAGGGGGGGCGACATGAAACAGGATAATAACAGTGCCGAGGCAGATGTGAAGTGGAAGAAAGATGCAAGCGGAGTGGAGGAGGAGAGACAGAAGGAGGGAGGAGGAACAGCAGCAGCAGGGCCCGACTAACAGGACCTGACACGGTCACGTATTGGGAGTTTGTGCTTGTTTAGGCAGAATACAACATTACTTATATCGCGCTGAGTTTTCAATTATTGCCAGCAAGCACGTAAACGCAGGACCTAATCGAAGCGCGAGCGGGGACGGCGGCGGCGGTGGCGGCGTGCGCGGATGAGCCGGGGTAAAGGGAGCGGTGGGAAGATAGCGTCTTAATTAAAGAGTGCTTCCCGTATCTGTTGGGATCTGCTTCTAACCTTTAGTGTCACAGTTCATTTAACTCAGGGCCAAAGGAGATGGAAGGAGGAGATGAGAAAAACAGGGAAGAGAGCAAAAAAAAAAAACCAAGAAAAAAGGAAAGACAAAAAAGAAGGAGTGAGGAAGAGAGGAGCAGTCAGGAACGAGAGGAGACCAGAGAGGTAAGAGTACAGACCCCTGTCTGTCTCTCTGACTCTTTAAGCCTTTTAGAGCCAATAACTATGCCGAGGAGTGTCACATCTTTGTCACATGAGAAGTTTAAGTAAAAAAAGGGGAGGGAAAAAAAAGAAAGGGTGACGAGATGAAAGCAAGAGGAAGGAGTAGAGGGGAAGGACGGAGGGAGGGGAGACAGAATGACGGTGACAGGTGTGCTGTGACAGAGAAGAAAAGGGAAGAGAGTGGATGAAAGAGACACCGAACGTCAGACAGAAATAGAAAAGTAAGAGAGACGACAGCTGACATGAAGTTTAAAAGGGCAAAACATTGCTCGTTGCATGTCCCAAAAACTGTTGACACCAGATTATCTCACGTTGTTTTATCTGGTCTGTGTGAGGTATTTGAAGGCGCCGAGTTGGAATTAATGAATACTAATGTTGCCGCACATTTGACAACAATTTGCTCTGGTGAACAGTTTTGTCTCTATCAAAAAGTAAAGGTATGAAAAAATAAAAATTACAGGCCTCAATGACGAATCCTTCACTTACCTCCGTCCTCGAGATTTTTTTTTCCTTCTTGTTCAAGCAACCGAACACAATCTCTGAAGATTTTTGAATCTCGGCAATATTCGCAAATGCTGATTTAACGTCGGGGGTGGAAAAAGGAAAAAATAATTTCTGCGTGTTGAATAGAACGAAGGCTACAGAAAGCTACTGTTAATGTCAGATGTATTATTGAGTGAAGTGCCCCTTTAAGTTAGAGAAGCCGAGGGAGACGGCGAGTTAGAAATATGGATAGATCAAGGTAACAGACTCGTGGATGACTCGCAGATGTAGCAGAGGCAAAGAAGTGCGAAGGGCTGGAATTAAAAAGTCACTCTTCATGAGTACGGAAAAAAAGAGCAAAAGCAGGGTGGAGGGGGGGGGGGTGAAGTCTCGAACGTATGCGGAGCATCAACTCTCATCTGCTTGTCAGGAAAGAACAGAGCGAAGGGATTTTTGAAGAAAAAGCAAACAAGATGTAAAAGAGCGAAAGATGTGCATCTGTTTTCATTTAGGGAAATCTGACAAGTGGACACGGGGAGACGGAGACGTGTTGAAGGATCGGTGTGGTTACTGATCATGTTGTTGCTCCGCGGTATAAAAGAAGGGCCGACCTGCACTTTAAACTTGTGGTTGAGAGAATAGAAAGAGAAAAATGTTCCTCACTTAAAACCTGTGTTGGACCAATTGGAACCAAATTGTTGCCGATAAATGTTGCAGAGGACAATGGATCAAAATAAAAGTGGAGGGGCGAGTCGCTGGCAGCCCAGAATTTTCTCATTTTCTCCATCCATTTATTCCTCCATCTATCTTCACCTGCTGCCATCAGACGATCCATCTGCCAGTCTGCCTGTCAAACCATCAATTACCCGTCCGTTCATTTTGCTTTTATTCACCACTAAATCTGTGATATCATCCAACCATTCCACTTCACCTCCCCGATACTGTCTCATTAACTTCCTCATTTATCTCGCGTAATCATCCGACCATCCATCAGTCCATCTGTCAGCCGCGCCCCGGTACCTGGGATCTCCCGGCCGTTGCGCATCCAGCGCAGGGTGGCGGGCGGCTTGCTGCGCGGCGACACGCAGGACAGCTCCACCTCGCCGCCCTCCACGGCCTCCTGCTTCACCTCCACCGCGGGCGTCTCCGGGGGCACCAGGACGGAGAGCGTCGCCACCTGGTGGTGCGTGGCGTCCGTGTAGAGCTGGCAGAAGTAGCCGCCCTCGTCCGAGACGCTGACGTTGGTGAGCGTGATGCGCACCAACCGCGGCGTGAAGAGCACCATCTGGAAGCGGTCATCCTTCAGGGCTGGAGATGGTGGTGGTGGTGGTGGGTGGGTGGGGGGGGGCAGAGGAGCGGGGGGCGGATGAAGGTGGGGTGGAAGTGAGAACAGCGGGAGTTGGCAGGGGAGGGAGGAAGAGGGAAAAAATGGAGGTGGCAATGAAGAGGAAGGGCAACGTGAGAAGAAGGTCGGGCGTGGGTGACATGAAGGGTGACAGGGACGAGAGAGAGGGAGAGAGAGAGAGAGAGAGAGAGAGAGAGACGGGTGAGAAACTTAGCAACCACTGACGGATGAAGGCTGGTGCTGCTTCTCTGACACCGTGGCTCAATTTCTGAATGAAACAGATATTTAGATTAAAGCAATTGGGTGAAGTAGTCAAACAATTACCTGTTTTATTTCGTAAAACATCAGAAAATATCTTTGTGTTAAGCAAATTGCACATTTGGCAAGCGTGCTAAAGTGCTCAATGGTCAACTATTTGCAAAATAGCAATTTGCACATGAAGCGCTGATCAAACTATTTGGTTGATTCTCTGAAATTATCCGTCTTTACAACCTCTAAACAGCGCTTCATCATTTGAACCTTCACACAAAATGTTCAATCAGACCATCAGCGTTTTAAAAACCAAACTTTTTGGAGCTCTGCTGAATATTTAAATGATCCGAAGCGCGACACCAACAAAGAAGGATCATCAGAAACTGTTACCGGTGAGGTCTGGCATCAGAATTAGCTCCTGAAATGCTGTTTCACTTTGTTTATTCATTAAAGTCTTTATTGCTACAAAACTACAATTCATGTTAGTATTAATATTGACGTCAACATTTCCATTATCAAATATTATTATTTGAATACCTTCAGGCATACACATTGTTTTTGTGTTCAGCCACTTTCACGCGAGCAGTTTGTTCTGGGGCTGTTTGTGTCTTCGCTCGTTGCCTCAGTGTGAATGTCACCGAGGTGGATTTGAGGTTTGCAGGGGTTTGATGTCACTACATCTCTTTGACAGGGTGTCTGTGTGAATGACTGAGCCAGCACAGCAGGGTCTCACACACACACACACACACACACACACACACACACACACACACACACACACACACACACACACACACACA
>JAUESF010000008.1:6140338-6151529 GCA_032274765.1 Malacoctenus tetranemus
GTTACACAGACTAAACTGCACCGTATTGTTTATCGTATTGAGTTCATGTTCATGTCAGCTGTTCTTTGCTTCTGGAGGGCAGATCCCCCCCCAATACCAATCAGTAGACGGAGGTGAACGTGATGCCAAAAGTAGGAAACACTTGCAGAGCAAGCTGATTTTTGGAAGTCAGCTTACTACACCTTGCTTATATGAGTCAAATTTATCCAGCAGTGCAGTTGCACAGGGTTTTTTTCCGGGCATTTCCTACTCGGAACAGAAATAATGACATCGCATTGACATCTTGCTTTGCTGGCTCGGCTGCTAAAATCAGTAACTTCACGATATGCAGAAGTTGGAAGAAAACAGCTGTCAGCGGCTACAGCACCATACAAACGCTACCTCGCAGGCACTGATTCAGTTGTCTGGAACCGGGATAGTGCAGACTCGCACCACCTAATGTAAAGTAATTCCAGTTTAGACCTCTAGAAAGTCGGACCATTGTTGCTGACGTTCAGGGGCCCGAAAGTAACAGTTGCAGGTTCTGCCTGTGCTTTCACTGAAGGTGAGATGGAAACTATTGTTCAGAGTCTCAACAGCGAGGCCGGTTCTGCTTTCCCCTTCTGGAACATAAAGTTTTGACTATATATAGTAAAAATACACTGGCAAAAATACTGCTTCAGCTCGGATAAAGTAGTGCTTGAATTTCAAATATACTATAATGTAAAGAAAATGCAATACATGTAATTCAATTCATCCATTTCTCTGTCATGATTCACTGTTGATCATTAATCATTAACGCTTCATGTGGCCAAGAACTATATTAACTTTATTAAATCTTTAAAGTTAGCCAGTAAATCACAACTTTAAAAAAAATGTTACATTTGATTTATTTTATAAGCTTAATAAACTTGTCAGATTTTGAAATTTAAGATATAAAATACATTTTATTTCCATGACGTCGGCTCTGAGTGTGAATGGTGTTAGTGCAGCCTGATGTAGGTACTTTGGAATCAACACATTGTATCTTTGTCAATCAAATCACCAAACTATTTTGTTCTTTTAATTATTTTGTGTGTCTTGGAAAATACAGCTACTTTTGCTTTTGCCACCAGTAATTGGAAAGTATATCAAACGGCACAAGACAGGCGAGTGTGGCTTTAATGGAGAGGCCTGACATTTTGGGGCATTTCAGGCTTTAGAGTCAGTTTTTTTTTTTTGGGCCACCAGATAGTTTGCTCTGTGTTAGCAAACAGTCATTTCTATTTCCCACAGTCTGGAACGAGAGCTGAGATTTGAGCCTCTAATTTGCGATGTCACTCCCTTGGACAGCTCGGCAGAGGAAAAATTGCAAAACATGTTGGAAGTAGTGGCTGTGACAGCCCCCTGAATGATTTGCCGCCCTAGAATTGATAGTGCTGCTAAATCTAAAGCTCGGTTTCATTTAAAAAAAAAAAAAGTTCAGAGAGAGTTTGCAAAATCGGTCTCGATGGAGTCGCTCCGAAGACTCTACATCGGTACAACATAGCAGATGTCTCCGTTCTCTTATTTTCCAGCTTTGGGGGGAAGAGCAATGCTCATTTTTCAGGACCCAGATTTCACGAAACTAAAAAATATTCGTTCGTTCCCTTTTTCAGATGTTTGCCTTATTCCTCACCCGCTTCCAATTAGTGTTTGGCATTTTGAGGGTTCATCTTGTTAGGTTTTAGTCATTATTGTTTGAATCGCTTGGAAGAACTTGGTCACTCCTTTGGAAGGAAAAAAAAAAAGCGCGCATTATGCAGTCAAAAGTATTTTGAGAAAAGCTATTAGAATAAGTGGTGCCACCTTTTGAGTCACTGAGAGACAGGATAAAGACTGCAGTTGTCCGCAGAGTAAATACTGCAATCCAAACAATAGAAAATGACATCAGTTTTCTAAATTGTACAGTCAATCCTGAACGTCAGAGCGAGGAGCCACAATCACTGCTATACAATGGACACGTGGGACAAAAAAATACGAGGCGGTGAAACAAAAGACGAGAAGAAGTGAACATGTAACAATCCTCTTTTTGTTCCTGATAGAAATACTAGAATCAATGCCCGAGAAAACTGCTGATAATAACAAGTAACGCTAATAACAGTGTGCGGCTGACAGTGGCTCGATGTCTATAGATCATCATAAATACCTCGGAGACTCACTTTGTATTGACCCGACTGCGAACTGTCCCGCGCCTTTCCATCTCCATTTTCCTCCTCTCTCTCTCGTTTTGGATTCAGCGCGCAGCGAGGAGAAAAAAAAAACACCCCAAAAGGGCGCCACCCCAATGTGACACCCACTAAACGCACAGCGCAGTCGCTACAGTATAGATCTAAGCTCTGTGGTGTTTGTGTGTAGGAACGTGTGTGGGATGAAGGATAAAATTAGAGAAAAAACACTTCTGTGAGTACATAATGCAGCAGGCGGGATAAGATAATATAGACAGAGACAGGAAGCCACAGGAGACTGGCAGAGTGGCCTGGAGCAATGGAGTTAGTCCACTTTTTCTGGAAGTACACCACTAATCCCCCCCCCACCCCCACCCGCAAAATTCTCCCTCCACCGGATGGCAGTGAGAGCATTGTTAGAGAGCTATTCCCCACAGATAGGTAAATCTTTTTTCCCCTCTCTGCACTAAATGGCAACTAAATGTCAGACTTCTGTTCAAGTCCAAGTTCACCTTTATTGTCCTATCTCATTTGCATGCTGAGGGGGGGCTTGGCAATAGGAGGAGAGACAGAGATATGGACCACTGAGGAGAAAAAACGGGGTCCATTTGGCCAGTTGCACTGCTCTATTAGAGCTATCTGTCCCCACAATCTCATAAAACACACCCCTGACCGGCTCCTCGCTTGCAAAACAGGTGGCTTAATGCAGCGTGCTTGCTGCAGCAGCTCTGTGAGGGTAGCTAGTGCAGAGCGAGTCGGCCCGAGCTTGTTAGCCTGTAATCTGGCAGGCAGGTGGGAAATAGGCACGAGATTGAGCAAACACGCACTTATCGAGGCGGAGAGGGAGTAACAGTTTGCAGGTCCTAAACGTGTCCTCAACGAGAGTTTTTCCTGGTGTTTAACGGAGCCAAATTAATTACAGACAGTCATCAATACTTTATGTCTTTTCTAAACTTTGGATTACGTCCCAGTTCTTTGTCTTCCTCCACTGTTGTGTCATCCATTTGTTTTCCGCCGCTGCTTTTTCTTCGGTAACCCCCCGCGACCTTTTCTTCATTCCTCCCACTCGTTCGATCTCATCCCTCGTCCTCTCTTTCATTCTTCACACCACGTCTTCCTCCTCTTTCTGATTAGGGCTTCATCATGCTTCTCCGAAGGGTGCAAGTCCATGTCTCGTGGGTGAGCAGACAAGGCAGCTCTGTTTAAATACTTAATGGAACTTACCAGGAGCGCTGATCTGCTAGGATTGGGGCTAAAGTTGAAAGTGAGGTTTCCCAAAGCAGCAACTTCCTCCAGCTAATGAGGTCCGCAATGTGGTCGAGGTGACTAACAAGTGATGGAAAACTGCGCGGGACAAAAAGTATCTGAATTATGGAGCAGTGAAACAATGTGTGTAACTGTGATCGCTTCAGCGTTGTACTCTGAACCTGGCAGTCTGCTGGGTGCAATCCGGTGACTATTGATAGAGATCGTTCCCGTGGGGAGAGTGGGAGTCTTGATTGTTGAATTAATGTAATTACGAGTACTAGACATCGTAATGACGGGAATGTTGAAAACATTTTCAAGTGTGAATTTTCACACGCAAATATGGCACCACAGGGAGGTAAGCAGTCATCCAACACGGTTTTAGGTTGCCTGATTGTTTCATGTTGTTCAGTGCAATGGTCCAGGAACAGTACGGAGATAAGGAGGATATTTTTCGCCTCTACATCAAGGTTGAAACTACTTTTTGTATCTTTGTAAGAAAGTATCAGTCCGAGGCATTTTTCTAGACAACAGCACACACAATCATGACTTTACTACGAGCTAAAGCCACCACTATAATGAAATAGAACTAAATCAGCACCAGTCTGTCTTCTCCAAACACTGCTAAAGAGTTTCAATTCCTAACTTTTGGACAATCAGTTCCTCTGATTTAGGCTGTTTTGGTTGGGGAATTGCATCCACTATCAATAAAGCAGAAAAAACCCCAAATCAAATGCACTTATATGATCTAATCCTACAGAACAGATGTTCTCTTACTGCCTGTGGTTCATTAAAAGTGGCTGAAAGGTCACTGAGAGAGAAGTAGCTCTTCATTTTGAAGTTGTTTGAAATCAAACGACGACATCAGTCCGTCAGTTTGGAGTCATTGCTCGACATTCCTTGAAACTGGATTTATTCACCACTTTATGAACTGGAGAGACTGTTTAAAGCTCTGCAGGACAGATGATGGCATGAAAATCTTCCCGATCGATAACTCAGCACCATGACTGAAATACAACTGTAGTAATATTTTGACATATGCGGCCAACACCGGGGCTGTCTGCTACTCTATGTGGTTCAGTTCAATTCAACTGAATCCAAGGATGCCTGCCCGAGAGTTCGGCAAAATATGGCCCAAGCAACAGAAACAGATTGAGATTAGAATAATGATGTATTTGACACTTTGGCACTTTGCGGCATTCAGGCGGAGCAGCTGGAGTGGCGCGAGCTCAGCGAACAAACTCCCTCCATCTCGCTCTCCGAAGCAAGGCGAGAAAATTATCACCTGTCACACAATTACAACAGCAGAACAATCCTCCTCTAATTCAAAAGTTATCAAAACCTTTTTTCGGTCAAGCGAATTGTGAAAGAGACTGAATGCTTTGACCGTTCAGGGGAGAGGAAGAATCGAATCTCGGCATGTCGGTTCCTCAGTGAAAGACGCTGCAGGAGGAAATTTGCGGAGTGGCAAGCTGCTCGGATGAAAGGTGTTTTTTTCAAGGGGATTTGGGGTTTCCACTTGGATGCTTGGCCAACTGGTTAGCAATGATTTCTACACTGGATTGCTGCAGACTGTGTTTCTGATATTTCTGATATGATTTTTTTTTTGTGAGGGGGGGTGGGGGTGGTGGTGGGGGGGGCAGAGCTGCTGTGCATGTTTGCTCAAAAACCTCCACCTGTGCACGAGTGTGTGCCGTTGAGTATCTGCTCTGTACACAGAGCAACAGATTTGTGGACTGTTTTTAAGTTTGTTCATATTGGTGTTTGTAGATGAAGGTAGTGGGCCAGGACTTCTGTTGGGGGGGAGGGGGGGCACCAGAGGACACGGGGGACGATTACAAGAAAGTTTCTCCACTTTTAGGCAAAAGTCCGAAACTTCCCGGTGCTTTTATTTTGAAGGCTCCTGCTTTGTTAGTGATTTTTCATCTGCATTTTGCTTTGCTGTAGAGTTTAAAAGAACCATAGTCATGATATGAGCATTTTGTAATGATAAGTTTCATCCAGGTTAATTAAAACTTTTCAACTATTGTGTTTGTTTTGTTTTTGTAAATTATGAAACAGGGTCCTTTTATTAAAACAAGGACTTTCTCTTCCATACACCATAAGAAATGGTTTAATCTACACCTTTAGTAATCAACCTGCATGGCTGGTGAAGCATCCTGAGTTTGAACCAGTTCAAATTGAGCATCTTGCTCTGAGCTTTTGCTCCCTTGTTTTGCGAGACTCGGTTCTTTTCCTCCCTCTCTGATGCATCATCTCGTCCTCCCCATGATGTCACTGTCAAGCAATTTGTGGTGAGAAAGAAGGATCCCAATTAAAATTACAGTAATCCCTGGTAAAACCTTTCAGGGAACATGTGTAGCAGAAACACCTCGACAAGATATATAATGTAAACCTTGGGGTTTTTAGGGATTTTCGAGTAGAAATGTATTAAACATATCATACCTTGAAGCCAGGGATTGTCTTTTCATATTGATTGTGTAGTGAATTAATATTTATGACAGAACCACAAAAACACAACGCAGTTTTAGCTTCAATTAGGCTGCCACACACACATTTCAAAGGCAGCATTTATTATCCTTGATCACTGTTCTTTGGCTCACAGGTTTCCCAGCAGCTCTGCGCGGAAAATCCGACTAAGGTGGCAACTTTTGCCCTTAATTAGTAAGAAGAAACATGGCGTGTTTGCTTACCCCGAGGCCCTCAATGAAATCTGCTTTCATTATAATATTGGTTACAATAATAATTTAGCATAAAGCAGCCTTTAAAAAAAAACATGTGATTGCGAGGACCATGCTCTAATGAGGACTGTAATAAGCTCTGATCTTATCACCGGGGTTAGAAGTGGATTATGCAGAGAGATTCAAACTATGCTTTTAAAACAGTAAAAGGAGTGACACCGGTGGGGCAGAGAGTGAACCCATCTCCTAAATTAACTTGGCGGTTATCTGACTTTTTAATGCGAAATCACTTCAAAGGCAAAGCGAGGACATTTTGCAACAAGAAAAATGTAAAGTGCGAAGTGTTGGTGAGTCAGTGCTAATGTGTCTAAAAGGCTGGCTTCAAATGTCACCCGGGCCAAACGCACAGACACAGACGGATTAAGTTTGCCTGCGGGGACAAACTGTGAATGCAGATACGCACCTCGTGTCCCGTTGAAAAAGAGAGTCTGCCGGCGGGGATTCTGGATGACCACTATTGATCCGTCGTAGTTTTGCAGGCGGCAGGAGATATGGGCCGTACCTCCCTCCATGACTGTCACATTCTCCGCTTGCACCGCCTGGCAACGGGCTGAGGAGAGAGACAGAGAGGGGGAGATATGGGGGTTAATACGGCGAGATAGAAGCTAAACGACAGAGAGGAAAGACTGAGAGGCGGAGGGGGTCAGAGGGGAAAGCATAAGGAGAAAAAGAGGTTTCCAATTTGCACCTCTTCGGGGAAAAACTCTCTCAAAAATAAGGCACTTAAAGTATCCTTCATTCAGTTGCCATTCATCACGCGGATTTAACGAAAACAGAGATGGGAGGCAAAGAGAGGAGGAGACGGACGGACAGAGATAAAGAGATTGAGAGCGAGAGAAAAGACACTGAAGGACTCAACAAGTAAAAGAGGGTCTTTATGAGTAACGCGTTCTTACGAATATAATAGGGATGATTATAATTACTGCCATTCATCTCTTTGCATGCACAGACACACACACATACAAACAGCCTTATTGCCTCTGGCTAGTATAACAGAATGCATCAACACACACATTTGAATACATAATGCCTTATTAAATCTGTAAGTGGTTGTTAATCTGCTGGAATTTAGACACACCAGCACACGCATGCAAGCACACAAACACACACACACACACGCCCTGACACAGTGTGGAAGGGTCCACCGTTTAGCATATTGTTTAACCTCCTAATGTAGGGTTAAAGTAACCCTTCCAAAAACCTGTCAATTCAAATTACATTTCGACTTGTTTCAGATTTGTTTGTTTCCCCTTTTTTTCCACAAGACAAAAAGATCTCAAACAAGCTGCTTTGTAGTTGAAATAAGCAACCGACAAACTGCCAATGAAGAAGGTGAAAATTCACTCTTGAAATAAGACAAATAGACATTGAAACAAGTAGGAAAAACTTAGTGAGGAGGATATTTCTCAACCCTTTCAAAGTTAAGGTTATAGATCAGCAGTTCATTACAGGGCCGCATGTAAACTTCCTAAACATAAGTGCAACATTGCAGTATCATCGATTTTGACCCTGTAAAAAGTAGGATGAATCCTCTGCTTTCAGCTGTTGGACGGTTGGACGTTTAGACTCAGTCTAGAATGAATCTATGCATATAAATATGACCAAAATGTTCACATATGGAGCAGATTGTGAGGCTGGCAGCCCGAACTCCACCTGTGTGCATTAGTTGTTTGAGTTGTGATTGGATGAGTCTGTGACTGACAGAGCGGTGAGATTGTAGTGGCAGCTCTGAAAAGCACTTCAGACGTTCCTAATGCCATTTCTCATCCAGGTGCATGCTAAACCAATTGATTACAGTCCATTATACAAATGTGATGGTTCTTATTACAGGCGTCTCGAAAAACAGGGATTCGACGGCAGCTTTGACTCGTTGCATACGGAGGCACACAAACGCAGGACCACATGTGTCAGCACACGCTCCAGAAAGCCCGTTATTAAAGGAGGACCGAAGCAGATGCACATATGCAGGCAGGGTGACTTTGGGGAAGGAAAAAAAAGAGAGAAAACTTTCACACGTAATCTTTCAAACAAACTTGTCCTAAACCCAATATTTTTAGACATGGGAAGGGGAGAGGAGGGGGGGGGGAGAAACAGCAGGGGGGAACTCTTTGATGTTGCTGACAGCTCAAGAGTCAGTAATGAGGAGGTTGATTATGTTCTGATTGTTGCACCCTCCATGTTTGTGGGTCAGGCTGTTGACATGGTGCGGCTGAGTCACACCTCCCGCCGCGCACAATGGACGCGCGGCGCTGCCGTTGGAATCCCAATGATTTCCGAGGGCAATTAGTCATATGGTTCCAGCCAGCAGTTGGATGTGATTGCCTTGAAGAGTGCACCAGCTTGTTGGGCTTCCCAAACTAGTATTTACCAATTTGCATCTCCATTTGCATTCCCTCCCTCTCCCTCTGCCAACGTGTTGGCCTTGGGGAGGATTTAGTGAAGGAATGACATCAGTATCGAAGCACAATGATGAAGCAGGCAATGAGAGGAGCAGATAGGGATGGTGGGACTGTATATGTTTCTCTGCTGAGTCTTGCAGTGTTCGTGGGCTCTGTGAAACACCTTCAGAAGGCAGGAAATGTTGTGAGACAAACAGATGGCGGTCGCCATAGCAGGAGTTGCTGACTTCACTGCTTTGGGCGAAACAGAAATGTCCATATTCGCAGCCGAGCGTGTCTTAAGTTTTGCCGCGCGTGCTCATAGGTGGGAAAGTGCAGCCGGTGTACAAATGCAGGCGGTGGCATATTGCAATTAAGCTCCTTTGACATCATCTGATCCCTCCGACTCCATCCAAATTTAATTCTCCTTTTGATTTTAATCTCGTTTAATGAAACAGTCAAAGCCAACATTTTTATCACATCAGGGGAAACACAAAGACACGGTGGATATTGAACCGAAGCCGGAGAAACCATGAGGGAATAAAGACAAAGGAGACTCTAATACTCTGCGGAACGGCGAAAAAAATCTTGACAATTACCACTAATTGTAGTCATTATTGCTCCCATTCTCTGCGTCAATATTGTGATTCATATCGGGGGCCATCAGGGCCTGCCACCGCCATCCCAATTATTTTTCTAATGGCTGTTATTACTCATCACTATAGCAACCGGGCTTGGCCACCATTGTTTAAAATAGTGGTAATCGCAATAGTGTTGTTGTGCATCCCGACAAAGCCGGTGCGGCGTCACCGCGCGATTAGTGACCCATCAGACGGACCAGAGAAAGTGGCCCTGGAGTCGGGGGAGCGAGCCCGGACAAAGGAAGTGGTCAAAAGTTTGCTTGCGGGAGCCGGCCGGGGAAATTAATTAGCTGTCCGTTTGTTCCCACGTTCCTCCTGACAGCTTGTCACCGCCCCCCCCCCCCTTCCAAAGGGAACTAGCCGCATTAGCGGGGCGGAAAGGCGCAAAGCAAATCAACCAAAGAAAAATGAGAATTCAAAGAAAAAATAAATAAAATTAAATATTAACTGCTGTGGGAAGGCAGGGCGAACGACACCCGCAGTCGCCTGCCGACTTGCCAGCCACAGGAACCTGCCGGCTGCTGGTGAATGATCGGTCTGCGTGAGAGGAACAGAGGAATCGGCAGCGCCAGTGTGGGACTGAGGGCTCTAACCAGGAAATGATAGCGGGGAGTTAGGAAGTGATGCTTTGGGTATAATAATGCAGCTGGTGGGGGCTGGACGAAATATAGGGGGGGGGGGGGTGGGATGACGCATATTCCTCCACTCCCGCTCGTAACGCAGCTGGGTACGGCACTTTAGTTTGACTGTGGGTTTTATAGGCTGCCATTCACATCAAGGCCATGAGCCCGTGCCTCTGATCAGCAGCACAGTGCAATCCATAGAGGGAATGAGAAGGAAAGGGAGGGGGGCGAGGGCGGGGAGGGGGGGGGGTTCAACCTCTGTGACAGAGGTATTAATCTCGCCCCCATTAAAATCTGTGCCTATAATAAAATACTCCACAAGCGTAGACTCATATTAAGAGAGAATGCCTGGAGCAATCGATATCATGGTAGTGCACTGACGGCTATGATCAACGGATAAATAAAACCAGAGGGGGGAGCAAAAACAATCACTTCTCTCTCCAACCAAGCGGGGGCAGTATTTCATAGCACTGAATTGGCGCTCCTCATTTAAAATGCCTCCGCCGCCATGTAGAGGGGGCTGGGTCGGGTGGGGTGGGGGTGAAAAAAAACAGAGGCCTTTATTTACTACACCAATAGACATCTGAGAGGGGGCCATCATTTCCAAATACATAAACAAATAAATAAAGTATAGGCGCTCAGATTCATAAGGCTGTTCGGGGGCCCGTCCTAATGGTCCCGCAATGGGGTTGAGTTATAATCCAAGGGAGGCGGGGGGATAGAAGGACAGAGGGGAGGGGGAGGGGGAGGAGGAGGGGGAGGGGAGGGAGGTGAGGGGAGTTAAAAGAGGGGGATTTGGGAGGCAGCCAGGTGGACTGCTGGCTCACCCTTGGTCACGGTAAATTCTAGAAACTGCCTCAGTGGTGCAGGGTTAGAGGACTGAATTACCGCCTTGCTGCGTTTCTCCCTCTCGCTTTGACTCTCCCCTCATTTCTCTCTCTCCCTCTCCCTCTCTCTCTCGCCTCCGCATGTGCGGAGAGGTGAGGACGGAAGAGAAAGACAAGTCCCATCAGAGATGAACTGTCTCCGCTCGCCCCCAAACAAGCCCTCATGTATCCTTGAAGCAGCGCGCTCGCCGTCTCCCTATTCATTATCTGTCATTATCTTTCAATTGGAAGCGGGCCAGACGCCCGTGTTGCCTTTGCATGCCGGCCACGCGTTTTACAAGGGAATCGATGCAGGAGACCACAATGCCTAACCCCTCGTGTTGTTACTGCCTTAATTAAAACAATAACAGCAGCTCATAGTTTGGGCTCATATGGGGTCGCTCGCTGGCAACTTCTCCATCTCTTCCCATCTGGATGTACATTTTTCACGCTATCCCGCGAGTCGGCGAGCCGAGCTGCTTTCCACAGTATGTATGCAAATGAAGTTTGCGATGTTTGTGTGTGTGTGTGT
>JAUESF010000008.1:6188387-6201762 GCA_032274765.1 Malacoctenus tetranemus
TTTCTCCCTTTGCAATAATTACAATTTTGCAAAATAGTGATTACCTTTAGCAGTCAGGGGGCAAAGCCAGCACAGTTTTTGGAGGAGCCGGTTGGCACAGGGTGTAAAGGGAGAAGGGGGGGGGGGCACCCGAAAGTGCCAGAACTAAAGGCTTTCATTCATCCCTTTATTTTCTGTGCTACTCCGTAGAGATAAACACTGTTGAAACCACAACATGTTTGTTTTTCTTCCCCTCTTTCGAAATTGTTCCAAGTAGAGAATTCATAACCCAGTGGGGGCATCACGGTCGCTGCCCCCCCACACGTCAAACTGTCAGCGCCTGTGATTATAAAGTCGACAATAAGAAAGAGGAGACAGTGACGAATGGAGCCGTTCGACCACCTCCTGCACGGCTTCTCCAAATGAGGGTCGCAGGGCGCCGTAACACCTCCTCCCTAATGGTGGGTGACACCGTGGGAGGAGGCCGCAGCACCTGGAGGAGACCCACGCGCGCACGGGAAGAACACGCGAAAGGTCTGCGAGACGAGACCCCTCCACCGCGGTAACGAGACCCCGCGGCAGCCGCATGGATGTTGCTGATGTATTTACTTAAGGAACGGCGGAGACACACCAGCGCACTTGTAAAACTGCAGACCACAGCACAGTGCACTTTAGCTGGCAACAGTGTCGGTTTTGTTTAAACTTAACATTGTGCGAGGGTTTTTTTTGGGGTTTAATTCATGCTAAAAAATTTGGAAGGGGAAAAACATGGCAGTTTCTTCTCCTCTGGAGCCCCTCGCTGCTTGCTCCATTAATACAAACCCCAAAGAGATTTAATACTCGGGTTGATTTTCAACCTTTTCAACTTTTTTTTTCTAGAAAGTGATGCTCTGTTTTTGCTTCAGTCGTTTTTTTTCTGTTCCTTTCCTGTTAAACAGTTTGGAATTTATGTCCCGAGTTCATGACGAACAAGGCATCGCGCCCCGTATACCCTGCTGATTTGTTAGCTGTTGAGCATGAGTTGTGGTGGCTGTTTAATGGAACCTCTGACAGTGCCGGCCTGAGTAATGGAAAGTAATTTTTAAGTAATGCACTTCTGTTGTTCGGAAACCTGTGAAGTAATGCGATTGTTTTCCTCCCGATGAGTAATAAGTTATCATACTTCTGTCGCCGGTGAACAGAGGAGGGGGATCGACATCAAACAAAGAATCAGCCGCGTCGCCGGCAGAAGGCGGCGAGCGAGGATTACGTCGGCGCGACGATGGAGGAAGGAGCGAGATTAATAGAGTGATTGATTGCCGCGGCACTTAGGAAAAAAACTGCGAGGTGCCCTATTTTTCATCTTCATCTTTTTTCATCTCTTCCCATCCCGTCTTCCGTTCCATCCTGTAGTCTGCATCGGTTGCCATCAGGCCGTCTCACATCTCCCGTTTTTGTTTGTGTAACTCTGTAACCGCGTCCCTTTCTGGCCCCTTTTCCTGTCGTACTGCATTTCCTTAAACATCATTTGTTTTTTTTAACTTTTTAAGCATCTTTCCTCGTCACGTCCCGTCTTTGTATCCGGCCGCCTTTGTCTCGGCGCTCTTTCTCACCGTCCCTGCCACTCAAATTATACCGTTCTGTCAGTGCCAGTCAGGGATGTTGCACTTGCCGCCCACACTTGCGAACACGCCGTTATCAAAGGGTGTGGACTGACGCGCGCCCACAAACACGCCGAAAGGTGATGTCACAGCGGAGACGCTGTTCTCAGTCGCCATCAGTAGTGCTCCGTCACACGCTCCTGATACACTCTGGAGACACCTGCGCTTGCAGAGACGCGCGGTGCCCGACATGTTGTGTCAAAACACTCTTTTTGAACATGATCACACAAGCAGCGCCGCTCCTCCCTCTTCCACAACTTTCCCTCTCCATCTTTCTCCAACTCTTACACAGTCTCTCTCTCTCTCTCTCCCCTCTCTCTCTCCCTCCCTTCAGGCCTCCCCCCCCCTCCCTCTCCCTCTCCCTTTGTCATCCACCTTTACCCATGGGAGGCAATTACTGTTTTCCCCTGGACTCAAACTAATTAGCTTAAAAACTCCCACAAATAAATAAAGCATTTGGCGCGTGCACGCCAGTGTGTTTACACAGTCTGTGCACCTATGTGCACGTGCTCGCGTGTAAATGAGTGGAAAATGAAGCTGAATACATTAATACTAATACGGCACAGATTTAGCCGAGGCTAAAGCCTGTTAGAGAGTTTCACTAAAAAATGGGACCGAAGGAAACGCGCATGAAGCCAAACACACACAAACTCACAACTGATCAAAGGAGTGTAACATGTGGCGCGATGTAAGATGGCTTAATTGTGACCGGATATGAGAAGTGAATCCACACAAACATTTGCCTGACGAGTCCCGTTGCCCCGGTCGCAGGAATGCAACACCAGTGTGAGGGCGACTGCTCGGTCTAAATGTTATTTCGAGTCGTTTTTAATGATCTGTTGATAGATTTCAGCCGACCAGAATAAGAACACAAACTGAAACAAAAGACGAGTTACGAACTGTTGTGGTTGTTCAGCCGACACGTCGCTCGTCTTAATCAAGTCAAGTCTTCAGCGTGTGGATTTGCTTTTTCAGGACGTCAACTTTAACTCATGTTAACTTGTTGCTCTTTGTCTTAATTCTTCCGTCTTCTCTTCAACTCACCCTAAGCAGTAAAGGCAGTATCCCACCACCTCCGAGTCTGATCCCTCTGGATGTTTCTTATTGTTACAAGGGAGATTTTTTTAGTCTCCACTGTTGTGAAATGCTTCCTTGTACAGATTGTTGTTTTTTTCCCCTCTGTATACGAAGGCAAAGAGCCACGATGACGTTGACGATATAAATAAAGCTGAACTGAACTGAGCAGCGACAATCAAACACAAGTGCAGGTTGGTAAGTCCTGCAACAAGAAACACTCACCACTCAAAGGCAATAAATTGAAAGCATTTTAGGAGGTAATCACCTTACTTATTTGGGCCGAGGTGTGAAAAACTGAGCAGCCAAAAAAAGCCTTAAAAGAAGTGTATTCAGGACTTGACATACAGCAATGAGAGAAAACACGATTTCCAAGGGTTACACTGCTCTCCAAGTTTGAGCCTTTTGCAGCATCCAGCCCACGCAGAACAGACGTGCGCGTCGCACTTATACAAAAACATCCACTCATAATCGCATAATGCATGTGAGAAGTAGAAAAGTGCACCGATAACTTCACCGAGTCTATTTAGAAACAGGTATACACACAAGGAGACCCGCACCTAATTCCTGATTCATCGATTCCTCCGGAGGGACACGGGGGTTACTCTTCGTAATAGCACCGATTCTCTGTTGCCAAAATGAACATCAACGCGCGCGCACACTCGCACAGCAACAACACAGCACCCTAGTGGAAGGGTGGAGCGTGTCCTATTTTTTAATAACAAAAAAAGCTCTGGGGACCGATGTGTGTTGATAGCTAAATGACACTTACAGGTTGATGTGCTGTGGATGTGGCAGGAAAAAAATAACAGGCTGCCAGGCGCGGGGAGGGAGGGGGGGAGTGAGAGGGGGAGGGAGGGAGGGAGGGAGGGAGGGAGGGAGGCCAGGTCTACATAGGGAATTCATGCAGCAATGAGGAGCTGATTAAAGTGCCTGGCAGAAAAACTGGCAGAGCTGCAACGAGACACAGTAGATCAGGGCTAGCCAGGGAATCCGAGTTCGCAGAGCAACAATACTAATCCCTGCAGGCGCAAATATTGTGTCTTAACAGACCGTGCTTCCACTACGCGACTGAAATAACATTTTAACTTCAACGGTTATGGAACAATTTGAATGATTAACATATTTTAACACGTGAAAAAAAAAAAAAGGCTCGTTTCACTGCTTGTTCTTATCAAAGGCTGCACACCTGCTGGAAAACTTCCAGCGGGCCTTGCACACTTCAGGCAATACTTATTCAGAAAGCTCTTTACATGAACAGGAAATATTTACAGGTAAAGATCTTGTGAACATATAGAAAGGAAAAGCCATTTTCCTCTGGTGGAGGCGGCGCAGCACGAGCACGGCTAAATGTCTCAAATCTGACTGTGAGGAAAATGTTTTAAAGTAATTTGAAGCCACAATGTTTGCTGCTTTCTTGTTGCCCTTAATAGAGGAAGATCTCCTTCACTGAATTAATGACAGTACTGGCTTACGCACGGGATAATTTATCTATTTTTACCAAGTGAAACTGTAACCCTCCGGGGGGGAGGAAAAAAAACAGCAAAGGCTCAA
Source organism: Malacoctenus tetranemus (assembly GCA_032274765.1). Classification (NCBI taxonomy): domain Eukaryota; kingdom Metazoa; phylum Chordata; class Actinopteri; order Blenniiformes; family Labrisomidae; genus Malacoctenus; species Malacoctenus tetranemus. The sequence goes on from JAUESF010000008.1 coordinate 6,192,635, forward strand.
TTTCACACAACAAAGGCAATATATTTAATGAGTGATGCTTTTGTTTAGACTTCCTCTTGTAACTAAATTGATCACAGAGGACGAGATTGCGATCCATCAGACTTCACTCAGTGGATGACAGTGATTGATCAGGCTTGGACATGATACACATGCTTTTACATAATTAATAAAAACAGCGCATCAGAAAAAAAAACTGGAAACCTGAGTTTTTTTCACCCCCCCCCTCTTCTTCTTCTTCTTCTCCGCCTGGAAACTGCTGAGGTAAATCTGAACAGAAACTTCGTCGAGAAAGAAAAAGGAGCAGCGCTGCGAGCCAAACACAACTTTGAAGTCAGTATACAGTTCTAAGATAAAGCACGGAGCTTATAGCTGCGAGGGATGAGTGGAATTATCATTGTAATAGCCTCTCTAATACTGTTGATCAATGTTCTGCAAAGCAAAAAAACAAAAAGACAACAAAAACTTCTGTGCATTTATTTTTGGGGACTATTACAGCACCGTGTGCCTGTGAGGATTGCGCGGCTCACACAGATACCCGCACTTAATATCACTCCAGTCCTCCGGGAGCCAACCTGCATGAAAACTGGAGAGAGCTCCCAGCACAACAGGCATCCTACTTAATTATAGTTGCCGTTCGGCTGATATGTGTGTCCATTAGTTCAGTTCAAATGTTTGCGTGGAGCAGCGAGACACTTGATAAAAGACCCAGGCAGCAGGCCCGTACGCGGAGCTGTGTTGGGTATTGCAGCAGAGACCATAAAGTGTATTGGTGCAGAGAGCTGAAAATGTTGCCTATAGCAAAGTAGACATTGTGTACAAACACAAGCTGTGTCCAAGTGCAATGTGTATGTGTTGCGACTATGAGGGAGGGAAGGAGGGAAGGAAGGAGGGAGGGAGGGGGGGCGGTGGAGGTGGTGGTGATTTTGCTCAGTGGTGACAATGCGTATTACTCATATCTGATTATAAGACGGTGAGGCAGGAGTTGGACTGATGGGAAAGGGGGGTGAAGTGAGGCAGGGAAAGGGAATGCAATCAATGAATACATGGCAAGGAAATCAAGGGTGTGCGTCTGTGTGCGAGTGTGGGGGTTTGTGTAGTAGCGACTGACGTGGGGACCAAAATCTATCTGCACGCTTTACTGTTGCGCGCCACAACAGAGTGATAAATTAGGTGACACGCTATAAGGTTAGAATCAGTTTAGGGAGAGGCTGTACGTTAGGTTGAGTTAGGGTTAGACAAGAAGTAGTTATAGTTCAGCTTGGGCTTAATCTACAGTAAATCACTGGAGGTCAGTGTTGTGTCCCCAGGAAAGTACCAAAACGTGTGTGTGTGTGTGTGTGTGTGTGTGTGTGTGTGTGTGTGTACATTGCCCCCCACACACACACACCCCCAACGCTCTGCTCGCCCTTATTTTATCCTCTCCCACTTCCCTACCCCCCACCCTATACATCTCCATGGAGACTGCCGCCTGGCAACAGCTGGAGGAGATCCAGTTGCCGCGGCGACACTAACGCCCGGCAGTAAGGAGCGGTGATGTCACCGGGGCGGCCGGGATGGGCGCACCGTTCCCCGCGCGGGCCAAACGACGGCCGCGGTGAGACTTAAACACTCGTCTTGTCCTTTATCGCCGCCATCGATCAACCATCGCTCCTGTTCAGTGACAGATCCTCCCGGTTGTTCGTCTTCATTAGAGGCGCTCCTGCGCCGTCTTTGTTCATCTCTCTTTCTCGGCCCCACGTCCGACGTCTCCCGCTTTCTTTTTATTCAGCTCCTTTTAATTTGTCTCTCTGTTCCGTTATCGCCCTCCACCTTCCTCCCCTCCCTCCCTCGCTTGCTTGTCTCGCCCTCGTCGCTTCTTCCATCAGTTCAGTTCAACTAAGGAAGCTTTAATTGCCGTTTTAATATGCACTTCACCTAAAAACACAAACGCACTGCTGAGATGCATCTCAAATTAGATTCAAACAAACAAGACAAGGCGACTCAAACTATATAATCAGCATTACGCCAACAAATGGAGGTGCGCAGTCTTTGCTTAAACCTTTCTTCAGGGGCGAGAGAGGAGATCCACACTATATATGTTGTTACAGGCAAATCATTTTAATCACGCGGAAGGAAGAGATCAGATAGAAAAAGTCTGTCCCGATGTTTCTAATCGCAAACTGTGGAAATAGAAAATGTCTCGTAAAGGTCAGCTATTCAACGAAGTGAAGAGACGCGGTCGCTAGTATTTTTAGCAAAGATTACTGAGAGTTCAAAGAAGAAGAAAAAAAAAAAACTTGTGTGAAGTGACTCACGGAATCCGACAGCGACATTACACTAAATGGTTCGTTCTAATCTCGCTGAAGAAAATAACTACCATGTTACTGCTGCACGTATGGATTTGTAGAGTCGGTGTCAGAGTTCAGCAATTTATCTTCCTTTCAATGAAGTCGTATTTATACCATTATGCAGGTACGGGATGGCAAGTACAAGCTCCCAGAGTCACAAGTACAAACAAAGCAGCATCGTGTGTTAAAAACTGTGTTTCTATAAACAAGACTGTTTTGTTGCTGCAGCCCCCGAATCAGTGGAAAGTTTCATTGACAACATTTGTGTGTATTTCATCTCTGGAATTCTTTTGTTTTCTGTATTCAACAATCAGAATGTGCTACTTTTTATGTGGTGAAGTGGCAGTTTAACAAGTAGCACCACCACTCTACTGCCTCTGGAGATTCATTCAACTTCAGCGAGAGTTTCACTCGAGGCGAAATCACACTGATTTAGCTTCAAACAGGACGCGTAATTTCTTGTGTTTCTGACTCGGATTATGTTAACACCTCAGAGCTCCCATGTACACCTGTCGAAGACATTCATCATATCGACTGGCGGGTTTATGAACATCCTTTATCCAAACCACATCATCATCGCAGCTGAAAGAGGAACGCACAAGCCACCAATCATTTCCTGGTGTTACCAAATAAACAACAGAAGAAGAAAAAAGAGGGGGGGGGGAGACATCGAACCGTTCACTTCCTTCTACTTTGTATTCATGTGATTTTTCTTGATCACCAGCGACGCCGTCCCCCTCTCTGCTGGACAGCTGTCCTGCGCTTCGCTTCGGTGTTCCTATCTGGCCTTTATCGTGTCATCCACTCCTCCTTTTCTTTCCTTCCCTCTGTGCATCCTTCGCTCCAATCACTATTGTGCCAACAGCCAAACACCCCATCTCATTCCATGCACATACATGTGCACGCACACATGGGAGTGAAACAGATAAACCCAAACAGTGGAGGTAAACACGCCGGATAATGGCAGAGCCGCTCCAGGACACACAGCAGGACATTCATTTTCCAGGCCCTAACCTTATTATTAACCCTCCATTGTCACATGTCTCGTCCACAGCTTAACCTCAACCTCATCCACAGTGCGATGGTGAAAAATAGAGTCATAACCTCAGCGCACGTCTCGATGACAAAGATTTAAACCAGGGGATACAGCTCTCACAAAGATAGAAATCCACGCGCAACACACACACACACACACACACAGACGGATCTTTTTGTTATGGTTGGCCAGTGACCCCGGGAGAGACCGAGAGCGGAGGAGCCAAGGAGTCAAAGAAATAAAGCCTGGGAAGGGAAACAGGCATGTGATGAAGGAGGCAACAAGGCAAGACAGAGTGGTCCCGCTTCGGTTAGCACGCTAACGTGATCTGAAACGCTCCGCGTTCAAAAACAGACCTAATTAATAGTGCGGTGCGGAGCCTATAGCTAAGCTAATGCTAGGAGCACTGAGGAGAACGGAGGAGAAGGCCAGTGCTGGGGGAACGGGAGCGTTTAGTTACTGGGGCGGAGGAGATCAGCGCTAAATGGCTTGTGAATTAGGTAATTTGCTGGAGAGTAACTAATGTCCTTGTGCTAGTGTCACAGGAAAACCACTCAGAGGGCGCGCAGGCACGAGCGCGTGTCCAAAAATACAAAGATTTTCTGGATGAAAAAAAAAAGATTAAAAAAATCAGACAGTACAGATCTGAAGACATGTTGCTTTGTGCAAATATTCAAGAGATGTGAAGGATTCTGTGTTTGCTCCTTCATCACATTTCTCTCCGGCACTACTGGTCAGATGAGGGGGAAAAAAAAAATCATTGAAACACATTTGAGGCAATCATGTAGGAAGGAAATACAGGCCGAAAAACATCCCAATGGTCCAATGAATAAATATGAACTGCTGCATTTTGGGTAAGTTTGGATCCACTGTGGGGAACGCTGGGACTCATCAGTATCTCTGTGGCTGAGATTAAGGCCCTATCTCCTTGTTAAGGCACCAGGTGTGCAGTCGTGGACCTGTGAGTAAACACACTGTGTGCGCAAACAGGGAAGCGAGAGCTCGATAGATCCGAGTAGATATGAGCGCCACCACACGTGATATGCATGATAGTGCGCACCGGCGCCGTGTTACGCGGAAGGGTCGCTTCTCGTCGGGCCGATTTCTGCCTCATCCGCCTGCGAGCTGTCTCGGGGATTAAACGCTGACACCGACTTCTTGGCCTTTTTCCTTTCCGACACTTCTCCCATCCCATTTTCTTAGCCCGTCTCGTCCTCTCCCATCTAATCTGTCCCTCTTTCTCTCCGCCGTGGGTCTTGTTTTTCCTTCCACTCCATTTGTTTTCTGTCCCTTTCGGTCGGCTCTCAAGTTCATCTCCTCTCTCTCTCTCTCTCTCTCTCTCTTTCCTTCTCGCGATGTTGTGAATGCAAATAGCCCTGACACAAATTAACAGCGACGACCCCCCCCCACCCGTTTACCACCAACGCACATCCACAGACACACGCACACACACCAGTACACTTTCCCCACGCTGCACACGCTCCTAATAGGAGAGTAGGGCGATTGATTGCTTCCCATCACAAAACATTTGGTAAGTGTAGGTTGGGGTACACACATTCACATGTCGACGCACACAAAGCAGCTTCCCACAGGCCTGTGTGTTCTTTTTATATTTGTCATAATGCAAGCGACACAAACAAAAGACTTGCACTGGTACAAATTCATCTCACTTTTCTTCCCCCTGCTGCAATCAGGCTACATCAACGCTCAGCTCGCTAAATATAAAAGCGATGTTTACATGTAGAAGCAACACGCTGTACGAACACAATGGAACAATAACAGCCAGCGACTTGTTTTCATCCTCCAACGTCTCAGAAAAACAAAAGAAAGACCCTCTCCGGTGGTCCAATCTGCTTCCATTACAGCTGTTTTCCCCCCTTATTATTTACATATGTTTTCTGTGAAATGACTGACAGGCAAAAATCTTCAAATGTCACTTGTGACAGAGTCATCTGCCAGGTCGCCGCTTCACAATGGAGATGTCCGAGGAAAAATAACACTGCGCAAAGGACGTTTTTTTGTGAAATCAGAGTGACAATTCAAAAGAGTGACGGTGGAGAGCTGAATGAAAGCCGTCTCAGCCTCACTGCCACCGAGCCTCCGAGCGTCGTCATCGGATTTTCCAGACCTACAGTAAAAACTTGAGGACCGAGGAACACGTTAGGAAAAAAGGAGGTCAGGCTTTAGTGTGGAAGCTGCCGGCTTAAGACAGAATTAAGACCACGATGATGGTTCTCAGTGATAAAATGTTAGAGCGTGATGATTTGTTGTCTCTGGAAGTCCCACAGCGAGACGGAAAGAGGTTGAGGATCCGGGCCGCCCGGGCACGCCATCCATCTTTCGCGGTCAAATACAGAGACAGAGATAGTTGACCGAGCACACACAGACACACACGCGCACGCACACACACATGCGTTTCCTCGCATGGCTCAGCAGAAAGAACACACACGCTTATAAAACATGTGCGCCCAGACGCCGAAATTCAAGCCCAATTAAAGTATGGTTGACACTTCATTTGAGATCCAAAGGCATGCTCGTCAGCGCTGGTGCGTGCGTGCGTGCGCCTCTTCATGTGGATGAGTGGGAGGGAGGGTTTCTGCGTCGTGCACGCATGTGTGTGTTCCTAATCTTTTAGCCTGTTAATGTTTGAGTTGGGCGAATACACAGGGGAGAGGCAGCCTGTGTGTAGGCAAGGCTTGAAGAGCTCATTACTGCATTTGGGTGAATCCAACTTTCTATGAAAGAATGTTTGTCTCATGCCTGCCTGGGATTTCCATGGATGTGCCTTTGTGTGTGTGTGTGTGTGTGAGTGTGTGCCGGGGATACACGGGGATGTGGTTTCGTGCCCTCAGGTGAGCTCTGGTTTCTCTTTGGGAATAAATGGTGCTCTCTTTAATTGATTCTTTAATTACTTGGTAAAAAAACATCCTTGGTGGCAGCATCCTGCGTCGCTACTGTACGTTTCATTCCTATCTGCGTCAACAGTTGTCGCTGGGTGTGTGTTGCCGTCACACTGAGCCGTGGGGAATTAAAGCGGGAACGCACACACACACGCGCGTCCTTGGAAGCAACTCTGGAACTCAAGCTCCTGCCTCGCGCTCGCATCCTGCTAGTCGCTCCCCCCCCCAACCCCCTTTCCTCCCTCCTCACCCACTCTTCCCTCCTCCCCTGCCTTCACTCTGTGATGGTGGTGTCAGGAAGACTGACTGATGCACAATGACAGACAGCCCCCTCTGCACATTTCAGCGGGCCACACGCAGACAGGCACAAACCGGGAGACAGCCGCGCACAGACTTGAAAAACACACACGCACACGCACACACACACACACACACAGTGTGCGGTGCACAGAACAAGAGCACGGGAAGTGGCAAATAGAATGCGTCGTTCATCAACTCAAATTCAAACAAACTTCAGAAGTTAAACGGGCGCAAACAAGAAAAATAAAGACACAACAAACAGTCCTGAAAACAGACACACACACATACACATACACATACACAAACACACCATACATAGCCACATACCATGTGGCCAGACGGCTGAAGGATGATTCTTGGTGTCGTGCCCAGTGTGTGGGCTTGTTAGAGCGTCAGAACGCAACAGATTTCTGAACTGACCAACATGACTCGCTAAGAGGAACCAAATGCTGACCGTCTGTGTGGTTTTGCCAGCCCTCTCTTCATCCGTGTGTCAGACTGCGAGCAGCACACACATACACACACACACACACAAATCACACAAGACAGTGCCATGCAACGGCTGCCGACTGCTTTTGCACAGGTTTTGAACCTGCAGTGAAAATACCACCATTTTTTGGGGGGGAGCAGTTCTGATACGCGACGGCTCGAGAACACCAGGAAGGAACTAAAATACCTCAAATAGACAGTGCGGTTGTATAAACAATGTCATAGAGGGTTGAACAATATAGCCCCACAAAGGCAGTATATTACACGGTCGTTGAACTGGATTGCTTATATTTCAGCACTTGCACCATATTCATTCGGTTGTGGCAGGCAGCATCACCTGAAATTGCAACACGGCAGCAATCTGCGGCGCATAATATTGCTTTAAGTATCACTATTGGCCAGCCATCACTCAAATTGTCACGGCGGGGGCCCCGTTGTTTTCCGTTCTGCTCGGTGCCTTTGCTGCGGTAAGCAAATGCTACTTCTGGTTGGAATTCAACACTTTTACCGCGCGCAACCCCAATAAATCCATTTGCACACGTGGGGTAAAAAAAGGTCCACGCCGTGAAACTTTTGCTCGATTTGGAGTTTGACGAGAAACTCCAGAGTTGGCAAAACTTTGATGCTCCGCGGCAACTTTGCGCGTTTCTTGTGGAACCGGCGTGGACGCTGGCAGGAAAGGGAGCGACGACGCAGCATCGCATCTTCACACGAGCTGCTCAAAGCAACAACAACTTGTGAGGTCAGCAGCTGACTGTTACACGCGTCGTCCTACAGGAGGGTGTGGAAGCACGTCAGTGATTAGCCAACACGAACGCGTCGGCCCACCGCGCAGCATGAACAAACCTGCTGCTCATGCCAGAAAGCAAAACCGTGCCAGAAACGATCGTTTTACACTTGTTCAACACGACGATTTATATAACTGGACTTGTGTTGCAGTGCAGTCGGGGAAATGACAATATTGCTGAAGCTTCCTGAAGCTGCGTCGTTTGGCTATTTGCATGCTGGAGAAATGAAAAGAAAAAACAGTAAGAAATAAATATGTTAAACTGCTTAAAATGAGCCGTGCTCATGAGCTGGCAGCCAGAACATGCGAAATAACGATGCTGATGATGCTTGAACTGACTGCAAAGTGAGACATATGGTAAGAAAAAACCCCACACAAGTTTATTAAGAGCTGTGTTGATCAAAGGATTTACTGGCGTGTGGGCGCACACGCGTGCACATTCAATGCAAGTACAGCAGCTGAATACCTGGCCTCCAAATTGAATGCATGCGGCGAGCTTACGCAGCCATTATCGGCCCATGTTGTATCATGTAAAAAAAAGAAAAAAAAATCTCATTTACTGTTGTACTCACGCCTGCCAGTACTTATTGAGTAGCAAAGTAATTGATGAGTTAGTGCCGGGAGGATCCTTGAGGACACTGGCAGGTACAGTTGTGCCTCGTGTTAAAGCCGGATGTAGAATAAAAAGATAGACATTTAGGGACCGCTCCCATTACTGCTACCATTACCGAGCCCTTTTTGTATTCATTTAGCTAATTCAAAGTGCAGAAGGATAAAAAAAAAATGCAAAAGCACGAAACAAAAAGAGCCAAGAAGGCTTCGTAAAAATATTCTAAAACAACCCGTGCAGAATCACTGAAAACACAAATTCACAAACTATTAGCACTAAGTAATCTAATCACATTAAGTGTATAGCGGAGTTTACATAAGTACGTGGAAAACCAACTCTAAATTTTTCACAGGAAGAGGATAATGAATGCTACGTGCTCTCTTTTCATTTGAGAGCATCATAAGTTGGAGATAAGAGCAAATTGGCTTCGTTTACATTAATGAGGAGTACACCGGGTGCTCGCACGCCCGCGCTGTCCATGCTGAGATTCTCAGTGTGCGACTCCATCGAGCCGCGTCTGGGAGCCACTCGGCGCCGTATCTCTTCTCAGAGAACCACGGACGCTTATTCTCACCAGGGCGCCCGCTGACACATAAAAAGAAGGCTCTCACACACACACACACACACACACACACACACACACACACACACACACACACACACACACACACACACACAC
>JAUESF010000008.1:6222266-6244104 GCA_032274765.1 Malacoctenus tetranemus
GTGCTTCAGAGTGTTGTTCAGCATGGGGGTGAGTAGAAAATGAAGGTACATCATTGTTTGGGTGTACTATTCCTTTATGTGTTTCGGTGGAAGCTGCAGAGAGGAACAGAAAAGAGGTCATATTTCACAGAAGTGAAACCAGCCGTGAACCCGGTCTCACCTCAAACATGCGTGGACTTGAAAAACCAGCCCCTCGCTGAGACTTCAGTTTTTGTACCCACGGTGACGCGAGTCGGCGCGCAATCCGGCCGATCTTCCACTCGTATTGGAAAGGCGAGGCCGCGCAAACACAAATACCACAACCAATGCGGCGGAACCACGAGCATCGTCTTCTTTATTCCTTGTCCAAACCTGGCACCGACATTACTCACAAAACAACTCGACCGCTGACGCTTCAGTCAGGACGCGGGCGCGCTCAGCCGCTAACCTCCGGCAGAGAGGAGGAGCGGGCGGCGTCGCCACGACAACCCTCAGATTGGTTTATTTGGTGATCACCCTCCGTCTCGACCCGCGGTGGGTTTTCCCCTCACAGACGGAGGCGCAACAACGGAGCGACCGAGTATGCAAACGGAGAATCCTCCGAGGCCGACCGGAACATTGGATCGCACCTGTTAACCAAACAGGAGAGTGGAAAAATCTACAAATACATACTTTTACTTTTCAGCTCTTTACAAGTGCTGAAGCACAAGAAGAAAATCCTTGATTCGCCGCGCTCCTTCTGTGCTCAACAGGTTTCAGGGCTTTCTTGTCCGACGTTACCAGTTGGAATAAATGTGACCTTTCATAGCGTTTCTAGTCCTGTAATAATTTATCATGTCTTTACAGTGCCAGGCCCTGAGACAAACATCGATTAACATTTGTTTGATAAAGAATACACAACACAAACTTCCAATGACAGCTTAGAGATTCTATAGTTGGACAAACTTCTGCAGCTCAGAAGCTAAAACTCTCCCAAAAATCTTCCGACACAGTCTGACTTTTTCAGACGTGTCCTTGCTTCCCAGGTTGGGAGTTCAAACTGCTCTCATGAGGACACATATGCGCGTGCGCGCACACACACACACACACACACACACACACACACACACACACACACACACACACACACACTTGTTTTTTGTCGAACCCTTCTGCAGCACAATAACACGGTTTGAAATCCTGCATCTGTGTCCCTCCCCGTCGCTCCCTCCCTCCTCGCGCTGCCTGAGGGAACGAGACAGACTGAGTCAGACAGAAGAAGACTGGAGGTGAGACGGGGGTTAATTTAGTCCTTTAAACAGGACAACCGATTGGATTACCGGGCCCGCGGACCGGCCAGCCACTCTAAGAATTAAAAAGGACACACCTCAAAAACATGGACAGCCCGAATTAGACGGCCACCCTCTCGCGCGCTCACCCTCCAATCCGTATGCAGATCATGGAGCCAAGCGTTTGTAGGGGGGGGGGAGGCGCAGAGGGAGGCCAGACTGGGTTTGCTTTGTTTTATCAACCCCTTCCACCTTAAACAAATACCAAGTGATTTGTTTTTAAAGTGGATGAGATTTAGCCTCCCAAAAAGAACAAGCGAGCGCACAAAAGTGGAAGGTTGAAAGAATCACACCCCCCCACACTGTGAAAAACGCGTCACGACAAGATGAAAGAGGGGTGGACGGGACGAAGGGAGTGATTGATTTTCATGCCGCTCTAAAGCGGATCCCTCTGGAGGCCTGGATAACGTGAGAGTGAGAGAGAGAGAGAGAGAGAGGGAGAGAGAGAGAGAGTGTGTGGAAGGGAGAGAGAAAAGAGAGGACATTGAGAGTGAGTAGAAGAGAAAAACAGAGAACCAGAACAAGATACTTTGCCCTACTCCGGTTACCAACAACCCCTCTTTTTGTCATTCATTCTCGCTTTTATTTTGGTTTGTTTTTTTAGTCTTTTGAATTGCACGGGGATGTCTTTAGTTTGACTCCAATTCTAACGAAACCCGAGTGCCTGCCGAGAAAAAGAGAGGAAGCGAAAAAGAGAGGGGGGGGAGAAATACTAATGCAGACGCACTGACCTATTGGAGTGGGATAAATGACTGGATGGATGGAGGGAGCGAGTAGGAGAGGAGAGTGAGAGGAGAGCCGTGTTGAGTGCAGTGAAAAGTTGGTGGATGGAGGAGAAAAAAGCAGATCAGAGGGTCCGAAAATCACCAGTGAGATTGGAAAGGAGGCGCGCACGCTCGCGCTCGCGTGCGTGTGTGTGTGTGTGTGGATGTGTTTGCGATCCCCTCTTCAGAGTGTGTGGCGGAGGTTTTCTGGGGGGAGTGAGTGTGTGTGTGTGTGTGTTGACAAGAGAGGACAGACAGAGAGAGGAAGTGAGAAGTGTGTGGAGGGGGTCAGACTGGGATAAAGGGCTTTGCAGTCATGAATGTCATACTAATAAAGCCCCGTCGGATATTGAGGTTCAGCCTGTGAGGTGAGGAATGACAGGAGGGAAAGTAGGAGAAAACAGGGAGAGAATGGAATAAGAGGGGGTGAAAAAGATGAAGGGAGCAGCACAAGAAAGAAATAAGTCGTTGCTCACACTGACATATTCAAACTGGCAACTCAAGGCGTCTCGGGGAGAGAAGGAGCGGGTCAAGAGGACACGAGACGGCGGTGCAACAGAGTGGTAAAGAATGAACAAGGGACAAAAAGTAAGAAAGAAAAGGCAAAAAGGCCCACGTGGGTGGCAGAAGGGGGACAGAGCGGGGGGGAATCAGGAGGGAGGGGGGATAAAGGTGGGCAGAGAGCGGGGATGACGGAAGCTGAGGAGAAAAGGAGAGCAGGGTAGCAGAATGTTTGTTGATATCCCATTTTCCACAGAGGAGATGAAAGAGAGAAAGAGGGGATTAGAAAAGAGTGGGCAGAGAAGACGAATGGGCTGCTGATATGGAAAAACAGTGGGGGGAGAGACACCCGGAGAAAAGAAAATGACCGGCCGGGAGAACAAATGAAGGAGGGTTCGATCAGAAAACGCCGGAAAACGAGAGACGGGGGAGAGTTTGACTTTGCTAATCGGTGACGTGGGGGCTGTTTGTGACATGGGGAGGGGGGGGGCTTATCGTCCCCACCATCTAAAAATAACATTGGCGTAGGGGCGGCTATGGTCTGAGAAATGAGGAGAGAGAGAGAGCATCGGAAGAGGTAATTACAGTGCGCCTATTAGCAAGCAGGCCGCGCTCATTAAATATTCACACAGGAAACTGGGACTGAGGAATAATGTTTCTGGGTAAATGCCAGATCGACGGCCTGCCAGCCAGCCCTGAAAACTAGTTGGACATGCAGACAGCAACAAAGACATGAAAAGGATACTCATTCATCCAACCGTCCATTCAGTCCGACCAAAGTGCACAGATAGGATACTACAGACACATACAATGAAAGGTCACCCTGGATCTAAAAAAATGCATTAAAAACGCAACTCTGGGCTTTTTTTTCTTGATCCCAATCAAGCGAAATCAGAGCAACAAGAATGAAATCTAAAAACTCCACATTAACTGTATAAACAAAGAAGACAATAGGGAATTGTTAAGGTACATTAAGTGCAATCAAGTTTGCTAATGCTGTTACGACCGAGTAGACGTTCGCTGTGCTGCCGGCCCCTTCTTTTTTCCCCCCACGCGTGAAGAGAAGAAACCGGCGCTGGGGAAAATAAGGTCTCCAAACTATGTTGAGGACTTTCTCGCCCGAGACAATTTGAGATATTTTTAAGGCTTTCAAGCACCCACAGATACCGTGATCCAAGCAGCCTTAAAGCCTATTAGCCGAGCTGGGGAGACACGCAGGCAGACAGAGAGGCGGCCTAATGAACGGCAGCGCTCCGACGTGGCTCGGAGCCGGCTGCTGCCGCAACCTCGCGTAGTTTTTACTCACTCAGGTGGCGCCGTGCCAGTTTACATGTTTGTTACAAGTGTAAAACAAGAAGCCCAACACACACCCTGAAGGTCACGTCGATAAAACAGCAAAGAATTTTTTTTTTGAAAAAATGTGACTTTTGTTGCTGGAAACGCGCGTTTACTTGGAAGACTTAAATGAAGACATTAATCCAAGCAGATATTCTGACAACAGCGTTTCACTGACAGTCAAGGCCATCGAAGTAAACACACTCACTGGGCCCGAAAGTCTCTAAAATACTCGCTAACTCACTGACGTTAATCCTGCCTGACACTTTGACACAAATGCAGCAACAATATAAATAAACAGGCGTCCACAACACGTCTCGCAGCCGACATCACACCTCTGGCACTGATACGTGCAGACAGTCTGACACAGAAACACACATTACACCCTCTCCTTGACTCCGCAAGTAGCGCGCACGCACACATGCTGAGTGATGCTAACACACACAGAGGTGCTAATAATACGCGAGTGCACGAGTGTCAAAGGGTGCTTACACTTAATCAACTTTGTACTGAATGTGTAAATTAATAATGACATTTAACATTGCCTCTTTTTCAGTAACAGACAGGAAGTGATGGTTTTTCTTCTCCTAAGGAGAAGTGTAACTGTCAAACTGAAACTAGCTTTATGAAAAGTGAAGCCTTAAACAGGAAGATTTGTTTTAGCATTCGGCCTCTTTGTGAGGTCAGTAGTGTCACTGTGGTGGGTCAGTCTGTTTACTGGAGGGTCTGTAAGACAGAAAAGTTTGGGGGATTTGTTAGAACAGCTGCCTGTTGGGGGCGCTATTGTCTGAAATGAACATTCACCAAGAGGAAAAAAAAGCACAAAAATAACAACCCAACTCCAGTGAAGTATCACACATTGCTTTGACTTCCTCTTTATGGTGCAAACACAACTATTAAAAAAACAAAAGGGAACTCAATAGTTTTTGATTATGAAACAAACTCCTACTGAATGTCAATGCAAGCTGTGTTTTTTTGTAAATGTCAAGCAAGAGTTTGCCATCATGTTTTACTTTCGAGGGTTCTGAGTTGGCGAAATATTAATTAACCTTATTAGGACCTCATGGATCGCACACGCCGTGCCCCCCGGTAGAGCAGAACGCAGCGTAAACACAGTTATAGGGTGGCACCGTTCTTTTTTGAGTCCGTTTTGAAGCGGCACTAAATCCGCCTTTAAAGTTCATCACATCACAGAAAATCTCGTCGTTTATCACACAGCCAAATGTGAACGGTTAAAAAAAAACCACAGGAAGTATATGAAGTTAAGATCATAAAGAAAACCATTCCTCCCATCTGAGCCGAGACAGCTGGAGCATGTCTGCCGTTATGTTAAAAGTTTAAATGAAAGAACAACTTTTCCAAAGTTGGCAACCACATGATGATGAGATGAATTTTACAAGTTTTATTAGCCACTATATTTATAGTACGTGCACCCACAGCCTCTTATGAACACTGAGGGCCACTTTTCCGGCAATGGTGCCGAGGAGAGGTGAGGCTGCTAATAGGGAGGGAAATGAACGCTGGTGAGGCAGATTTAGCCTTGTAGCAACATTAAAACGAATAAAAAAAAAACACACCAATGAATTTTTCAGCCACTAATGCAGCTGATGCACCTGGTGATGTTAGAGGAATGTTTGCGAGTGTTTGGAGAGAAACTGGAGAAATTTTCACACAGCTGTTCAGAAGAGACTTATTGCATCGAGCACAGGTCACATGGTCAGCTTGTTAGCAAAGTTTCGGCAGAGAGGAGGACAGCAGGTGCGAACTTGCCAAAAGTGAAACATCCATTGATGCTTACCCTGCAGGCATTTAAAAAGGCAGTTCAGACCACGGAGAGTTGAACTGCTCAATTCATGAAGACCTGCACAAAGACCCGAACCAACTGAAGTCCCGATGAGGTGTTAGACAGCTTAGCTTTAGAATTGGAGAACGCAGAGTTCAGTCTTTTCCGGACAAAAATGTCTTTACATGGAATTTAACAGATCATACTCAATAACGTACATTGTTAGCCGTGGAAACGTCTGTGGGAAAAGGTGAGATCGTGTCAAATTCATCTGTGAAAGTGGAAGCCTGAAGCCCGAATTAAATGGAAAACGCATTCAGCTAATTTTCAGCCTGTGTCTTTGGGTTAATTGCTCTTTTTTTTTTTTACTTTACTTACTGGAGTGTTTTCACATCATATTATCTTTCCCCTTCCTATAACATGGTTTTAAATGTCTGATGACTCATTCGGTTTTCAAGGGTAATTAATAATTCCACCTTCAATAAAAAAATTAATTCTAGGACTACTTAACCCGCACCCCGACGCAGCTTTTCTGCAGCACTGGCTTTGGCTACCTGCATCGACTGGCACGGCCGCCAAGAACAGTCATTGGCTACTGAAAGGTGCCAATCAAATGTAAAATGTCCTCTCAAAAATATGACTTCTTCTTGCTTGAAATGTGTCATTAGACAGAAACAGGCACATGAATAACAGCAAAATATATTTGATAGTTTGATTACAACATTGTCTTCAGAATGAACAAAAAGAACTCAGTGAAGGCAAACCTCCACCAAGGTACCTGTTATCTTTTCCTGTATCCAGTTTAGCACACAGGACTCTCTTACAGGGTCACACACCCGTATAACATGCTACAGACATGTTTTGTCATTTTTTAGCGTTCTGTATCGCCGGCAGACTGAATCTCCATCTAAAATGTGTCACTTGTCCTCGAATCATCCCTCAGCCAGCCTGTGGAAATTTAATTGAAATCCATCGAGAACTTTTTTCAGTGATCCTGTTCGCAGGCAGACAAACCAATGTTCCCGTAAACATAACCTCTTCAGTGGAGGCATAACCACCAAAAGTGGTTTTGGAATAAAAACCCGCAGTAGCAGCGAGCGCTGATAGACACAGACATAGAGGAGACAGTGATTCGGAGACAGAGGCGGGTTGTCAATAAGGACGACAGGCTCGCACACTAAATTACCCACAGCTACACCTTGGCACACACTCACAGCCAGCTTCCCGAAACTAACAAGTACAAACATGACCTAGCCTTGTCCCGGAGAAAAATCACACTGGTGAGCTGGCATACAGTGAAAGAGCTCGGTGCCAAACACGGACACCCACACGGCGTACCTGCAGCACAGCGACACGAACATGCAAACACGGGGAAGCCGGGAAACCGAGAAAGCAGGACGCGAATAAGCAGTCGCTGACAGGAGTTTAGAGTCGAGCCTGCAGTGGGGCTTTCTGAACTGTACAGCCACTGGTGGCACTCAGCTGCACATACATACAAACAGACCCGCATAATGGGAGTGTTTACGCATATCCACTCACGGCATTCATTAGCCAACTGGCCCTGGTTGCATGTGACAGAGATCTGTTTGATTCCCTTTTCTCGCCTCAAGCAGTGTCCCTGACCTCTAAATACTTTCCACTCGGGCATGTTTCACAAACGAGTGGCTTCTTCATTGTCTGCATTTGAGCTCCTTCGCTTTCATCTATTTAAGTAGGTTACAAGAAGGCACTTTTAATGTGGCGCCGGTGAATAATAGCGCCTCGGAGCACCTGCTAACGTACGTGTCAGCATTCATTGAAAGGATTGGCAGCGGCGCACCACACAGGTGAGCACAAACACCGGCGACAAACAACCGAAGGAAAATGTGTCTTTTACACGTTGTTAATTTGTAAAGGGCACGAGAACAGAATGAGTCACATGAAGGAAATTAATTCACTCAGCATTTGTTTGGGTGTCCCTGGATGGAAATGTAATAAAAACAGCATTAACATGGTGAATACAGCTGTGTCGAATGTTGCATGGCAAAGATTGTGTTTTGCAGTCCTGTTGTTCCCCTTCATGGATGATCTCATTAAGTTCAATGTCAAACGAAGACTCTTTTTCCTGCATTTGAAACATCTCCATGATGACAACAACCAGCCTATTTATAGTCACCTACACTTTACATGTCAGGACCTGCAACCTGTCACTCACAACCTGGAAGCAGGAAAGGACAAAAAGTCAGTCCGCATTCGCTACTTCTGCCCTGAACCCAACATTTCGTCTTTAACCATTTTATTTCACTGGCCCCAACTTTTAACAAAGCATTGCATCATCGACCGCTCCTCCATCTTTGACTTCTTATCAGTTATTAATTTGTTTGACGGGAAGAGTCCTCATCAATTACCAGAGCAATATTAGATGAGCCAGAATCAGCCAGTTATCGCCCACGCCAGATTCATCCTCCTCGTCCGAGCAAAGCGAGCAGCTGGAGCTCGTCCCAGCTGCCGACGAGCAAAGGGCAGGGAGCAGCCTGGACCGGGAGCCCGACCGTCCCAGGGGCTAACGCAGACCGACAGCCAGTCACCCACACACACAGAGAGCTACACCTTGAATGTATCAGCAGCGGTTATTTGGATCTCACTTCCTCCCTTTTCTTTATAATACAAACTGGAATTAAAAAATAACTGAGAAAAAAAACCTCTTTTACCCTTGTGAATGTTCTCACGAGAACAGAACAAAACAGAAAACTTGACCTCATGTCCATGAGCTTCTTTCAACATTAGAAGAGACAAAATTATTCCTTGCGTGCACGTTTTTCAATATGAATAGACGGAGACAAAAATAATACCCGTGCTTGCGCACGTAGAGGAAGAGGTGCAAAGATCAGTCCAATTAGGCTGAAGAGGGTCAAGCCCTACTTCTCACTGTCCTTTCAGAGCCACAATGCGGCGACAGTTCTCAGCGTCAGCCATCCACAGAGACCGACAAAGACTGACAGTACGAGCACAGTCTCAGACATCGATTACGTAAATCTCCTTACATAAGAACTCTACAAGGATAAGTGTTTATTTGTGTCGCCGGAGAACGTGAAGGCGAGTGCGCGTGAAGGAGCGAGACATTGTGCGAGTCCGGCTGACGAGCTCTCGTGCGAGCGCCGAATAATCTACTTTCAGCCCCTTCCGTGCACTTTCGAAGCGTTTCTGTCGCAAATGAGCACACGTCTGTCCTCGGTGCGTCTCAGACTCCCCCCCCCCCGCTCGCGACGAGACGTCTCAAATGTCGAGCCATTGAATGACACGAGGAGAAGCGCTTCAACTGAAGCAGTGGCAAAGGTCACTCCGACATGTTTGGAAATGCTGCGCGACGAACAACAAAGACGCTCGAAATGAAATTCTTCTCTTTCTGGTCCATAAAACCCCAGAGAGAGAGAGAGAGTGAGAGAGGGAGAGAGAAAAAAGCATGTTCTCTCAGTCGGCAGAACAACACTCGGGCTTGTTCCCCCAGCTTGTGCAGATGCACGCAACGGCTGACTGATGGTTCGGAAGGACAATGTAATTGAATTTTGAAAGCATCTTTCTCCTGGGGAACGGCTCCATGTTTGCCTCTGTGATATTTGTGACACAGAAAGAGGTTCCTGCCGCACAACCGCTGACATTTGAGATGAGAAAAACAACGGCGAGCGTCGTAATCAGCGCTGTGGAGGAGATGCGAAAATTATGACGTTTTGCTCGCGGATAACTTTAGAGCATGCACTTTATTGATATATATAGGATTAATCATCGGTTACCAAGGTTTCAAGTAAAAATGAGACACATTTGTGAGTGTCTCACATCGGGAGCATATACGGACGAGTCCCGACATGTCTGTTAAACCCTCCGGAGCTATACCCCCTTTTCTTCCTCGGTGAAATTGTTTCTTATATTCATTCACATTCACAGTTACACCCAGCCACACCAGGGAGCTCCCAAGTACAAATGCAGTCTACTGGTATTGAACACCAAGCAGCTCCAGTGGAGCAGCTGTGGGACCGTAACCTTGGTGATGGTTCTCAGATAGAGAAACAGTTTTACTCAATATTTCGCTCTCACCACGTTTTTTTTTTTTTTCTTCCTACACGTTGGAGTCAAACAAATTATATTGCGAGATAAAATTTAATTGTTACACGAGCGCAGATTAGCGTGGAAAACTACCAGTGTGGGAAAGATTAGGTGATCGGTAGATCTGTGAGAACCGGCGAGGTAAAACCTGCCCTTCCTCCAACACTTGTTGACTTAACCTGCTCGTGCATGTGCAACATGCTTATTACAGGCACAAGCTCAGATTTCCATCCAATAAATATTTCACCCAACAAGACTCGAGTCTCCATTTCAATTATGAATACTACATTTATGATGGATACCGAGGCTTCAGGGCGTTTTGAGCAACAGGGAAGATTTATGAATGGAGGTAGCTTCTGCTCATTAGACTGGGGGGGGGGAGGTAACAGAGGCCCACAGTGGTGTAATGGCAAAGTGTTCCAGTTATCATACTGAGTCATACAAAACGCATGCTTGTTGCCTTTTTAACGTTTCTTTCGATAAAGCCGTGGGGCGCCGCAATGGCCAGAGGTGTGGACAGAAAGAGGGAGGCACGCAAATGGGGAGAGAAAGAAGCGGGAGAGAAAGAGAGAGAGGGGGGGGAGAGAGAGAGAGAGAGAGAGAGCGTGAGAAGCCCCCAGATATAGAGAGAAGTGGTTGTGTTTGCTTGAGATAAGGCCAAGGAGCTAAATCACATAGTGAGCGAGGTGGTATGCTATTAAGCAGGACAAATATGCCTATTCAAACAGCAACTTTCACAGCCCAAATGAAAATGCGTTGGGGCAAGAGATGGAGGGAAGAAGAGGCAGGAAGGGAGGGGAAGAAAAACAAGGGTGTGGGGGGGGGGGACAAGGAAGGGTAAAAGGGGCAACGGAAGGAAGCCGCCCAAGATGGATTATGCCCACCAGAAGGAGAGCAAAGAGAGATAAAAACAGGGGAGGCGCTATTTCATTTGTCTAATTATATTTATCTATCTCTCGTTCGCAAACAAACAAAGGAGACAAATGGTGCTGACTGAATAAACTAAAGCTGAACGGGTGAAAACAGGCACCCCGACACACGAGCACGAGCACTCGTATTAACCAACGGCGCGCGGCAACAACAAGAAAACAAATCCAAGGGGAAGCAATACAGTGCGAGGGACGCGAGAAAAAAAAAAAAAAAAAGAGATGGGAAGTGAGAAAAGTGGCAAAGAAATGAGAAAAGCTGAGAGAGGGAGCGGAAGATAGTAGGGCTGAGGGCACAAGCCAGATTGACACTGAAAAATTAATGCGCAATTGCAAAGAGGGATGCGTGCGAGACCGAGATGGAAAAAGGGAATGTGTGAGTGACACGAGGACAGAGGGAGAGAATATTGGTCCCAACGCTGACAGATTTAAGGCTATGGTCCCGTGCACTCGTTCTCCAGCCCACACCTTCCCTCTCTCCCACCTGTTTTCCTTTCTTTCCCTCCTTCAGCTTTGCCTACCACCACCTCTTCCCACCCCCCATCTCACACATATTCTTCCATCCTCCACTTCTTTACTTGCGTTCAGTGATTTGGCTATTTGTCTTCCTCGTGTCACACACACACACACACACACACACACACACACACACACACACACACACACACACACACACACACACACACACTCCAACGACTGTTCATCTTCGAAGATCTGATTGTGTCAATTTGTCTCAGTGTCATGCCACTCTCCAATTTGCCATCTGCCTGACAGGATCTTATTGATTGGCCCACACACTTGTCATTCTTCCAGTCTCTCGCCCCCCTGTCCAATCTCCACATCTCCATACGAGCGCAGTTTTCAGACACCACTCGCTCCCAGCTTCATACGTCCCGGCCTCCATCCTGGCATTATCACACCTCCTCCGACGCTTATCCCTCCATCTCCACACCCCCCCCCCCGCCCCCCCAACACCATTCCCATTTCCCACTTTCCTTCTTTCCCTCCGATTTCACTCTCTGGGCTTTATAGCACGCACAAATCAGAGCGAAGGGCTTTTATGCCGTGATCAGTAACCTGAATGGAAACGCCAGGCACAATAGTGATTACCTGTCATAGCCCGGCTTTGCTTATAAGCAGCGTCGGAGCATCCATCGCCGGCTTGAAACGGCAGACTAACAGTCTTAACGGCCTCTGTAATTCAGCGGAGGTTCACGGTGCAGCCCGAGAGGCGGCTGCTCCTGTGTGGCTCCGGCTGCCCGAAGAAACTGCAGAGTCACCCAGAAGTTAAACTTCAAAAAAGGAGGAACGCACGCAGCAAAGAAAAAAGAGGGGGAAAAAAAATCAACCTGAGAGAAAACACAGAGGTTACCGAGTTTCCTTCTGCCTTGTATCTCTGTAATTTCTGACCCACCAGCACTTTCGCTCGGCACAGTGCTCGCTCAGACTGTTTCTCATGCAGCACGGTGCGTTTGCACCTAACTGTGTGTGTGTGATTCGGAGTCTCCTGGGAAAAACGCTGAATTCGGAGCTCCGTCAAATATCCTGCTGACAGACAATCTTGTCAATCTGCAGCTGCACTCCGTCAATGTAAATGCAGGATGGTTTGGTTTTCTTTCTCACAAGGAAAAAATAAAAAACACCTCCCCAATCCTTTTCTATTCCTTATTTCATTCATTGACTTTGATAACTGACAGCAAGCGACAGATAAGTATTGTTCAAAACATTGAGCTCAGCAGAGGTATTGAGACCACTTGTGTTCTTTTATTATCCCAAGGAAGCTTTATGTCTTTGTATCCAACGTCACGTGTTATTTCACTTTTAAAATCAACTCAACTGAGACACACGGTCCTCTCTGCCTCATAGAAGCAGATCTGTTTCGTTAATTGAAGGAGAAAAAGATCCAATGTGACTTTACATCCAACAAAAAGTTCCAACTTTCAGTCCCCTAAACATTCAAAATGTTGAGCCACGGCTGTTTGTGTTATTGATGGCTTTTCCCTCAGAGAGTTTGGCTCACTTCCTTTAATCCATTAACAGATAATGCACTTTCAAAATGTTGAAAAAGCTCTGATGCTTGGAGGAAGACTGCGAGTCACCACACTCGGGTGTTTTTGTTTTGCTTTTTCGTTTAATTTGTACCAAAAAAAAAGAGAGAGAAAATCTTTCGGTTGTGCAACTATCCACCACCAAAATTTTCTTTGTTAGCTCTTGTTGTTATTTAGTTTCTACCCACTCCAGTGGGGCTCTTGTCATTTGGCTTTTTTTGGTCCATTACTTTTGAAGAGTGTTGTTTTATAAGCCCCTTACCTTTTATTATTTTCTTTTGGGAGCAGCATTACCACCACGACCCTTTTACCACTTTGTGTCCCGTGCTTTTGTCACGTTTATTTGCTGAAATAAACCATCCCTCCACCGGAGCCATTTTCCAGGAACGCCGGGTTTTTTTTTTACAAGCCGAAAAAAAATCTCCTGCCATGATGCAAGCCCCGCACCGCTTTGACTCGGAGTGCAGCTGCCACGGAGCACAATGTAGCAGCGCGGCGGCGATGCGCACAGGAGAAGACACGTCGTCATGATCAATCAGAGCCGGCGGAGACGCGCGAGCGAGAGCCGACGTCGGCCCGCGCCGGCCTGTCAAGGCAGCCGAGTCAGACGAGCGCGAGCGCCGTCTGCAGCCGGAGCCACCTGGGGACTCGCTCTCCGGGCCGGCGCCGACCAACCAGCCAACACAACCGACCTGCCTTCACGTCCAACCATCAGCACAGCTGCAGCTTACAACTTTATCTGGCAGAATCTTGCTGTTTACATTCCAAGCGCTTCAGGAACGCTTCTTCGTATAACCAACGTCGTCTGTGTACAAAGTGCATTTTGTGATATTTACACGGATCTGTTGGGAAACTTTTCCAACGCGCCGCCTTATTTCAACGGTTATTAAAAGATATCTTCCCCGATAAGCTGTCTGTCAGACACAAGCCACGCCATAATCTTTATGTACAAAATAAATGTGGAACATTTAGCTGCGGAATCCACTTCTGAAGTCTGGGAGGAATTACAATATATTATCAGAAACCCCACATCCTTGGTCCCGTTGTGCAGCAGCTCGATACTCATGTCGAAGATTCAAAGGTGAAAAAGGAAAAAAAAAAGAAAAAGGTAAGTAAGTTTTTTGTGAATCAATATGATAAAATCAAAATGTGCCTCTGCCGAGGTTCAGCAGAGGTTGATCAATACAGCCTTCACATTTACTGTGCCTGGTAGTCAGGTATGTGCTCTTCACATCCGTTTCTTAGTGGTGAATAAAATGCAGAGTTTGTTATTCTAAGACATTACACAAGCATTTCTTTTGTTTGAAAACTGAAGGTTTTTTTTCCTTCTTTTAATTTAGCTCCTCCGAGGGTTTTTTTTTTTATTCTTTCCTTTTCTCTCTCTGAGAATCTTTCCCAGCTTACAAAATGGCCTGTGAGGTATAATGGTAGAAATGCTGATTTGGGCTTAGAGGAAGAGACACAGCTGTGCATCTCTGCAGCGATCCGTCAGCTGCATGTTGTGAACTGCATTTGATTTGGAGTGCGGCGAACGGAGATAATCACACACCCTTCTGTGAGATGTGAGTGCTTTCCAAAACAGAAAAAAAAATAGAGAGAGAGTAAGCTACACACATTTACAGGGGTGCTGAGGTCAGTGAAGTAGGGGTATTAGGATGGGGGGGGGAGAAAAGAGGGTCTGGGGGAGAGTGGGAGGGAAATAAGAGATTAACTTCATCATATAATCAATCACACTTGTTCCCTACCATTAATCAGCTCTTCTCCAAACCTCGAGCGTCCCGTTTTTTTTTTCTCCTTCCAAATTCATTTGGCGGCGCTCGGTCGTACCTGAGCTCCTCTGCTTTTGGGGCTCAAAGATCAAACCCTTTCATTATATCGCACGATCTGCGATTTTTCCATCACGTCTCATCAAAGTGACAGCAAAAAAAAAAAAAGCCCTCCTAAGAATAGCCAGACGCATAATGAATTGTTTTCTCCTCGTGGCTGCCAGATCGGATAGGCGGCAATAACAAGAAATTTCAAATCAAAGTCCTCCTACAGAGTATGGATATATACACTTTGCAACAATCAAAGCCTGTTAACTGAAGCGCAGCTCGCTGCGGCGGCTCCACCTGAAATAGCCGACTTTGAACTGAATGTCATCTTTTTGCCAACAGTCTCTATTTATAAATCACATTTGCATGAATGTCCAGTAGCGCCCTCCTCCTATGCATAATGAATAGACCCCATTCTAACCCCTAATCGCAGATTTGCAGCAGAGGAAAAAGTGGACTCCGCGGGAACAACCCGAGGTGTGGAGGGGGTCTGAAGTGAGAGAAGCAACTTCCACGCCGCGCCGGAAATAAACGCCTCGCTTTCGTTCGTTCCTTTGTGCCTTTCGGTTTCGATATTAAAATGAGAAAACATCCTCTCCTCCGAGACACTTGAAAAGTTCCAGTTGTCAAATCTGCCGCCTCTTGTTTCTCACAAGACAAACACGACTTGGCCGGGGTAAAATTGGCTGTGAGTTGTTTGCGGCAGATTTCATCTCGCCGTTAGTGGAGGGAATGTTGCCCAAGGCGGAGCAGATGATCAATATTATCAAGGTGTATCGTCCAATGGAATCAATCACATCTGACGGCTTTCCAATAGGAGGGGGGAAATAAAACGCGCCCACCTCTCGGGAGGAAGTGACGGGGAATCGCTGCGGTCGCAGATGTGGCTTTGTCAGTCGCTTTTCGGGTCATACGTGTCGATGTGATGAAGGCTTAAATGGGAATAATTACGAGGGTTACGTTGCTCAGGACACTACAGGGACAGTGGTGGCAGTGGTCGGATCGGGGCGGTTTATTCTCACAGCATATCGACAAAGTTCTTGGATCATACTTCCTGCGTAGAGTTTGCATGTTCATGTTTCTCATTGAGTTATCACGACTCCTCTCTCTCTCTGTTGGCTGAGTAAAGATCTGCTGGTAAGTCTGAGGTGGGTCCTCGCTTTTGCCTCGAAACGATTTCAGCCCTTTGGGGGGGCTGAGTTTGGAGAAAGCAGCTGTCGAAGACGGAGGGATTTTTTTCCCCCCCCTCATTTTGTTTGCTCCAATTCTTTGTTTTGCATTCTTCAAGAAATGACTGTGTCTCACTTTCCATAAATTCAGTTTCAAACCAAAAGTATGCAAATCAGCGTGATCCTACTTAACCCACCGTTTGGGGAGCATCTTATGTTTTCTTCCTCGGAGACGCCGGAATTTCAGGTTTTGGGATTTGAGCGCGTGTCCTGCGAAGGAACACCCGAGGGCTGTGATTGCTGCCTGCAATCAGGATCAAGTTTCCTCCCTTACTCGACGAGCGTCACACTCGCGAGCTTCTGACGAAACCGCAGGCATCTAATTTGGCATTTGATGCGCCAGCAGGTGGCAAATGAGTCTCAAGGCTCAGGGAATGGCGGCTCCACCGGCGCGGCCACCCACTCCGAGAGAATGGCCATCTTTGATGGAGGCAGCCCGAGGCGCCGCCATTGACCTATTGTGTATGCGCGCTGGCCAGCGCTGGCTGGCTCCTCATGGGAGCTTTGTTTGATGACAGGAGCCTCACGGAACGAGCGCCGCTCCAAATTATACCGTAAACTACCTCTTTTATCAATACCCAACCATCCTTATCCCACTCTACCGGCTTCCCACTGCGCTCTATGGTGATGAGAAAGGAGCTCAGTCAACTGGGAGAGTCAAGTAGGTCTGAATTGTATGTTTGTCTGTGCCGGTGCGTGTGTGGGGATGCGTGCGCGAGCGCGTGCGACTCGAATGCAAGCAGGTGTGCGTTTCACGTGGCCCGTGTGGCTTCCGTTCATCACTGCGACCGGCTCTCAGGGCGCTGCTGGAGACATAGGTTCTCTCGCAGGACACTGATTGGTTCAGCGGGGGACGGCGAGCTGGAGCTAGATGAGGTGGAAATGAACTAAATCTGACCTGCCATGCGAGTGCGCTCCGACTGTCGAACACACACACGCCGCCCATGTTTTCTCCGACATGAATGTCACATCCTCACATCAAAATGGCAGACCCGACGAGCTAAATATAGATAGCATGAACGCCGGAGATGACCAGAGACAAGAAAATGGACCTTTCTGTGACAAAAACACGACAATCAGGATGCAGGTTAGACGGAAAAATGATGGTACTTCTGCTCAAATGGTACGAAAAGCCGTCCTTACTTGACTGTAAAGTTGCTCTGACATGCTAGTTAGCACTTCTATTGTGTGCTACTTTTATTCACTTTTTCCACGTACAAAGCCACACACGCTGTGATCCTTCAAACTCCACAGACGTCTTCTAAGCCCTCGCGTTTGTTTGATGCATCAGTTTTGAGGAAGGTTGTTGTTTTGGGGTTGCAGAAGTGTGATCCGAGTTAACTTACAGGTCAAAATATTTGAACAGCGAATCAACTGCAATCTGCTGGCTGACAGGCTTGTATTGCATCTGTCCATCTAACTTTACACCAAGAGCGAAAAAAAGAAACATTGAATACGTTTTTCCCTTCGCTCCCGTC
Organism: Malacoctenus tetranemus; assembly: GCA_032274765.1. Classification (NCBI taxonomy): domain Eukaryota; kingdom Metazoa; phylum Chordata; class Actinopteri; order Blenniiformes; family Labrisomidae; genus Malacoctenus; species Malacoctenus tetranemus. The sequence goes on from JAUESF010000008.1 coordinate 6,239,532, forward strand.
ACGGCAACGATCACTCAGGATCAAGGTAAAAATAAAAACGGATCATCGTGCGCGGACGATCTGACTATCCGAGTTGAACGTGCACATTTTTTTTGGAACCACGTTACAAATCAATCCATTTACTGACATCTTGTTAACCCATCAATTCCAATTAACCCCCAAGACATAGGGAACAGTGTGGAATCAAGCGTCCACAAGTGTGTTCTGAATCTTCAAAACCAGAAGAACACACACACAAACACGTTTGCAGTGTTAGCTATCTTAGTGAGGTCTTGTCACAATTTTGTTGTCTTTCACCCAAAACATAAGGACCACAACTCAGTGCCACCATCCTTAACCTTTAATCTCCTGAGAGTACTGACTCCTAAACATCTCGTGGTTCAAACACATGTAAATCAGCTTAGGCCCAATAGGATAGATTGGATCTTATGTTCAGTGCACCGTGCGCAGGTTTCACAAGGGGAGATCACGCACACACACAAATAAAAGCGCGGCTATAAACATTTGTACGGATAAAAGCGTTTCCAATACGCTTTGATATTACATTGCATTTACAATTAAATTAAATGCACAAGCCCACTCCATCAGTACATGGATGCTTCCCACAGCTTGTCGACACCATACGATGGCTCATTGTTCTCTTGTTAGTATTCCCTCTGGCCTTGCTACGTCTGTGCATGTTTGCGTGTGATGTTCTCGCGTTCTTGCCTTTATTTCCAGCATCCTGCTGCGTACATGCACAGTAGGTTAACGATTTCTCTGTGAAATTCTTTACTTCGGGAGCTTCACATACATGTGCGTTGCAGAGATGTTTTATCTCTGCGACGTCCCACCGTGTACGTTCCCATTTTGGTGCAACGGGGTTGGGATATCTTTGATGTTTATGTTCATGTGGAGGTTATTTATGGAAATGTTGTGTCTCGATGTTTCAGTGTCCCGTTACTTTTACTCCCATGTGTGCTTGCTCACGCTTTGCTTAAAAAACTTTGTCTGCAAGTGACATGTAATTCCATTCAGCACACTTTGCCTTTACTCCTGCTGGGATGTCACATATATAACTCTCTCTCACACTCACACACACACAAAACCAACTGTGTTCGCACTTTTCTCCTGTAACTGCTCAAGAACTCAACTGCGCACTGTGCAATATAACACATACATTGCGTTGACAGTAAGATTATTATAGGCTATATTTAAAAAAAGATTACTTCAATCTTTTATATAATGCGACATCAATATTTAATGTGAAGCCAGTCTGTGAGATAATATATGGTTTACCCAGTCTGTTCTTTCATTCTTTTTGCAATCATAGATCAGAGATTTTCTTTTTTTCTTTTTTTTTTGCCTTCCAGTAAAAGTGGAAATCAGGGGGGAATTTTTGTTATGTCTCCCCTCTGGTTACTCCAATGGCTGAGTGATTTTTCCCCTCAGCATTGCAGGAAATCCTCGCAGCAATTGGAGCTGCTGTGAGACACATAAAGTGTAGGAAAAACCCAGGCATGACATTTGTGGTGGGGTGTTAAACCGGAGCATTAAAGCTCAGCCATCTGTGTCAGTCACTTTGCATGGAGGGGATCTCTTCATTACAGCTTTCAGTGAGTCAACCGCAAATCCAACACATCCGAGTTGCGCATCTTACATTTACCATACTGAAACTTTAAAGGATCGCCTGGTGCTCTAACATATTGTTTTCTCTGGATGCAGGCGAGAAGCGCCGGTTTCCGGAGCGTCCGGCCCGACCAGGAGCACCAGCGTACCGGGGGGAGTGCGAGGTCGACCGGGAGCTCCGGAGTGAAGCAAACACACGTGTGTTCAAATCACATGCGGTCCACACGAAACAAGTCCGTGTGTAACTTGGAAACAAAAGCCCGTGTCTACCGTGCCAAACTGTCTGCATCCGGCGCTTTTATCGTCCCAAACAATCCAGCGTGCAGGAAACGTGAGACTTACCGATGGCGCTCTCGTAAAGTTCGGATGGTTGGGACGCTGCTTTCTCCAAACGCAGTGGAAGAGCGGCAGGACCGTTACTGCCATAGATAAAAGTAATCCATTGATCCTTGATGGTTTGATCCACTCAGGCTGGGATGGCAAAATGAAAAAACATATCGAGACGATGCAGTCAACAGCTAAAGAAGTTAGCGTACAGCCCCTAATGAGGCGCTTGTGTGCAGGGAGTGTGTGTGTGTGTGTGTGGGGGGGTGTCAAGTAATTGGCTGAGGGGGGGAGGGCGCTCAGGTAAAGAGCGTCCTGTTATCATGTGAGACCAGGAGGCCGAATGAAACCTCGACTGTTGCAGTAGAAGAGAAAAAAGTTAACCTATCAACGATAGACCACCATAAGATGCCCCTTCCGGTTGTCGTGAGAAAGGTCTATTCAGGCAAATAAGCAGCAGCAAACATGTGTTGTCCAGGTGATAAATGAAGGATTTTCAGTTTCAGATGTTAATTCACTATTATATGTTGACTTATCCACATCCTGTCCTTCCATTGATGCAGCAACTATATACTTTTTTATCAATGTGTCCAATGGTGATTAGATTTTAGGGTTTTTCTTCTGTAAGATTGTTTTAATTCAATTAGTTGCAAACACACTGAAATAAACTTCAAGCAATTCCATAGCAGCTTCATATTCATGCTCATATTGCGTCTACCTAATGAATGCGCGGGATGTCAAAGGGTTCAGTTCTTGTATTGATCCTCTTGGACAGGTTGTTTATCTGGGTCGGACCATCCTACTCATTTATTTTTCCACCTTCACCACAGACTCAGTGCAGAGTGCTGCTGCAGTGTAGCGCCCCAGCAGTGGCTGCGTTACAATACTTTGGTTTGTATGCAAACCACATCTATCAGACCAAACCCTTCTGCCGTACCGGCAACACTGACAGATCAAGCACCGACGGTGCTGCTTTGAAACCGGTTGGACTCGCCTCTGTAGCGGTGCCGCGTGGAAGGTCCTCCCGTGCACGGCGCAGCCATCCATCCAGTTTGGGTGGGAGCTTCCCGTTTGAGTCACGGCTTGAGCAACCGATAATTCACGCTGACCTCTGAGTGACACGGCTGGCTGATTCAGGGCCATCTCCATGCTGTTTGCTACCACTGTGTAATGTCTGTTATTACAGTCACCCTGCCACCCGGCTCCATCAATTATGTCAATAAGACACCTCCTCTGCCAACGTTTCACATACATTACAGACTGTTGACACATCAGTTTTCACCCCATTGTGACTGCAGCAGGAGCTGCACTGCTTAACGTACAGGGAGGAAGCAACAAAATGAACTCCATTGGAATCATTAAAGGGAGCGGGAGGATCCGTGTTGCTGACTTGGTCGGATTCTGTACATCATCTCACAACCAAAAAGACTTATTTTTTAAATGGAAAAGGACGCCGACTGAAGACAAGCTGCACAATGGATCTTCACTACATTCATCCCAGGAGAAAGAGGTAACAATACTGAACAAAGTGAAACCGTTTTACAATTACAAGAAAGGGAAGATACAAAGGACAGCCCACATCTATCCACAGGCACAACGTTATTGGCAAACAATCCAATCAACATGTTTTCTCTTCTAATAAAGATTGCGCCTCCCTGCCAATATTGTGTCTCCACGAATCCAACGTTGTGTGGAGGAGCGCCATAAAGACCTTGCGACGGTGGAAAGTTTATCAGGTCCACAGCCGACCTCTATGGGGGAGAGATAAACCACTCTGGGCTCCTGTCACCATCAATTCTCGTGGCCACCAGCTCCTCTCAGACCCATCATTCCTCTTAAAACCGCTGGGTCACACTGAACCACAGGGAAGCGGGAGAGTGACAAGGTTAGCCGCAGTGGAGTCGTGGGGCAGGGCAAGAGTCAGCTTAGGTGAAAAAGTTCACAAACCCGTGGAAGAAAAAAAGTAGAGGAGGGCGGTGCGAGGAGCTGAATGGGGATGACATAAAAACCGTAGGTAGTTAATCAACACAGAGATCTATTTAAATCCTCGTAAAAACCCAGGAAGGCACATAAGAGGGGGGAAAAGAGGAATAGTGCCACTGTATGGAGGAGAGGTTGAGAAATGACGGATGGCGAGAATGATGCTCATCCTGTGGGCTCAGAAACGCAGAGAAGAGAGACGCCGTCAGGCACTGAAGGAGAGAGCAATTAGATTTATCTGCTCATTAACAGAGGGGATAATTGACTACAAGAGTCTGCAGCGATACACTGGGAGACAGGGGGAGAAGGAGAAAATGAGCCAGGGAGAGAAATGAGAGCAGGTGGAAGGAGAAAAGACAGGAGGCAGGCAGGGAGGGATTGAGAAGAAAGGGGAACAAGGCAGGGGAAATAAACAAGGGAAAAGTGAAAAATGAAAAGAATGGGGAGAAAGGAGAAAGAGGGATGGAAAGGGGGAGAAAATCAGCCCACAGAGAATGCTGAAGAAAAGGATTAGCGAGGGAAGAGGGAGTAGGAGGGAAGGCAGGAGGAGTAAATGAGGATAAATGTACAGAAAAGTGTTTGTTCGAGTACGTGTGTGTGTGTGTGTGTGTGTGTGTGTGTGTGTGTGTGTGTGTGTGTGTGTGTGTGTGTGTGTGTGTGT
>JAUESF010000008.1:6253984-6270342 GCA_032274765.1 Malacoctenus tetranemus
CACACACACACACACACACACACACACACACACACACACACACACACACACACACACACACACACACACTGGTGTGAGTTTCTTTGACACTCCTCAGAGAAATTTGAGGTGAACAGTCGCACATTTCTCTGCCACTCAAATCACCACATTGTGAGCTCATGTAAAACACTGTATTACATTTCACCGCTGAAACTGTTGGTCCATTGTTGCGCGGACAATGACTTCAAGTGACGCCCCACCAATTTTACACATGAAGGTCACTGTGGTGGTCTCGCTTGGTGCTACTCAGCCTGTGGAACTGGTTGTGTAGCGTCTTCACAGACTGTGGAGGAGCTTTGTCAAGTCTAAGAAAAACCACCGCTGGTGATGCCACGGTGATGTCATCAGGGTTATCTCAGCAAACAGACGGCCTCTGTTACACACCGAGCATCACAGTCACTTCATCCCGGCCTCTGCTTTGAATTTTTAATCAGTCCCCCGACAGACGTCAAACTTTATTGGAGCAAAGCACAAACTCACAGTCGAACCTTTATCTTCATCAACTGCCAAAATAACAACTGTCAATATGTTTTCTGCCCCTCTCTCTCTCTCTCTCTCTCTCTCTCTCTCTCTCTCTCTCTCTCTCTCTCTCTTCATGTAATCACTTCAGCTGTCTCCTCTTGTGGATGCCGCACACCAAACTCGCAGATTTTCACGAGTGCACTGAGCTGAATATGAAAATGCAATGTGGCAAAGAGAAAGATAACATCAAAGAGGGAATTTGGGCTTTGGGCGACATTTTATTGGAAGCCCTAATCTCCCCAACACATCTTGCTGTTGGTCTTAACAGATTCTCCAGACAGCTCCTCATAACTTTAATAGATGGGTGCATTAACATCCTCCTCGTGACACGATGATTTTACTCCCGGGGTTGAGCGAACAGGTTAACATGCATTACGTGCTCCTAAATTATTCCGTAATGCGCCCGTCGTATGCATGAGATCATGCAACGCGGTGAGCATGTGCCACGGATGAAACGTGTTTGTGCCGAGAGGCTGTCAGAGGATGCTGCCGGTGCCAGGCTGAGGACAAAGCAGGGCTGGTCGGAGTCCAAATAAGGTCAAACAGGGATTTGTTGACGTTCATTATTAGATAATTGCGAGTACAAGCAGCGTGTCCTTGTGCAAACACTGACTTAAGATGGAGGAAACAGATCGTAGTGCATCCAATCACGCGCCACTCTTCTCCACTTTGGGTGAACAGGGGAAAACATCACAGACAGGTCAGCTGTCCAGCACACAGAAGCAAGCAGTCACGCACAAACAAGCATCCACTTCTATGAGCAAATTGCCTTTTTAGAAGGTACACAGATGAACACGCAGACAGAACATGAGAGTCTCTCCCCGAACCCAGGACGGTCTCTCTGTGAGGAGGCAGCACGAACCACTACCTTTCTGTGCAACCCAGATGTTAATGCATCCAGTGGTTAATAAATCAGACAGAAAGCGTGCACATGCATTTCTGCTTTGGTGCGTTCACACATTCTTGATTCTGAGCAATTCAACACCTACACCTGTAAATACCTGGAGGCTTGATTCATCAGTGCTGACAAGGCTTTGCAGTGCTTTTCCTGGATAAGGCTACGTGCATATGAATTGCCTCGGCTCTCACTTGAAGAACAAAGCTTGGTGAATTGCTCTCAAGGGTACTTGACAAATTCTGTTATTAAGTCTGAGATTAGACTATTCTTCACGGCAGACATTTACATTTAATATGAGACGCTTCTATTGTTGGCGGATTGCGAGAGCAAAATTCAGAGCGGTGAGAGTAACTCAGTCGCCTGAATGTGGGAACACAAAGATCTGCAAAGATTAGTTTCATTTTTTACCCGAGTCTAAAGTTCACACATCTCTGTCTCGGAGAATGGGACCATTTTCCCCGAGCTCATCTGTCTTCCATCACTTGAATGTGCGCGTGCCGAGCAGTGCAGTGCAGCGTTTCTTTTGTTTCAGTAGGTGGACGGGCTTCCAATCAGATGCGATTGAGCTTCACTCCGGAAAAAAAGGGGGGAGAAAAAAAAAAAACCCACACAGATCGCTCCCTCCAGACTTTATGACAAATAAGACAAGAGCAGCTGAGTTAAAGTCAAACACAATTTCTTCTCATCCATCTTTATTCTTTACCTTTAAGTCAATAGCAGATGAGCAGTTTAGCAGGCACAAGATTGATTCACCAATATTGCATGTTGCAAAGAAAATTCAAAGTTGCACCATCCACAACTTGTTACTAGAGGGCTGTCGATAAGGGAATTTAGCTGCGGCGTAACAGAAAACATTGTTTTGTCGTCGTTTTGCCTCGGGAGCTGTAAGTTTTGACAAGAATCCTCCAAATTTCTTATGAAACCCTTAAATTGCTTTAAAACATCCCGGATATTTCACCACCGTGTTATCAGTCAACACATTTACTGACACATCAACAGTCACTTATTGGCAAATAGGTCCCTCTGGTTATGTGACGAGTAGTAGGAATAAAAATGTTTGGCAGGCTCATTAAGACGACTCCACATTGTGTTGCTGCATTAATAAAATTGACTCCTTCCTGTGTAGGTGTGCATGTATATCGACAAGTATTGGCAATAAGTGCGGAGGAGTTACAACAGGAATGGAAAGTTGTAAATCGTTGCGTGGGCTGAACACCATGCAGATGATGTCGTGTGACTGATTTGGCTTCCATCCGTGTCTTTATTACAGAGCAGTGCAAAGCCTCGCTGTGCTCTGCTTACACAGAGGCGACACATCACAAGACTTGCGGAGCGTCGCGTGCACACGGCTCCAGAAGGTTGTAAAATGTAAATACGCTAATGATGAAGTCTCTTAAAGCCATGTTGTACCAGTCTGTGGATAGTTCTATATTTACCCAGCAGTCTGAGCGCAGGAGCGCAGCGCAGCTGATTTCTGAGCGCTCCGCTCGCCTCCAATAGCTTTTTTTTTTTTAAACCACCAAAACAAGGTTCTGTCACAGCAGCTTTGATACAATGTTAAGAGGTAAGCAAGGAAATCAGCGCTACCTTTGAGTGGAGCGCCCCGGCACATAAAGCCCCCACATACTCCCTCTCTTCCTCTTGTTGCGATGGTCCAGTCTTTCCAATCAAGCCTTCATTGTCCGGTAATGAATACATTTCCCGTGAAAGAAACCACAATGAAAAAAAAGGGGGAAGGAAAAAAAGGGAGGAAGAGGATATAATAATAAAAAAAAAAAAAGAAAGAGCCAGGGCACCGAGAGGTAAACGAGGATAACCGTGGCACAAACTCCAAACCGGAGCAATAGTGAGTGAGTGCGGGGAGGATTTAGGAGTGAGCCGACTGGAGCGTTTTTGGCCAAGCTCTTCGCTTTTTTCCGGCACCTTCATATTTCACTTTCATTGTTCTCAGTTTAGTATGAAAGAAGTTTCGCCAGACTTTGGTTTGTACTCGCGCTTGCAAATCAGCATTCACTTTGCTGGTTGCTGTGTGTGCCTGTTTTCTGGCCCATTAAATAACCCTCATTAAAGGGCAACAGCAACTAATAACAATGTCTCGGCTGCACCAAGTTTGTCCCTGTGCCCTGTCCCCTTCTCTTCTTGTTTAATTTCCCTTTAAGGCCGCTTATTGATTCTTGCCCTGCTATTCTGTAACTCTTTTTTATTAATAACACAAAGCAATAACAAGAGTGTCACAACCTCCAGTTTCCCACGAGCAATTAATAAGATTAATCTAAAGCTGGCCACTACGTGTCTGTGAAGCCCTCGTCTCTCCTGCTCTTCTCCTGCCTGCATGTATGACCTGAAACTGTATTTTTCCCCGTCTCGTTTTTCTTACCTCCAATGGCTGCCAACTTCAACTTCAGAAGGAAGCAGCAAAAGGGAGGGAGGGAGGCCCGTGCCAAATCTAAAAGGATGGGATTTGATACCGAGACCGCGCAAAAAGAGACGATGATAGAGAGAACAGGAGGCCATGAGTGAAGAGATGAAGAGGATGCAGAGGTAGAGGAGAGCAGCTGTGCCAGCAGCAGGAATAGAGGAGGAATTGCCAGAGAGCAACTCTTGATGGTAATTCAAAGGTGGGCAGATAAACATAAAACAATAACAAGCGTGTCGCAACCTCCAATTTCCAAGCAAGCAATTAATAAGATTAATTTAAACCTGGCAGATGTGTGTTTGTGATGCTCTTAGCAGTGCAGATTTTTCTCCTGCCTCCGTGCGGGACCTGAAGACTCCACATGCTGCCCCCCTTCCTGCCTCCCCCCCTCTCCCGCCTCCCCTCCCTTTCAGGCTCCTCCACCTCTCTGCCAACTCTAACTTCTGAAAGAAGCAGCAAAGGGAGGAGGAAAAAGGTTCGAGCCAAGTTGAAGAGAATGGGATTTGATACCGCGACTGAGCAAAAGAGACTATGATGGAGCGAACCGGAGGCCAAGAGGATCGGGAGGACAAAGATGTAGAGGGAGGGGGAACAGCAGGTGGGCGGGGGTGTTTCAAAAGGAACTCCAAAAGGCAGGCAGGTGACCACTCTAGTAGAACAAGAGTGTCGCACATTAAAGTTGTACACGAGCATTTACTACAATTAATCTCCGGCTGGCAGATCCGTCGCTGCTCCTCACAGTAAAGATCTTTCCCTGGCCGCGTGTTTGACCTGGTTTTACCCACGGTGCTCTCCACTCTTTTTTGAGCCTTTACCTCCAACCGTCTGCCAACTTTAACTTCTGAAAGAAGCAGCAAAAAGAAGAGAGGGAAAGGTTGGAGCCAAGAAGGAAAGAATGGGATTTTCTACCGAGACTGAGCGAAAGAGACGATGATGGAGAGAACGGGGAGGCCAAGAGTAAAATAGATGCACTGGGAGGGAGGGAGGGAGGGAGAGAGGGAGGGAGGAGTAGGGAGCAGAAACAGGAGGAAATGCCAAAAGAAACTTTGGTGCTGATTTGGTGATGTCAAAGACCCAACTTTAACATTAATAACTAGGAGTTAGTTTCAGATGCTGGTAACAATAAAGACCTTTCTCTGACTGTGTGGTCGACCTGATTACGCCCATGGTGCTTTTTTTCCTGCTGGCTTCACTTAGCTTCACTGCCAAATGTCTGGCAAACTTAAAATCCTGAAAGAAGCCGCAAAAAAGTGAGGAGAGGTTTGAGCCCGGTATGAAAGAATTGGATGCGATACCAAGACTGAGCAAAAAGAGACTACGATGAGGCCAAGAGGAACAAGAAGAAAAAGGCGCAGAGGGAGAGAGGAGCAGGGCGGCAGAAATGGAGGAGGAACATCACAAAGCGAGCCTCGGTGGTAAATTCAAAGGTGGACAGGGTGGGGAGAGACCCGAGACAGAGGCGGAGGCAGGGAGAAATACGGATGTGCTGAGGGGAACAGAAATGAATAAAAGATGGAGGGAGACAGATAGGATCGAGAAAAAAAAAAAAGGTAGCTGAGGCGCGCCAGCCAGCGAGCGAGCGAGCGAGCTGCTGGACCTATTAGGTCCTCAGTAGGTAGTCGCTCCCGCCCTGCACCTCTGCCGTAGTTATCGAAGTCCAGACTCGTGCGCCGCCGCCAATGCAAGCAGTTAAAATGTCACAGCACGGGGCCGCGAACGAGTTCACATCAGTTCTCGTTGAGCCACGTGCGCCGGTGGGAGCAACATGTATGGGCAGGAGTGTTGCGCAGTCCTCCATCTGTTGGGCTGAACCTCCAGGAGTGCGTGGGAACGCAGAAAGTGAAGAGAAAGTTTGCAGAACAGCGCATGTATGTGTGGGAGGGCGGATGGCAGAATACCACCAAGTCGGAGTATGTCGAAGTTGGTTTCGATCACTCACAGCCAAGGTTTGTGGTTTCTTCTTTGGATCATACAGAAACATTTTATACATTTAGCAGGAATGCACCACAGGCAAGTCATGAAACCTGCAGGAGCTAAATATTTAAAGGGGATCTCTATATTGTTTGACACTGACGGATAGGATAGCTGAGACAAGGTACGGTGAAGCCATCTCTGTATGTATTTTTACTCCTGCTTTCTGGCGAGAAGTTGAGGGATCGCTCTCTCGATCAGGGCAGCCAAATATCGAACACACCAACACTGTTCTGGCTAAGTTGGAGGATATCTCCCACAACAGGACTCATTGGTGTTCAATGTAGTTCTGGTTAATCCTTTATAACTTTCCACCAACTCTGACACTTTACATAAACACAAAGACTTGAATTGGCAGAGGACTGGGTACAGGAAAATCTGAGGTTGAAGCAAGCACAGCAGGTGAATGTGGATCTAAGAGGTCAAGCCCTGAACAACAAACCAACATTTTCCACTTCTGCTTAATTTCTACACACTCATAAGTTACAGTAAATGACCCGGCCGGGTCTGATGTGCTAAGTTTAGGGGACAGAACAGAATTGTCTCGACATAAGCTCGCCATTAGCAGCCAGGTGTTCGCTCCAGCCACTGACTCCGATGAAGTCTCTGACTTTCATCACAAAGTTGCTGAACTTGAGAGCTGTTGTTAAAAGACTTACCTCGTCAATGACAGCGCAGTCAATATGCTGTGCATAATATATTATAGCCCAAATTGCCTCAATAATGACATTAGCAGCAGGTGTTTTCAGAGAGGTGTTTATGACATTATCTTCTCACAACAACCCACACACTCCGAAAGTGTGATCCTGTTGCTCTCCAATTAGAGCTGTGGGTACGTATGTATGTGCACACACACACACACACACACACACACACACACACACACACACACACACACACACGGAGGACATACACCGCTATATCTGTATGTGTGCGAAGGCTGAAGGCTGAAATGAAAGAAGGAGGGCTGTTATCATCTCCCACTGCCTTCCTCCCTCCTCCCTCCATCCCACCTCTCTGTCCTCTCAGCGGCGGGTCCATGTAAGTCGGTTACAGCCACATAATTTTCCGAAAGGGTCGGATGGCAGCATTTCGGATCCCCGCCGCCGCTCTGCCTCTCTCCCTGCCTCTCCTCCATCCACCACCGCTGGCCACTGCCAGCACTTTACAACTGGATGAGCAAAGTGGCAGCAGCTACCTACCTGGCTCTGTGATTGACTGCAGTGCTGCTGAGCGAGCTTCACTGTATCTGCGTCGTGTTTATTGCCTCTTTCACCTTCGCCGTAATTGAGTCCCTTCCCCATGCGAAATATGCACCGTCAGTCCGGTGGGTGTGCGCGCGCGTGTGTGTGCTTGTGTTTGTGTGTGCGTGTTTGTGCGGGTGCGGGTGTGGAAGGGATCTGTCAGGGGTGTGCCTCTGTGGGGGAGCTGGGAGTTGACTGACAGGCTACATAACTCAATTCAGCAATTCTGTGGGAACCTGATGGCTGGTTTCCTGCGTGTTTGTGTGCAGGGAATTTGCTTGTGTGTCTGCAAATCCGTGTGTAGCTATTTGATAGACACGGTGAATGGCCTACACGCGGGGATATAGACTCTCTATATGTGGCTTCCTATATGATAATATGGAATTTAACAGATGAGCTCCTGACAAACCTCTAAGGGAAAGAAAAGGAAGTGGAAAATGTGTGTGTGCTGAATTTCAACGTGTCCAAACTGCTTAAAGTTTCCCACATAAATACATGATAACAACTCTGCTTCCCTATGCACACTTTATCATGTCGCAGGCTGCACCGGTCAGGGGTGTGTTTGGCATGGCAAAAGCTGCCAGGACAACGATGCATGTGTATGTGGCCGCAAGTGTGAGCTGAATTCCACTCAGCCGCATACATGCACAGCAGCGCGCACAACTGTAAAATTGCCAGTATGCCAAAAATATACCAATTAGACGAGTTAAGCCGCGCTGTATAATGAAAAGGCGTGGAAAAAGTGCAACAAAGGTTAAGAAATTGGGTGGGAAAATGTGTGCACGACTGCCGACGGTAGAGAGACGACGGGGGAATTAAATATGAAGGAGCTGAAGTCTGTTTTGTTGCAAATAATAGAACATTAAGTTTTGCTCAGGCTTCAGGAAAAATAAAAGACGAGGGGGGTGTGATAGGAAAATGGGTTGGTTATAAACAGCCAAGGGAGGAGGAGAAGGTGGGTGGGAGATGAATGAAGATGGTTGAGGGATTGCGTGGTCTCTGAAGGGCACAAGCATTGGAAAAAAACAAAAAAAAAGTCTCCACCTCCAGAATTTGCAGTGCAGCATATAAGTAAAATGCACAGTTCAGCAAGCCCAGAGCCATAGAGATGGTGAGAGAAGGTAAATCTGGAGATACAGTTGAAAAAAAGGGAAAAGAAGCAATTGGCTATAAAAAGAAAACAGAAAGTTAAAAGAAAAAGGAAGAGTGCTTTTTTTGAGAAATGGGGACTCTGGTGAGAGGAGAGGTGGAGGAAGAAAAAAACATATTAGAAGAGATGTTTTATGTTTAAATGGAAAGTGAGTGAGGGGAAAAAATATAAAGTCAAACGATGGGACAAAACCATTTTCTCCATGCAAATGAGAGTGGGAAATGTAGAAACAGAGGCATTCAAGCCGGCCACCTGGGCTCTGTCAATCCTCTCCCTCTCTTTCCCCTCACTTTGCTCCGACCGTCTCTCCACACCTGGCTCTGCCTTTTCTATAGCCTGCAGCTACAGTACAAGAGGCAGATAGGAAGAGGGGGCTGAAATAGGGTGCAAGCAGCAGGCAGACAGGAGAGACAGTTAGCCAAAATATCCATCAGCAAGTGATCCTGGCAAGAAAAAGTATCCCTTCTCAAAAAATCTGTCTCCAACCTTCACTGAGGCGCCCCGTCATTGCAAATTCTCGGTAACAGTCGGAAGAGATGCATGTGGACACATCCACCTGGAGCACAGCACTGGAGGGTGTGCATGGGCAACGCTATTGGCATTTAAGTGCCAACAAGGTTAGATGTAGAAAGACAGGCACCCGGGGAGGGGGAGAGGGGATAAGAAAAAAAGGCTTTTGAGTGATCATAGTGAGCACAAACAAAAAGACACTAAGTCACCGCTGAGGCCCTTGAACCAGCTTCACACTGCGGGAGAATTGGGAATGAAGGATCAGAGTGGAAGGACGGGGGAAGCGCACGAAAGGCAGATATGTAGAGGTAAAAAAAATAAGGGGATAAAAAAAGACCTGAAAAGGGGGGAAGTGGCAATCAGGAGTGAAAAACAGCTTTTGTCTCCGAAGAAAGGGCAGACAAAGAGTGCCGGGGAGGACAAAGGAAAGAAACGCAAAGTGAAAAGATAGTCTATATGCATTTCTGAATGTGCTTGTGTGCTGGGAACACAATCACCAGGTGCGTCCCTCTGAATGTCCCTTTATATACGATATCCTGGGGGATGTCATAAAAAAAAGGAGGCCAGAAGGAAAACATGGCATTTAAAAAGCGGGCAGCATCAGGAAACACAGCGCTGCGGTAAATAAGTTTGAAACCTTCAAAAGGTCTACGCAGTCTCCCGAGTGCGGCGCGCTGTTTGCTGTTTGTATTTGCACATATGCAGTGTCGGCGCACGTGCACGCTCCGACTTCCCAGCCCATTTGTCTGCTTCGCTGCAGCTCGCTGCATACTTCTGTTACACAGCCAGTGATTTATACATCAGTCATCATTTGGGATCAACCAGGTTTTTAATTACCAGTGGTTTATGTTTGTTTTTAATTTTCCCCATAAGCTCATAAATCGCTTTCCTCCCCGCGACTCAAATCCATCTCCATGGTAAGTAAGCATCAGTTATAATTGCATTTACAAGTAGTTTTATCATGAAAACGAACCCCAAAACCCAGTGTTTTGTTTTTTCACACTTGAATGGTAACCACTTGGTAATGTGAAGTAAATCTATATTCTTGGGTAGTTTTTGTAAGGTGGCCTTATTGAAATAATGTGTAATTTATTCACCTTGCAGCCAAAAGAAGGGAAACCAACAGACTTCTTGACGAGATTCTCGCAATGTTTCAAAGAGTTTTAGTCTCAGTTACTCAGCGTGATTATAGAATCAGTAGTTAGTAGTTTTCTGATTTACCCCAGTTTCACAAACTGATGCCTGTTGCAACATTTTCACAAAATGATGTACATCTTTTCATCCCTTTAATCCTGATTATCCAAACTGGGTTCGTGGAAATAAGAGCCAAGCCGATACTGAGCCAAAATAATGGACGCGCAAACAGTGAAAAAAAACACGCAAACTCCACAGAAAGACCACCAGTTCAGACACACGTCTTTTTACTGGGGCATGAAAGTTCAAACCACTACAATGGAAGGCTTGCACTTTGACGTATACCACTTCCTCTTACTTAAAACTATATAAAATATGACATTTTCCTCCCTGATATGAAATGTATGTTTGTCAGAGGTTGTGAAGGTTTGTTTGAATCGGACGCAGAAAAACTGAGATCTCTGTGCGAGTGGGCAAAAGTGATCTGATGAAAAACAGGGGTCTTTGTGGCCTTTGGGAAGGTAAAAAAAAAATAAAATAATGGAGAATGAAAGCACATTCCCCCACAGGTTTCTTTTATTAGTTTCCCCGGCAATAAAGCACGATGCCGTATATGCAGTCGAGAGGCGACGGTATCGTGCTGTGTGTACCTCGCCTGCTCCCCACACCGTAGGATCTATATTGCAGACACAAAAGCCACTTGCTGTCCTTGGCTACCGAGTCCACAAAAGCTAAAAATGATTTTGGTTCCATCTACAGTACAGAACCCCACTGGCCCCGGCAAGCTGCTTCACAGCTCAATCCTCCAGTATGGCCCAGCGGGTGGCCGTTGCTACGAACCGACGTTTTCTCTGCAACCGCGGCCAGCGCCCAAGGCCTGTGTCGAACTCATTCAGTATCACAGACCGGATGCCAGTTCCACTCTTCTATTGCAACAGCCAGGAAAGAGAGACATGGTCCCTCTGTGGTCAGTGATAACATTATATTCACCCAACAGATGGACACAAAGATAGGAATGCGTCCGCGGACATGCGTCAGGAACAGCTTCAGTCGGCCGGTGATGCTTTAAGGGGGGTGGGGGGTGATGGGGGGTGGGGAGTGAGAGGAGATTGCTCGGACCTGTTAATGGCCATAAGGTGAATCAGCAGCCATGCACTTGAATGCTTCTTCAGCCGCTCTGGAGAGAATGAATCCTGGGAGAGAAAATCAGCCGGAGTCTTTCCTCAAGGTCACTGGTGCACGGCCACTTTTTAAGTGGCCTCGCCGACTGTAACAGTCTCTGCAGGAACAATCGCAGCACCAATCCAATTTGGCGCAGCTTCTCCTCTTTTCTCTGGACTTCGGTGCGGGAGGCTGCGCAGCCTCACTTTTGTTGTGCCGGGCTGAAAGCAGAGCATGAATTGATGACCTTATGAATCTCAAAAGAGCCGGGCCGATCATTGCGGTAAATCTCGCACCAGCACATTAAGCATAACCGCAGGGTTTTTCTTTTTTTTACTCCTCCTCCTCCTCCTCCTCCTTTCTTTGTCCATCCTTCTATCACTCTCTCCTTCCTACGAGCACTTGGGGGTCTTTGAGAGCCGGCAAGTTTGGAGGATTGTTTTCATGTGCGGCTAATTAATTGCGGCTAATTAATGGTTGTTTACGGTCCACTAATGAAGCGGATCAAAGCCGACGACTCCTGATGTTGAAGCCCTCGTCTCAGGCCAGAGAAAGAGATGGAGAGAAGAATAGGAGGAGGAGAGACAAGAAATGACGGGAGCGCGCAGGCATGTCAGGAAAGTAAAGTGAAAGTTGCTGAACCCCCCCCCACCTCCCCAAGTAACTGTGTCAACAATCACTTGGCTTTCATCCAGGCTGTAGCTTGGCGATCTGGGTTTGATCTACTGGCAGCTTCTGCTGTCACTCGTCCTTTGTTTGAAAGTATTGTTCAAATTTTTACTTCTTTACAAACTGTGCAACATTTATGAAAACAATGTAATGAAGGCAACGCTTTCTTGTATCTGAAAAAGTTTATGGATCTAAATTCATTATCTATTCATTTATTTTACAATGAGGTAAGAAAAAAAAGGAAAATGTCCAATTTTTTAAAGAGTGATTCTAAAGGATGTTTTTTTCAGACGTCTTGATAAAATAAAATGATCACTCTAAAATGAATAATACAAAATAAATTGGAATGAAATGATCAAAATGGAATCAAATCAAACAGCAGGAATAAGACAAGCGTGACGGGTAAAAGTGGTTTGATCAAGGTGAGTGAAGGTCCACAAACATTCAGAGCTATTCATCTGCTCCATCAAATGGATGACTGTTAAACCCAAATGAAATGACAAAAGTTTAATTATGTTTGAATAAAAGTTGTTTCTTTCAAAAAAGAAACCCGACTCGACTGCCGTGTTTGTGAAAATTGCATCTGACACGACCACTTCATCGGCGCCAGATGTGGTCTCAACTCACACGAATTTGACACTTGAGGAAGAGACACTTTGAGAGTTTTCTACGATAGAAAACTCATCCGAGACCACTTCAGCATTGTTGTGTCCGCCTCCTGAAAATCTTCATCTGATTTCCCTGCAGATAGCGCGCCGCGAAGACCGGCAATTTCCAGCATCCGACAATCTCATCAAAGCAAACCTATTAATGGCGATGATATGAAGAAGGATTCTAAATGGCAGACAGATGAATAGCCCCGCGCGTGTGTGGGTGTTTAATTCTCCGAGCCGGAGCGCTGTGTGGCTTCGCTGGAAGTGGGAGGACTGGCCGGGAGCTGCTGGGAAACAATCTCGGTGCCCGTTCGCCTGTGGCTGCGTGTCCATGTGGGTGTGAGGGTGTGATGTGCCCGCTGTGACCTCATCGATCACGACACCTCGTCTCTCAGGTGTGGTCACCTACACAGCGCTCGCCTTCTCCCCGTCTTTATCTCTGTGTATCGCCATCCGTCTCTCCGTCTCAGCTCCTCCTCCTCCTCCTCCTCACCCCCCCGTCTTCCTCCCACATCCTCACCCTGTACTTTTCTACTCGGGTCCCACCTTCTTAATCTCACTCTTTCCTCCTTGCTCACTTTTTTTTGCCCATATAAATCAGTCATTCTGCACCACAGGGGGTTGCTTTCCTTTCTCCCTCTCCCTTGTCTTTCCCTTTTTTTTTTTTACACCCTTTCATTTTAAAGCTGAAATCCTGCAATCATTCACTCGTTTGTTGGACTCCTCTTTGCCTGACTTTCTCCTCTGCTCCGCTCCTCCTTGCTCCATTGGTCTGTGACGCATGCCCCTGGCGCTTTCCCTCCTCCTCCTCCTCCTCCTCCCACTCCTTGCTCTCTTCCTTCATTCTTTTATACACTGTGCAGCCAGCCATCACTCCCTCTCTCCCGTGTCTCTTTCACTCTCCCTCTATGACCCCATCAGTCCCTCCGTGCCCCAGCTAAGCCTGGTCACTCTTCATCAGGCAGCCTCCACTGGACACACAGACCTCCCAAGGGTGAAGGGAAATAGGGTCTTGTTGGCAACCTCCGTGCCCAGCCTGACAGTCTCACCTTGGTTTAAGTCCATTTGGGGTCCTCCTTACCCCTGGAAGAGCACCTGATTACCACCCGTCTTTCCTTCCTCTTGTCTCCGCATCAAGCCTTCCTGATGGAATGTGTATTAGCCGCCACACTGACAGAGTACATCGTTTCCAGCTCTTCAATTTTCGGCACTTGCCCTTTTCAGCTCAATCAGCCACTCTCGTCCAATCACGGCTGGTGGAGGGGCGTCGGAGCCGCGCTTGAGTGAGGATAATCACCTTGGTTACTGGCGTTACCGAAGGCCGCTGTCTGGCCATGTTAGCGCTGCGCCCCGCGGGAGCCGTGGAGACAGGTGTCACGGCACCGAGGGAGGGTGTTAAACAAGCCCAGGGCCAAGCGGGAGGTAAAAACGTTTACTTTCAGTCATGGAAACTGTGTCACCAATGGTAAGGAATGCTCACCCCATGGCGTGGTTGAATGTTGTTTCAGACTCAGGACCCCCTTTTTCACCCGGCTCAGCGTGGACTGGCTCTGACAAAAGTACACCTTGTACCCCAGAAAAAAAACCCTGAGTACATAGCAACTGCCTTTGTGTGTTACGCCAAAAAAGCCTTACAGAGGCAACCGCTGTTTACAGATTTCACAGCCCTGTGGCAAAGACAAATATACAGTGAGGGGGGTCAGCAGCTGGAGGAAAGCTGCTGGCTCAGGGGACATCAGGTCACCGTATGGAAAGCTGCACCCAAGAGGGGCGGTTTATGTTTTTTTTTTTCTTTTGCACGGAGCCAATCAGATCAGATGGAGTTAACCGTACTGGATTGATTGGCAGGCTTTGGATGCCAGCAAATGGAGGAGACGTCCTTGGCATCCTACTCAGCATTAAAAAACTTCAGCAGCAAAGTTGGTGAAACGCCAGTTGTTCTCAGACACGTAAGGACGACATAGATCACCATTATGATAATCACATGCGGCACTGTCTGGGGAATAGTAATGGGAAGGAGATGAGGTGGCAGCCATAAAGAGTGTTTCTACATTAGTGCTGGTCTGATTAGATTGACAGAAAGTTTCACTAATGGACAATTAAACAAATGGTCAAATGAAATATAAGGATTCAATTAGCAATCGGTGTCTTTGTGTGCCCCGTTCAATCATTGTGGCTCATGTATTCTGTTTGCATGAACCTCTCTGAGAGGCCCAAACACACACTGAAACTCTCCATTGTAGACAGGATCTGAAAAGAGGTGTGCACCAGTCGAGTCATATGATGTGTCCTTGCTCAAAAAGCGAAATTGGATGCGCTGTCTTATTTCCTCTTCTTGTATTTTCACATCTACACAAAAACAAAAACAAAAAAACTACTCGACTTTGTGTGAAATGACGTGGGGGAATATTGAGACGCGATCACTGGGTGAAACAACAGCCGTTCTAAACTAGGAATTATGGATTGCGCTGAAGACTTGGGGGCAGATTAGGAGATAATTACTGCAAAATACATCACCTGCACTAAACGGTGAACCTGGAAACTTCTGCAACTGAGTAATGGAGCCATTAAAGCCCGGGGGAGAGTGAAACCAGCCCCGACCGAGCTCGGTAACTTTTTCATTCGCGACTTTCCCCAAGAAGCGACACAGCCCAATTTGTTTATGTGGCTTACGCCGAGACAGTTGCTAAGCTGAGATACCAGGCCCACCCTCTCAGGACCCTTTAAGGCTGCATCAGTTGATCAAACAGGGCCGTGCACAAAAGCAGCAGGCAGAGTATTTTTTTTTTAAGCGGCTCGTTTCAGCTTCCCCTCCGTTGACGGGCATGCCAGCACCGTCTGCCAAGTTCAGGATGTCCAATTATTTAGAACGACAAAAGACAGCAAATCAAAGGAGAAGAGCGAACATAACACTGAAATCTGATGGTGCACTGGCTTCAAATTTACACCATGAACCAGTAGATGGCAGGGCAGAGAGCAAGGAAGAGCGGGCTGCTCTTTTTAATTAATTTGTCAACAAGTTTATTTTGGGGAGGGGGGGTGGGGGTGGGGGTGGGGGTGAAATATTCCTTCAAGGTTTGGATCAAAGGATAAACCTTGGCTTTGGGTGAAGACTTTTTCACCACATTAAAGAACAAAGAGGGGAGCTGATATAGCAATCCCAGCGCAATGTGGTAAAATGTAAAAAGGCAATTTTAACTACGCCGTGATGGAAACGGTGCCTGACAACCATCAAAAACTGCATTGGGCTCAGACAAACTCTTGCATAAGCCGTGCTACTGCTATGTTCCAGCGAAGCTCTAATGTGCTACACAAGCTGTTTGAAGGGAAGGTGTACAAGTGTTTTTTTGCACTTTTGCATGTGTTCGTAGGTGCTCCCTTTTTTTCAGTTTTTATGTGTGGAGCGTTTCCCTTGATGTTTGTGTTTACACGCCAAGCGTTCCTTCTGTGACTCACAGCGACATTGATTTATGCATGGCTTCTCTATGTGTGTGTGTGTGTGTGCGCGTCTGTGCCCGCACACATCTACCAGCTATAATTGGTATTCAAATCTCCTCCCACAAGTACGTCCAACTGCTGCCGTTTTTCAACCAGCCGAGCTCCAGCCAAGGTCCAAACAGGATGATGGGGAACAAGCTCAAACGGATGGCTCTCATTGCACACATTCAAATAAACAAATGGAGGTGATTTAATGCGCACGGCGATAAGGCAGGTGGTAATGGAGGCATAGGAGAGAAACGGGGATGGGACGGAGGGAGAGGGGTGATGGAGGGGGGCGATTAAGGGCGGGCATGCAGCAGAGGTGGAGTTAAGTGCATTTGTTACTGCGTGTGTGGTAGAAGTTTGGCCCACAGCTGCTGTGGATGAGCCACAGACACACAGATCTGACTCCGAGTGTGCATGTGCGTGTCTGTGCGCGCACGCGTGTGTGTGTGTGTGTGTGTGTGTGTGTGTGTGTGTGTGTGTGTGTGTGTGTGTGTGTGTGTGTGTG
>JAUESF010000008.1:6271484-6287757 GCA_032274765.1 Malacoctenus tetranemus
CACACACACACACACACACACACACACACACACACACACACACACACACACACACACACACACACACACAGGAAAGAAATCAATATAAAGGCCATGGTGAGGTTGGTATCTGTGCAGCCAGGAAAATGGCTATGGAGCGACGGAGCATTCCCCCCTTTATAAGACACATCATCACAACAGCAGAGCACAGGTCTGACAGTGACAATGACTGGGCTGTCATTTAACCCTTTCACTGCCTCGGGACAATGTAAACAAAGCCCCCCACCCCTCCAGGGCACACCAGCCCCCGGGGACAAAATGACACACTAAAAGACAAAAGTGATTCATTTACTGTGACCGTTTCCTCAGAATCATGGGGAGTGTGTGTGTGGGGGGGGGGGGGTGAAGGTTTTTCCGCTCAGTTTGTATTTCAAATCACACTCAAGCAGATGGCCTGAAATAAACACCACAAATGAAGTTGCTCAGAGTCATGACTGAGTCTAAACCACATCCATTTTTTTTGCAGCAGCTGCACTTGTTCGGATGTAGAGGAAATATACCCTGCCTTTTGAGGCAGCTGTGCAGGACTATCCCAAGCAGAGATGCTCCAGAGGGGGGAGGGAAGGGGGGCATAAAAGCCACAAAGACACTGCAGGTGCCATTACGGGCCCCTTTTAATAGAGTGTCCGGTGTTACAGTAACTGATGAGGTAAGGTCTCGGAGGCATTTTCAGTCACTCCGCTCTGCTGCAGAATATAAAAGCCGCAACAAACACCCCGGCCACAGCTGATCGCGGCGTCTGACACGCGTCGGGTCCACTGCGGGCATTCGTTATGAGCTCTCATGTGGCTGTCAGAATATTCAATCGGAGCTCTTTGTATGCATGGCCGTGCGCACTGGCTGAATGCGGGATCCCATCCGGTCACACGCGAACAGCGACGCGGGGTACAAAGCATCCCAATCACGGAGAAAGAGCCTAATCAAAATGCCGTGACGCACGGAGGGAGGTCAGCGGAGCATGGGACACTTTTCAGCACATATTTCTGCGGTTGGCCAAAGTGACATCCGGGCTGCGCCTTTCACTTTTACTTTGCCGAGGTGGAGTGCTCGGGTCTTTCCAGCTTCGTAGTTCAGAGAAGTGGCCAACACAATGACTCACACCCAAGAGGCGATAAAGCTTTCGCAAGAGGTGTTTGATTCAGATCAGCGAGTCGGAGCCTTCTAACAACGCTCCGCTCAATGACAGGAATAAAAAGCACAAACACGTGTGGGTTCCTCTCTGTGGGTTCCTCTCTGTGCGCTCCTCCGCGCGCCCGCTCGCTCTTCCTGGTGAGTCCCCGTGTGTCTGCGAGCGCTGTCCCGCTCCTTTTTAGGAGACTTGGGCAAACTTGCGCGGGGAGACGCCGCGGGCACGGCGAGGTAACCCAAACACTCTTCCCATTCACGTCGCACGCGTCCGCTGCGCGGTCCGGAGCCTTACCAGTGTTCACCAAGCAGGCGACAGCGATGATGGTGAGGGGGACGCAGTAGTTCCACACGGCCGCCAAAGCCATCGCTGGTATTCCCCTCAAATGCTCTGCCTTAAGTATTCCTCTTCCTCGGAGAAATCAGAGTGACATGAACCCGCAGGTTCACTCTCCGACAGCGCCTTCAGTGTCTCTGCCCGTGAGAGAGAGAGAGAGGGAGAGGGAGAGAGAGGGGAGAGTGCGCGTGTGGCAGTGCGTGGACGAGTGTGTGTGAGAGAGTGTGTGTTTTTATCACACGTTCAGAGCGCACCAGCAGATTTTTACATAGTAAAGCTCTCACTCATACACACCCACTTTCCCTTCCTGTGAGTGCCCGACTGGGATGGTTCGGCCGGTTTTTCTTGGTCACTTTACATTGTAAATATATTTAAAGAAGGTTGCCAGCGGGGCGGGTCCGCCAGTCCCTCCGACCAATTGCGGAGAGCCGGAGCAGGTGGAGGGGTGTGCGGAGGAGAGCGAGGGGCTGGGCTACAGAGTGCGGGGGAAATGGGATGTACAGGAGGAGGAACGGGGAGGGAGGAAGGGCTGCATCTTCCACCTAATTGAAATCAATTCGTTGCTAATGTGATTGATAACCGGCATTAATTTTGCGACACAAATAACCAAATTGTTTTTTGGAATTTGGCCGCACGGACTAACACGTGGCAGCCCACCATGATTGCGAAGGTGGGGGGGGGGCGGAGGCGATTAAAAGTCAGAAATGTTGTATTTTAATAATTGCATTTTGAAGTCAAATGTGGAATGATTATGTAGATGAAAAAGGAATACTGTGAAAGGGTGGATACTTGTTATGTATTTGTTGTGTTTGTCTCAGGTGAGCTCATCAGTGGAACTCCATGTTTATGCGGCTCCTCTGGTGGCACCAGCTACTTCCTGTCAGTTTGCGAGCACGTTCACTGCGTCTGCTGATCAGCACCGGGAGGAAACTTTCCCGCTGATGACCTCACGCAGCAGCAGCAGCTTCTGGGGGGTTGTGTTAAGGGGGGATAGATGGTCAGGTGCGTGAGCTGCTTTGTCTGCAGGCGTGCACGGGACTCATCACCGGGAGGAGGGGAGGAACAGACCTGGCTGTATTCGGTTAAATCACCGTTCACAATGACGGTAATGGCCCAGAACAAAAACTTGTGCCGAGGATGAGCCTGCTCATCTGTAGTCAGGGCCTATTAGGTCTCGCTAAAGGGGCTCTTTAACTTTACCCGCATGCTGTGGCCACAGTTTGCCCATAATTGTGTGTTCCAGTCAGACAGCCCAGCTCCATTATGAAAATTGTTTCTCTTTTTCTTTCTTCCTCTCTTCTTTGCCTCTCTAATCTAGTGTCATGCCATGGACTTGAAGCCTCCCAGGCTTGCAGGCGTCTCTCTCTTTTTTTTTTGAAACTGTCTTTGGCGCCCCCCTCAGGTAACACCGGGGACAGCCAGACATGTCTCTCAAATCTCCGTTTTCCTCTCCCTCATCTGTCACAAATCCTCCAGACATTTTGATCAGTTTGCTTTAAACAGTGAGGAAAGTTCAAACAGGCCGTAATGCATCAAAGCAGTCCATTAGCATGAATATTAATGTCCCTTCCCTTGACTTCCACAAAGTTGCTTTGAACTCTCGCCTCGTAACTGACCTCTGCTGATGGATCCGCGTGTGATCTTAAAGTCTCAGCTTCGGGCTCTCCCTCTACCCGGTGATTTGATTTCTCGTCACAAGTTCTAAACCTTGTTCTCGCGATGAGGACGCCCACCCCCGCCGCCCCGCGCCACCCCACCCACCATGCCCCAACTCCCATCCCGTTCCATTTTTCCCCTGTCAGCCACTCTGCGAGTGTTTGTTCCCGGGTTGGCAGGGAGTCGGTGGCAGCAGCTCCCCCGCACCAGATGGGGCATTGTCAGGAAGTAATGAGGGGAAAACACCTGCTTCTCCGGCGAACTCCACTCCTTCATGTTCAGCCATTTGACACAACATATGCAGGATGCACATACAGAACCAAGTGACCGTGACGAGAACAGCAGTAGGCAATGACATACAGTTACAAACGCCTGGCACCGCGGCGCGTTACTCATTGAGGTGTCATGTTCGGTATAACCCTCCGTTACATGTGGGTTTGTGCACTATGAGCTTTCCTGGATCAGAAGTGGACACGAGCTGCCTGACATGATGTCACCCACCCATTTCCTGTTCGGACCCTCCCGGCACCCAAGAAAACATATGGGGCTGTTATTCATTCCTCGCGCAACTCCTGTATCCTGCATCCTCCTGTATCACCTGAAGCTGATGTCGAGTGGTTTGTCCATGAAGCACTATCAAGGTCAAAATGTCACCGCACCCCCCGCTCCCCCCTCCCAACCTGGTACCTCGGGGACAGGGACCCCCGCTGTGTGAAATTTCTGATACATAATCTTGTGTTTTTCTGGTCAAGCGGCTGAAAGCCGCAGGACCAAAACTCACTAAGGAGCTCGCAGCTTTTCACTCATGACTGACTCAAAGGCCAAAACAAAATGGTGCTCAGTGGCATTTAACATGCAGGAGGGCCTTTCAGATTTCCATTGAATTTTATTTTTTTCCCCCCGCAAAGCGTGACCGTTTTGTGAAAAAGCCCCTCTCCGTTTTGGCCACACTCTGCCTGTCGGTTGTTTTCACATTCTTGAGCTTGACCCGAGCGATAGCGTAAGCAGATGTTTGTGGAGTTGGAAGGGAAACACGAGGAGTCTGTAAAATGCCAAACAAAGGGTGGCTGCAGCAAAGCTGAGCCGCACAGGGGGGCTTGAATAATCAGTTTAATAACATTATCCTGGCTGTGCTCTGTGGCGCATGCACCCGTTAATGGAGTGTCATTGTTAAACTGCCGCTTCGCCCATTATTAACAACGGCCTACGGTCAACCACACACCGATAATAAAACCACATAAAACCCAACATAACTTCTACAGACAAGCGTAATGAAATTCTCAGCATTATGAGCACAGTTATGGTAATAAGCGATGGTGGTGCGGTGCGGCGTTAAGGGTTACAAGGCAACAGAGGAGAAAATTAAAAAGATGAAGTTGTAGTCCATGATGGTTATTTTGGAGGCGATCACAGTAGACTACATCTAGTCCGGGGTAACTAGCTGTGGCTGACTGCCCGCGCTTAAAACGGATGGGCAAAGTTTCAAGGTTACCCGACTTTACAGTTGTTCTCGCCGCGAGAGTCTTAATGTATGAATGCAGCTCGCAGCCTGTGGAGCTAAACTGTCTGAGGATGGGTTTGTGCTTACAGGCAGATGGGGGAAGAGACAGTGCAGCGCTCCGTGTAAAGGTCACTGCTTCAGACGAAGGTCTTTCAGACTGAAGTGGGAGGTTGGTAAACAAGCTGATGCAAGCCCAAGATGGCACTGGATCAGGAGGATGTGTGGCCAAGCGGACATGCATGTCCGGCTCTCGACTCGCTGTCAATGCTCCACAGCCTCTTTTGTGTGGTGGAGAGGGAACAAAAATCAATGGCAAACAAAGCTCTGAAGCTTTTAATGTCAAAGAAATCACATGTACAGTAAATTAAACGGCGTGGTGCAATGTGCTGGAGTGCGGTTGCAGTCAAGAGTTCATAAGAAAAAACCTTCTCAAAGACGCTTTGAACTGCTTCTGCTTTGAAAATCAAAGAGAAAAAAAGGACAAATCAGAAAAATAAAACTATGTCATGTTACCCAAAGGTTTCATTCAAAGTGCAATTAAGCTGAGCAATCATGTTTGCAACACAACAGATAAGGATAAAATTGCATGTCAAGTGTTTACAGCTCAAGAGACTCGAGATTCTTCACCGAAGAAGGTAGCTTGCCTTTAACAACTCTGCAGAATACATGAAAGGAACCAAAAATTAATTGCACACTTAACTTGCAGTCAACACCCACAAGTGACCGATTTCTAAAAAACAATCATCCATCATTTTTTTGGCCGTTTTTCGACACACTGCATTAAAAATAAGTCTTGGTCCTTTTTAGTCTCCCAATACCCAAAAGATGTGTCCCTCCGCCTGCAGTTTATCCCTTTCTGTGTGTGTCCTTCCTGGCTTCCCTTCCTTTTTCTGTCCACCCACTCAATCTTTTTCATCCCTCACGTCATCCTTCGCTCCGCTCTAAGCTCCTCCACCTGCTCACGCGCTCACACCAGAGGCTGTTTGTCGCCGCAGGTGGAGGGCAGGGACTCCGCACTTGATCTGTAGATGGGCTTCACCTGAGAGCGGTCATCACTGGGGAGAAGGAGAGAGGGGGGGGAAGACAGAGGAGCGTGATTACCAGTATATCGATCGTTCGGCGTGTGCTCTCGAAAACCATAAGTGAGGAAATTATAGACTGGACTCGAGCACTAAAGCCACACCTGGCGTTTGATATGAAAGTTCATTATCCTCCTCTCTGCAATTTGTATCTCTTTGTCCACGCAAGCTTGTATACACATGGCAGCCTTCCTTAGCGAGACTGAAAACCCTCCTTGGCAGAAGCACAGTGAGTTGCTGAATGAAGAAGCTCATGTGGAAATTTAGTCTTTTGAAAATGAATTATTTTTAGTCCATATGGAAAAAGAACTTAATGGGCGAATCTGCATGAGGTCATGGTGCACATTAACATGCTGTCAGCTTGAGGGATTAATGGGACTTCCACTAATTTCCATATCAATGCTGCAGTATTTTCTATACTTTAGATACTATGAAGACAGTTTAACCTGCTGCTTAGCACAGGCTTCTCACAAGCTGGCGGTGCGTGGAGACACATGGGAGAGCAAGGAGCATGAAAAGAGATCAAAGATGAGGTCGAGTAGGTCAGACCTGCTGAGATCAAATTTAATATTCAGTGTGGCTAATGCTTTTTCATACACAGCCACCGCTCTGCACATGTGGAGCGATTTTTCCCAAGATTACTCAAGCCGAAGTGTACACCGAGGTGCACACTGACTCACACAAAAATACACACGCTGTTACTGAAATGGCCTTGGCTATATCACTCGAGACAGAATGAAAAATAGTAGCGATGGCCAGATCTTTGATGCAAAGTCAAACTGTGAGAGGAGAGACGGAGAGAGAAAGTTTGGCAAAGGAGGAAGGTGAGCGCGGGTAAACGAGCACATTCACTCGTGTTCAAAAAGCAGGTTATCCATGTTAAGTCTGAATGCGTTGCACCAACTCGTTAGGAAGAATGACCGGGCAGAGCTGAACAAACAGCTCATACTTACATGGGCCTCTTGCCGTTCTTGCCTCGCTTGGACCGCTTGGCCCTGCGGCACAGGAACACGCTCAACGTGAGAACGAAGACCACGAGGGCCGAAGCCGCTGCCGAGGTCATCAACATGAGGCGGCCATCGCTGGTCTTGTACCACGGGGCGTCCTCTGTGGGACAGATCAGTGAGACATGAAGGGAAGCGCGCATCACATAGAATCAGAAATCAGCAAAACTATGCGCCTTCCGCCTGCAGGCAAATCTTCTGAAGGCAACCTCCTGTTTGTTTGAGTAAGAAAAGCATGCCTGTCTGCAGCTCAGACACTTACAGCCCAACGCGCCGCAGCGATGCTAAAGAAGCCTGCTTGTTAAAATTTTAAAAGGCATTTGATTATCCCCTTCATGTGCTTGAAATTCCAATTTATATGTGACATTCGAAAAGGGGGGATTTTGCGAACTTGCTGCTCAGAGCTGTGGACAAAGTAAACACAGGAAAATTAGGGTTAAGAATATAAGACGCAGCAACAAACATGCTTTTTTTTCTGTTCATATACTGCCTCGCCATATGTTAAGAGGATTTCTCTGCAGCTGGTGTCACACAGGTTTAAAGCAGGAACGTTTGCATAGGCGTTGTGAAGCTATTGTAGTTCACCTTCAAAGCAGAAGCAGCTCTGTGCACAGTTTTTCTCACCACACACTTGACCTCGTTCCAGTCCAGAAATAATTACCAATCGGTTCATTAGATGTGTTCAAGAGAGGAAACTTTTAACTGCAAGAGGGCAACTCTTCCATAAAGAAAATGCATCCGCTTCATTGTCTGTTCAGAGATGACGTGATCCCAGCGTGTGGAACCACACAGCGTCTGAAGCTGCCCTGCATTAACAATGGTGATCATCACATGGGAAAAGATGATGAAAACAGATGGAGAATCATAAATCCAATTAACAATAAAGACCTTATATCTCACCAGAAGAAAGGGCAATTTGTTGGTAATAGAGATGCAAAGAATAAACCACCCTGTTCCCATTCACATAAAAAAAGCTTAGGGACGTCTCATCTTTTATTAATTTTTATTGAAATTTTTCTTGTATTTTTTCGTTGCAAAATATCCTGCGGCTGTATCTATAGATATGTTTGTACTTGTCGTGTTTAATCCGATTTACTCCAACTTTGCTGTGGTTAATAACCTCGACGGTCTGAATGCCGGAGCACACCAAACTCTGACACCAAGGTCGCTTGGAAACCAGGTTCTGAGTCTACTTCCAGTCCGATTCTCATATGGTGTGATTGAAGTTTGATTGAAGTATAAACACAGCGGGGATCACAACTGCAAATGGACCAAACACAAAGCGCGACAGACTTCAGAAAAATCATATTCTTGGAGTGGACGAAAATTGACGTGCACAATGGAGGAATTCCTGCTGCTGTCTGGAAGCTTTTCTGCATTTCATGAGCTGCGGGAGAGGTTAGAGCTGGTATAAATACCAACACTGTAATCCAACAAGCATGGAAATGCATCAAGCTTACAGCAATGCTTTGGACCTACATTTATATGAATATATATTGAAAAATGACCATGACCCTGTCACTCATTTGCAGCCTTTCCTGAGACCACTGTTGATGGGTGCTGCCCACTTCAGAGCAGGAACACGACACACGAGCCGCAGTTTGGAAGATCAAATCCCTGCGCTTGCCTATTTTTCGTGCTTCAAACACATCAAGTCTGAGGACAAAATGTTCCCTCGCTGCAGAACAGCACGTCTTTCTCACTAACAGGTAAAGACATGGTCAGTCTTCTGTACGTCACCTGGCAGTGGACATAATGTTCTGGCTGCATGGTTTACATCACCATCATCGAACAGCGTGCGCTTTGATGACGTTTTTTTGATCCCATGTGAAAAGAAAGTGCCAGTGAGTGTGTACAGCAACAGTTTAAGGGCTGTCACATACAACCACAATATCGGGAAGACCTTACTGGTAATTCAGCTTCTCCTTAGCTGGGTTTACAGAGTTGTTTGGGTGAATTTACTTTTCAAAAAATGAATAAAGAGGTGTTATGTGACTTTGACACAAATGTTGAGGGAAGTTGCACAAATTTCAATCCCCTAAGAATATTTTTCCAACAGTTTTTGTTGTCTTCGGCCTGTTGTGGCCCCTCTGGTCAGACTGCTGCTCACTGGACTCCGTCCAGCCATCCCACGTCTCGCTGAATCCACCACCGGCTCTCTCAAGGCTAACTGTCAATACAGGCTAAGTGGCTAACTGTGCTGTGTTTTCAAGCCGGAGCCGGCCGAGTGGCCGAATCGCTGGTGTGGGACGGTGCAGATCACTCCGACTGACCAATGCGCAGCAATTAGAGAGAGCCCACGAGAACGAGGAGAAATAAAGTGGCTTCCCTTCATAATATGCACATTTTTAAGATGATAATTCGATTCTGTTATTCAATAACTGATTTATCATCCACACCAGTTAACAACAACAGCCCAAATCTGGCTTTTTAATAAACAATATGAAGTAGAATAAAATCAAGCGTATTAAAATTACAAAACTTTGCAGGGTTTGTTTTCTAATGACTCATAAATATTCCTAACTCTTCACAAGAGTGCAATTATGTTTGACTTGATATTTCTCTCAAGATAGAAAAAACTCCAAAGGTCAGTTAAAACCAAGGCTGTGTTTTATCTTATAATTATCCTCTTAACCTTTAAAGTTAGTGCAATTCTGTCACTGCCATTAATTTATGACATCCAAAATGTATTATTTCCGATGGTATGATCACCTTACCTGTTTGACATTTAGGAGGTAATTTCATTTGAGACTGTCTCCCTCTTTTTTATGTGAGGCGTTTGAAAAAGATGTCCTTACCTTTATTTGTTGAAGCTTCAAAGTCTTTTTGGTGATTCTCTCAGCAGATCAATTAAACCCTCTTCGAGAAATTTCGGGTATTAAAGGTTGAACACTTGCGGTGGCTAACTTTTGCTTTTGGATGACGTAACGGTGACTATCTGACCTTTCTGGTGACATTTTAGCTGACAGCCGAGGAAATACGGGACAATGTGATTTGTCGATGCTTAAGGGTTGCAGGCAGATAAAGTCCCAACAGTAACACAAAAATTCCAATCCATTCTTCAGAAAAATGAAATAGGATTTGAGACAAGTACATACAAAGCCTCAAGCGAGTGGCTCTATAGTCTTTCCTTACTGGGCAGGACGGTGATGCTGACGGTGCGTTTCTTGTTGAGGGACTCCACAGAGTGCTCGGCCGCGCAGGTGTACCGTCCCCCGCTCTCCTCAGTTATCTTGCTCAGCGTCAGTGTGGAAGACGGCAGGATCCAGTCGCTTCCCTGATAAGGAGGGGAAAAAAGAGAGTGAGAATATGCAAGTAAAGCACACAGAGAGGAGGGGTGGGTGGGTGAAGGGGTGCCATAGAGAAACAAAGCAATTAAACACCCTAAAATTGAGATGTAATTTCAAAAATTTAATTTGTTATATCAAAACATGACAAGAACAAAACTAATTTATTTTTAACAAAATAGCATTTTTTTTTTACTTTCCAGAAAAGTAAAATGATAATATAACAATTACAATAAGTCAAATCAAGTGAGAGCACAAGAATGATGTCAATGGAACAATGCAAGTTGTCACGTTGTTGAAAACAAAAACCATACAAAAACTGACACAAACGGTACAAAAACAGGAGACAGAATATGACAGAAATGGAGCAGAATCATGACTTGGACATTGGGGAGCAGTGAAACAGAGACAATGGGTAGAGACAGAGGGACTTGTGGTAGGACAACGGGACAATGACAGAAATACCCACAGGTGTGCGGTCTCCAAAGTCCGAAATGAAGTGTATTTACCTGAGTGGTAATCCCAACGAATGAACGCACATCAACACCAGTCAATAACCCAGATAACACCATCACCCACAAAGAATGATGCCGCAACAACACACTGTTAACATAACACATAATGAGATGGCAGGGGAGCAGGATGAATTGTTGACACAGAAATAGCAGCACTATTATGAGATAGAGCCCAACATGGGAGGAAACAAATAATAGGCCAAACACAAGGATTGGAAAACAAACGAATGCGGAGGAGGGGGTAAAAAAAAAAAATTACACCATGCAAATGATTTGGCTCCTGGGAGCTGCAGTTCCTGCCAAGAAAGTCCATTTCAATTTGAATGGATCTGAATTAAGAGGATTTCCCATAAAGGCCAGGTCTGGCCAAAGCAGCATTTTGTATGCAAATCCACTGGCTCCCAGAGCAGTGGCCCGTTTCTGCCTCTGTCCTGCTGTCATTACCGGGGGGCCAATGTGCCCACGGCGGCTGTCTGTCAAATTGGGTCGTTCTGATGCCTCTGTCTTTCCCACATCCATTCCCGTCATACATACAGTGAGCACACACACACACTCACTCACAGATAGGAAAATACACACACACTCTGTCTCCAGGAAAAGAGATAAATGCTCCACTGTATCTTATCATTTTCTTGACTCTGTCGCTTTTTTTTCTTCTGCAGGCGTAGTGTCGAGAAGTAAATGGAATATAAATGGTCTGACTAGTGAAACGTGAGCGCCGGCCAGGTCAGTTCAAGCCTGTCACTCACACTGACCGTATTTATCAATTTGTCCATAAAGTGACGGTGCATTGTTCAACAAATTCAACAAAAGTTAAAGCACAATATATGATCATGGGAGGACAAACAGCATTAGTGGCATTCAATGACCACCCAATTGGATTTGGACGTGTAAGCCTATTTAAACCCGGATTAGCATTGACCCTTTAACAAGCATATTAACCCTGAGCCAACTTATCGGTAGGAATAACAAAGGGGAAACTCTGCGAGACCGTCGTACCCACGGTTTCTCCATCACTGTACAGCTTCATTAACTTTCTATTTGCTTACTTAAATGTTGGCAGAAACTTTGTGGACACCTTGAAAGTGTAATGGCATTTTCTCACCACAAGGGGTATGGCATGTCTCCCAACTCATCAACTTTCTCTTGTTCTACATAGCAGCTGTCATTGTCGGGTTTTCACACCGAGGCATCTTAATTTCCCATGGGCAAGACTTTCTTACCTCAGCAAGGAGCCCAGTTGAATAATTCAATACTGGTTAACCAAACACCGCAACACACAAAAAAAAAAAATCATTCGAAATCTATCCACATAATTGTTTTCGGGTTGACTGACTCTTGTCTAGACCTCATTAAACTATTAATCCTCTGTAAGTGGGCAAGCCGCAATCCCCAGCGAACGGTGTGCCTAAGCCAACCGGTCACTTAAATACAGAGCACTCCTTTAGTGGAGGAGGGAGGGGGTGGGGGTGATGGAAGGACGACAGGCGGTGGGAAAGAAGTGGCAGGAGAAAGTCAGGGAGGGAACAAAAAGATGCACTAAAGGAA
This sequence comes from Malacoctenus tetranemus, assembly GCA_032274765.1. Lineage (NCBI taxonomy): Eukaryota > Metazoa > Chordata > Actinopteri > Blenniiformes > Labrisomidae > Malacoctenus > Malacoctenus tetranemus. The sequence goes on from JAUESF010000008.1 coordinate 6,283,576, forward strand.
GGCAAAAAAAAAATTAAGAGAATGCTTGAGCGAAGCCAAGAGGCCAACAGAGACCTGCTGAGAGCGAAAGAAGACGGTGAACAAAAAGAAAGAGGTCACATCAAGAGCGAATGGGGGAAGGAGGCAGGGGGTGGGGGGAGAAAATGACAAGCTTCCAAAAGCATAATGAGGACATGGCCAACCGTGCACTTGTCCCGGGGCTCCCTCACCTCTTTGTACCAGAAGTAGTTGGGCTCCTCCGACGAGCTGGCAGAGCACTTGAGCACCACGTCGTCCCCGGCTCGCACGCTCAGCTCCTGAGGGACCCACAGGTAGCTGGAGCGGCCCTTCCTGGTCACCGACAGCTCTCCCATGTCTGAGGCAGTGCAAAGGGGGAGCGCGCGATTGGGCGTTAATGAAGCGTTTAATTCAATGTACACCGAAGCAACTGCTCTGGGACTTCCACTGAACATAGGTTCGGAGTGGGTGCCGCTGGTAAACATTCAGATGTTCTAGGTATACTTGTGTCTATAGGCCTAAGTATGAATGCCTCCCAGTGGCACAGCCTGTACCAAGCAATCGATAATAATGATAATAGGCTTCATCTTATCGGAGTCTTTAGAGGGGCGATGTTGTGAATAATGGCTCATTTTCTCTTCCATCTCACTAGATGGCTCCCGTCCATCCAGGTCCTGGCTTCCCCTCGCTCTCTCCTTCTGTCTCCTTCAGTCCCATAGTCCATTCTAATCTTTTCCACTTATTGATCCCCCCCATGGGGCTGAGGAGCCTATCAAACAGCATTACGGTCGATTTGATGGCCACTGGTAAGATAGAGGACACTGAAAACCTGACGCGCGATGCCACAGCTGACTGTCGTACAACTGTTTGTTCTGTGCCGGCAAACTTCAAAAAGGCCCGAGTTTCGCCGGGGGAACGCGCCTCTGTGGGGGGAAAAGGACAAAAACGACGACGGTCCACCTATCACTGGGAACAGTCTGCCTGCACTGCGTCTGGGCTTTTGTGTTGCGTTTCTGTTGTGTACCTTCTGAAGCAACATTGCGTTGGTATGTCTGGGGGCATTAATAATTCATGTGTTTTCCTATCTCTCACTGTGAATAAAGCTGTGTCCACGGTGTCTTAAAGATTACCTCCCGCTGGTCGAAAATATGAACTAAATTGGTTTTAGAGTCTGCGTCTTCGGTCGTCGTACGGAGACTGTTCGCTAATGTACACGCAGGTGCTTTTTTGCTTTTTTGTGCTTCTCTCTTCCTTAGTTTGATCGGTATTCTCAGAATCTCCCCCGCACTTCCTCTATTTATTTGCAACTCAGATATTCATCTGGTTCATGTACAGCAGAACATTGTTTGATTGCTGCGGGGAAATCCGCTGGTTAATTATTAGTCAAAAGAGTAAATATAGGTCGTAAAGCTGTTTCAAACTAGGAACTCACAGTTCACTTTGAAGCTGTATGGCAGGGAGGAGTTGTCTGCTCCGGTCACATTGTCGGCGTCCGACACACAGCGGTAGGGGCCCTCGTAGTAGCGTCCGGCGTGGGGAATGAGGAGCCAGAGAGAGTCCCCGACCTGCTCGGTCTCCATCCGATCGTAGCAAAAATACCTCCTGGAGACGGGCTGCCAGCTCTGCATGTACTGTGACAGACAAGGAAGAAGATGAAAAACAAAACACTGTTAAAAGCAGCGGGGTTTAATTTGCTTGCTGAGTGTTGGAAAGGGGACATTTACACCTGCAAGCAGTTCGTAGAAGATTAGCGATGTATTTTTGTTTCTGCAACACTTCTCGTTGTGTCAACTGATAGAAATTTACAGGTTCGCTTTGTGTCGAAGCAAAACACAAAGCAAATTGGTCAAAGCACAAGACTATTGAAATGAGGTGGCTGCTCTTCTGGGAACTGTTCACAGCTCGACACAGACTGAACTCTTAAGATCGCACTTTTGTCTGCATCACACTTGTGCTTTGTGGTCAGTGTTGCAACACCACTGCAGTGTTGCAAACAAGGTCAAATAATGAAGAGAGGTTCCTCCTGAACTTTTGAAATGCACCACTGCTTCCCCCTCTCTCACCCACCCACCCACACACGCGTTTGTTTTTTTTTCTCCCCTCGCCGGCTCACCTTGGAGAAGTACTCGAAGTGGACCTGGCTGATGTTGAGGTCAGAGTCTGAGAGCAGACACTCCAGCGTGATCAGCTGTCCCTCCAGAACTGGCTCCGTTGGCCCTCTAATGAGCAGCGTTGCTGTGTGCGGAGAGAGATTACAGATACGGGTTATTGATCGTGACATGAAGAGACTGAGGGCTCAGGAGGGAGGATGTGTTGACCTGCGCCGGGGCATCTAAGCAGCTGTTCAGGGCGCTGCTTTGAAAACAGCCTCTCTCTCCCTCCTGACTGACATTTGAGTCAGGCCAGCCGTGGCCAAAGCCGCCACAGGCACGTGACCAACAACAGGTTCTCCCACTTTCATTCTGACACCACTGCGACACAGGGAAGTTGTGTTGCTCTTGGCATGAAAAAGCTGCACTTCCCCAGGTATGAGCCCAACATGAGATTGGCCTCAGCACACAATATTTACATCACACATTTAATTGTTCATATTGTCAGTCCCTGGATAGTTCCCACCAACATTTTTCAGTTTGAGTCGGAGTCTTGTGCCCACTGGGGGAAACCCATCAACGTGACAGACGAGAAAACAAAGCATTTCCTCAAGAGAGCGCATCAGCTCAGAGACACGCAGGCAAGACAAACAGGCAGGCACAAAACACACACTGAGCCCAGGAGCAGCAAACTGTGCGAATATATTTGTGGAGGGAGAGGGGGGATAGAGAGAGGGGGGAGAGAGAGGGGGGGGAGAAAACACACCCGAGCCATACTTGAAGATTAAACCAATACCTCATTACCGAGGAGCAAATAAAATTAAGCTCTTTGAGACGATTGTAGAACAGACTGTGAGAAATATAAAGCATATTTACCATAACTCCCGTGGATCAGGGCGATCACCGCGACAAGCACACAGGCTTTCATTGCTGCGGGTAACCTTTGCAATAATCAGAGGAGAAATTACCGCCGACTCCTGCGCAGTTTCTGTTCTGCGATGAAACTTTGTGCACTATTTATTTGAAAGGGAGTGGGCGTGGCCTCGCTCTGTTTTCATTTCGCTCCTCAGGAAGTGCGCAGGAGCGTCTGAGACTTGACAGAAAAACACCCGAACTTCACACCTGTACACCTGAAATGAGCCATCCATGCGTGCACAGTCTTGATTGTGTTTTTGGCAGAAAAAACATTCACGCTTGAAACGTGAGGAAATCTAAACAGTGAAGAGAAACCGCCGCGCTCAGTTCAGCGATTCAGCCGTGGAGCGTCACCTGTCTCTGGGGGGAAACGCGCCTCTCAGGTTTCACAGACTCGCGCTTCAGCTCGGTACTTTCCTACAGAAGTTCATAAGAAAGCGAAAGCATCCGAAGCAGGTTGCTGCGGCGGTCCCATGCAGTTTGTCACGCAGAACAAGGCGATGTGTTTTCACGCTCCGTTTCCTCTGACCTTTGGTTAAACTGTTCACTGGAACCGAACCGGAGACAGAACCGAAAAAGTCTCACCGATTCAATCTGCAGCGGTTCACCAACACCAAAGTCAATCTATGAGATATTATTTTAAATCATCCTGTTTCTACCTGACACAATGTGTCTACTCATTCATTGTACAAAAGAAGCATTTACCCCCCCACACACACACACACACACATTTTTCTTGCGAAATACTGTCTCCAATTGTAAAAGTAAAAGTAAAAGTAAAGGGCATCTTCATTATCAATGTATCAAGTTCATTGATTTTGACTTAAAAACACGTATGTATCAGATCAATTCACTGTCTCATCACTGATCGTACTCGCGTTCAAATCAACAAAAAATGGTTTTAATAAGGGTGATGTTTGTTAACACTTGAGTTGGAAGTGTATTTGAAGAATACAAGACAATTTTTAACTTAGCAGGTCTGCTTTTATACAACCTTTTTTCTGAATTTTTAAAAACCTGCTCTAAGGCGAAGTTTGAAGCAAAGAGGAAAACGTTCTTGCGCCAAGTGTTGCAAAATAAATGCAATCAACTTCATTCTTTAGATAAAAAAGCACAAGAAGTCAAGAAATGTGGCTGTAATGTGTGGTTACATCGGTTTAAAAATATGTACATTCGATCA
>JAUESF010000008.1:6287857-6300197 GCA_032274765.1 Malacoctenus tetranemus
ATAAAAAAGCACAAGAAGTCAAGAAATGTGGCTGTAATGTGTGGTTACATCGGTTTAAAAATATGTACATTCGATCAAACTGAAAGTTTCAATTCAAACTTGAGATTTGCAGTCGGTGCAGTTCCGTCTACCTTCCAGCTGGGGGCAGAGCAGAGACGATCCGTTGCCATAGGAAATGCACTCCTACTGAGCGGAAGTGCTGAAAATACCCGTCGCTGTTGTGTTGATCTGACCAACTGCAAATCGAAGCAGTCTCTCCGTAACAAGCTCGCACATTGTCGTGACAGCGACGCTGAAACATGGACAGATAGTGTTTGTTCAACAGGGTGAGTTTGGGATTTGAGGGGCGATTTTTTCGGGACGTAACGTATTTGATCCTCCGCTCCAGCTTAGCTGCTAATGTTAGCATCTCCGGCTAACGTTGATAGCCGCTATTGTTTTTAGCACAAACGTTCGCGTTAGCGCCGATTTCTCACTTGGTCGTTTTACTTTGCTTAAACAGCACAAATGTTTAGTCACTGCCTTGGAAGTGGTGTTTGTTGAGGGTGCTTTTTTCGACCAGTGTTGTTTTGCGATGAACATTATTCTTAGTAGATCCAGGCACCCACAGCTTTACATGGCGGCTGTTTTCTGGTAGTTGTGTGCATGTGTATATTTCGGGTTGTTTTAGTCGACGCGGGTTATTTAGACTAAAACAACTTAACGAAAATAAATCCATTAAACGTAGACTGTGAAATACTTTGCTTTGCTGCATTCACCATTTAGCAGAACGAGATAAAAGAACCTTAAGCAAGGTCCACAATTGTCAGGTCGTTTTTTTCATGAAGGTTTCATATATTTTTGAAGTTTTGTGCAACAAAGAATCATCCAACCATCATTCCAATTGCGTTTAAAAAAAGTCCTTGCTGTTGCAACCTTCCTCTTTAGTTTCATCATTTTCAATAGATCTCAGTATTATCACCCCCCCCCCCTAATATTTTGATGCTTTTTATTGACTCCTTTCTGTCGATTCATCACAGATTTATGGTCGTGGTCCCTGGAGAACGGTAATTCATCTCGGACCGCCACTCAGGAGTCGAACCGTCGCCACAATATCTTTTCCATCTTCGAAGCTCCAAAGACACGTGTGCATTTCCTGTGGTCACCAGCATGGCTAACAGCACTGCCACAGTGGTGAAGGGTCTCCCATCAGGCCCCGCAGGCCGAAGTAGTCCAGAAGGTTCTCAGGTGAGTTGGCTCATCAAACTTAACACAGCCGATGAGCTGAGCAGCTGCTCCAGCAGCTGTGTGATGTTCCCCTCACTCAGTTCAAAGCTGTTAGGAGCCCTCTGTCTAAATGTGCCATGTAGAGGTCATCTCTGTGAGCTTCTGCAGGTAAAATCTGCTTGTTTTTTTTTTTTTGGAAGGTTCTGAGTAAGAAGAAACTGCAGGACCTGGTGAGAGAGATTGACCCCAATGAGCAGCTGGATGAAGATGTCGAGGAGGTCTGTCAGCAGTTATGAATGTCGTCTCAAATAACGGCCGTTTCATTGACTTGAATCAGTAAAGTGAGCCACGCTGGCGTGCTCGCTGCGAGAGTAATATCGTTTTCATTTTGTTGCTGCAACGCGTTCCCAGCGTCCTCCTCCTCCATCTGTCAGTTGTAAAGGAGAAAATGAAATGTTATTGTGGTGAAAGGCTTTCTCTGTGATAAATGGTGGGAGCAGCTGACAGCGTGTTTCTCAGGAAGAAGCGAGCGCGTTGATGGATTTTTTTTTTTTAATGCCTTTTCTTTCAGATGCTGCTACAAATTGCAGATGACTTTATAGAGAGCGTGGTCACAGCTGCCTGTCAGCTGGCACGTCATCGCAAGTCCAACACCTTGGAGGTGAAAGATGTTCAGCTACATCTAGGTACGTTGCTGTTTGAAGCTTTGCAGAAATCGGTTGTGTTCTAAAGTTGTACGTTTTTGAGTTTGGTGGCTGAACACACATGTTAGGAGTTGTGATGAGTTGCATGCTGAGACCTCGGTGTGTTTGTGTTCTCAGAGCGCCAGTGGAACATGTGGATTCCAGGTTATGGCTCGGACGAGATCCGGCCGTTTAAGAAGGCGTGCACCACAGAGGCTCACAAACAGGTGAGCACACACAAGTCTGTTTTCACCAAGTGTTGGATTATTGATGGTAATGGCACACACCATGTCAACAATGAAGCCCGAGCCGACAAGCTGCTGATTAATAATCTCTTATTTTGCCAATATGGTGGATATGGTGTGTATCCTAATGAACATATGGTGAGCCTAATTGCTTTCATTCGTTTGTGTTTCAGAGAATGGCGCTGATCCGCAAGACAACCAAAAAGTAGCAAGACTGATTTGTTGTCCCCATTCTGTGTATTTCCCTTTATTTTGCTGTTTTTCTTTTTAACTTGGATTATTTTGACTAATGATAAGGACATGGATTTGTTAGGGATGTTCTTTTTTGGTTTTTTGACATTAGTGTTTTGTCCTTTTTTGGTCTCCCTAAACGTTTGATTGTTCTGCCAGAACCGACACACAACAATGGTTTTTGTATGTTTGAATTCATTGTGTTGGCCTTAGCGTAAGCCCTGCAGTACTTCACTGCATTTTGTCAATAAACAGCAACTGGAATACTTCCCTTTGATTGTCACTGTTCCTGTATCCTGCCGACGTTGGACACTCAGTATCTGGCTCTGAGTTTGAGAAACTCTTGAAAACTTGAAAATTAATCTTCAATCATATCTTGCAAAATTTATTAACATAGTAACAAACTTTTTTCCCAATTTTGCTCAGACTTCTCTTCCGTGTTTTTGCCATTCATGTTATTTTACAGGGAGTTGTAATACACACTTCCAACTTGTAATGGTGGTCAAACATGTAGTCGATTCTTTTGTCTATGTTTTTTTAATGTACATGCTGTCCTGTGTTTATACTGGCATTGTAATGATTTGCTTTAGAATAACACTCATTTTAGTCATTGTACCATTTTTTAAAAATCTTTGTCTTCTTTGGCAAATTGCATCAAATGGGAAGGAAATTGTGTAGGCTTTCACTCGGATAGATTTAAAATAAATGGTTGATATTAAAAAATAAATAAAAGGTCCAGTCTTCATGGAATGTATGTTGCCAGACTTAAACGGGTCCGTGAGTTTTTCAGTTTAAAACAAACAAACAAACAAAAAAACAGGCTACGTGTGAGTGTGGAGGGAGTTCTTCTCCCCTCGAATCAAACTTGGGGTGTTGTTTATTTGGTAGTGATTAAATCTGCGATGATGAATCACTTCTCACTTTCAATAGTGAGACTCCCAGGTGGATTGGGGATGCACAATACACAAAGGTAAGAACATTCTGAATCGATAAATGTAATCAATTCGCTCGCCGCGCGCTCGCAGCCGACCAAGGACGCAGACTGATAAGCAGAAACAGCGGCTGACCCGTCGTGTCTTTTGCCGAAATAAATGGCCCCCGTTTTGTTTGCATGGACGCAGAGGAGACTGTTCCGTCAGCCAGATGAACTGTAATTGCTGTAGAAACCTCTCAAAACATTTCAGCAGCACAATATCCAAAGGTACCCGAGAGACTTTGATTAATTGCCTTCCAGTCCTGCACCTGAAAACTCGCCCCCTCGCTCACGCGATACAGTGCAATTACTGGGGACAACAACAGGTTTTTCTCTTACCACCGTTTAGACCCAGGAAGATTAAATGGCTTCGAGGCAGGAAGGCTGAGTCCTGGTTCTGGAGGGCCGTCGTGCTGCATGGTTTGATCCCTCATCTCACACACTTGAATCGATGAATGTGTCATCGCCGAGCTCTTCGGAAAAGCTTGGTAATGAGCCACTCATTGCAATCAGGCGTGGAGAGGCAATGCTTTAATGACGTGCAGCATTAAGTCTGAATCATGGAAGCCCGTACCTTGGATTAGAGCTGTCAAACGTGTGGCTCTCGAGACGAGAAAAGGCCCACCAGAGGGTCACATCCAGCCCATCACAATACAAAGTGGAAAGAAAAGGCTATACCTACATTGTCCACAAGGGGTCACACTGTTTTTAGTAGACAACTCAGCTTGAGCCTAAAAGAAGATGTTGCAGCAAAAGCTAACTTACAGTAATTAGCGAACCAGCATCCATAACAAAGGTCGTCTATGAAGGCGGGTTTGTGAAAACAAGTATGCAAACAAAGGATGTTTTTTCTCATGTTGGGATGACAAAAATACCAAGCATAAAAGAAGCTTTTACCTGTTAAATACGGTGGTCTCTTCTCTCAGGCTGAGCAGCTAATTTTCCAGTGTAAAGGTCCTGAGGTGCAGAAATAAATTTGCAGAATATATATGCAATCGTCGACCCACCTTTAGATTCAGGGTGGCTCAGACGCGGTCACATTTTGAACAGCTATTATGCTGATTAAATTAAAGTACAAACTGCTGCATGTCACCACTGCGATTCTTGCTCCCTCTAAACTGCGGTAAATTACAACCTCATTAGTGTGATACGCTGTGTGCCTCGCCCCTCGCTGGAGAGAGAACGAACCTTTAAGGAACATAAAAATCTGGAGGTTTGGCTAACAAAAGTCTACAGTCTGGTCAGCGTGCACGCTGGAGATGGTGCAGTAGGATGAGGAGCAGCAGCACTGGTTTGGCAGGAGTCTGGACATGTAACAAGTGTAAACCAAGGCGGAAATTTGACCTGATGTTGGAAAAAGATAAGAGAAGAACATTATACTTCAAAAAACGACAATAAAAAGTCTGGGTGTGTATCAAAGGTGATCAAAACCTCTTGATTCTGTTTATAAGTGACTCTTTACCCATTTCTGTTGACACTAAGTAAAAACAAAAGGCCTCAGCAGCTTCCACCTCTGAATAGTTGGATGCAAAATCAAAGATTCAGAACAGGTTTGGGTTTTTTTGATGGTCGTGAACATGGCAAAGCTTTCCAGAGCGCAGCTTTGGTTCTGCAGTAACAGGGTTGCTCATGAGTGACCATCAGCAGTCCGCAGTCTAAGCGCAGCACTTCTTTTTGTCCTTGGCTTCCGCGCCGGGCTGCGAGATGCTGGCTCTCTGCTGCTGCAGCGCCTGCGGCGCCGTGCACTTGACTCCGTCCCAGCCCTCCTGCAGCTCGACCTCCCCACTCAACAGGCCCTGGTAGACCCGCCGGGTGAGGAGCTCGAAGCACTCCTTCACGTTCTGTCCCGTCTTGGCCGAGGCCTCCACGTAGGGCATCCCCATCTGTCCGGCCATCTTCTCCGCCTCCTCCCGGCTCACCGCCCGCTCCTTCTGAGCGGCGCGGTCGCTCTTGTGACCCACCAGGATGAACAGAACCTTGTAGGGCTGCACCCGCTCGCACACCTCAGCGTGCCACTCCTTAATATGGTCAAAGGAGGCCCGGTTGGTCATGTCGAACACCAGCAGCCCTCCGACCGAGTTGCGGTAATAGGAACGGGTCACTGACCTGTGGAAGGAAGTGGAGCGAGGGGGAGAGAGAGAGGGGCTATTTCAATTTCACAAAAAAACCCCATCCAAATAGCACACGTGAGAGGCCAGGAGGTAAACTCTGCCTTTTATTTCCTGTTCCAATGAGAAACAACAGCTGCACTGTATTGGTCGAGCTTTTACAGATAAGCAGAGTGACATAGAATCCGTCTCTGTGTGACAAACTGATAACCCCAGTTGAGATATTTCCAAAGGTATGCGAGCCCCCCCATGACTCATTTATTCTGTGAAGGGGGTCTCTCTGGCAAGCACTGACTGAAGCTTCCTTTTTAACTGGGATGCTTCTCATTGGCAGCGAACTTAATTCTGCTGAGCTCTGTGGTTGGCCGGTGGGATTAGAGATACCGTGCGGAGCAGAGGTGAATACAAACAGGCGTAGCTTGCAATTTGCTACAGTTCATTCAACTGGAGAACTGAAATAATGAATCAGGAGAGAGAATATAACATGTTGCTCGGGGTTCCTTCATTGAATATGCTGAGCAGGGAAAATAATGCCACTTCAAACATCTGACATTTCAACTCGAACCATTATCCGCATTGTGTTTCTGCACACACTGCACACTGATCTTGGGAGGGTGACAGGGTGGATACACAATTCTTAGCTAAAAGCAAACAGCGTCCAACACCTCAGATGTGAATGGAATAAACCAGCAGCACATTATTTGGACGGTGCATTTGCATGCACAACAAAGTGGCTGTGAAAACTCCAAATTTGATTCATTTTATTTGTTTTATTGTGTTATTCAGTTGTAATATTGTCTTATTTGGAGGTACAGAACTGCAAGTCAATGTTTGTGATGTTAAAACAACCTATGGTGCGAAGAATCCCGAGACGAGTCAGACGTGAGTTCAAACCCTTATTTTTTTTAATCCTTTCAGTAGATGAATGTTTCCTCACCTGAAGCGTTCCTGTCCGGCCGTGTCCCAGAACTGCAGCTTGATGCGAGTCCCCGGCTCCACCTCCAGGAAGTGAACATAGAAGTCGACTCCTACTGTCTCGTTGATAGTCTCCAGGAAGGAGTCTTCAGTGTATCGCTTGAGCAGTGAAGACTTGCCCACAGTGGAGTCCCCCAGCATGATGATCCTGAACTGGTACTGCCACAGAGTCAGGTCCATTCTGGTGGAGGACCGCGGGGGGAGCGAGGAAGGGTTGTTTGTATGGATTTGAAGGCAGCTGTGAGAAAGTGAAACAAAGACAGACCATAAAGTCAGCAGTGGAACAGCAGAGGGCAAAGATGAGGCGGAATATCCCAGCCAGTTTAAATGGGATCATTAACACAGAGGAAACATGTAAGAGTCAAGCAAGTCCATACCAGTTTCCTACTTCTGATACTCCAAATGTTGTGAAACCACACAGCCACTCCTTAATAATCTCACAACCAGTAAAGCAGCCATCCCAAAAACCTGAGCGGTGCACAGCTGCTGCTCAAGCCTCTCAGTGTCGCTCCCATGGTGGCACTCCAGGTCCTGGCAGAAAAGAGCAGAAGGAAATCTATCCTGTCGAAATGATCCCAGTGTCGTCACAGTCCACATCCACTCCACTGATCCTGCCGCATGTGTGGAAGTGGAGCACCAGAGGGGTGTGGAGTTTCAAAGTTTGCCTGTTGTTACTTGACTGAAGGAGGGGCGGGAGAACTTGGCCTGATGGGAGGGACACGACAGGAGGGAGGAAAGCTTATAAGGAAGTGCTGCTCGTTTTAAATAGCCGATTCCAGGGAAACTGTGCCATTTCCTGTCGTCACCAAATTATGCATGTTATCAACAGAAAATGAAGGTGACTGGTACTTTGAACAGTCTGCGGCTTTCATCACTTTAATATGATGCTGTCTGGAGAGTGAACTTTGCCTGCTCAAAAGGGAAGTTGACAACAATACGGCACAACTCCCCAAGGTAAAGGTTCAGGATATGTAATCCTGCTCCCCACAATGCAGCAGGTCTGCTGGGAAGTGGCAATGTTGTTTATATTCGGACAGTATAGAGATGACTGCATCCTCGCTTGTTTGTATGCCGTGATGACAGATAACATTTCCAAGGCAAAACGTAAACAAAAGTAAGTCATTCAAAGAAGGTTCTGCTACTCACAGCCACAAGTTCCTGGTTCATTTCCTGTTTGCGGTCTTTCCACATAGCTTCTCCTTTATCGTAGGTATTTTTTGTGGACTTTCCCAGCTGCCTCCATCAGTCCAAGGAAACACGTTAGGTTTGTTCGTGACTTCAGTCTGCTTTCGTGAAGGCAGGTCTGTTTGTGCTTTGGCTTTGAGCTGGCGTGGCAACCTGTTTATTTGTACGCTGTCGTTTGCCCACTTTTGCAGGAATCGGCTGTGGCTCACTGCAACACTGACTTGGATGAAAACAGAGGCAGAAGATTGATGAACGAGGCCCTGCTGCTGCTCCAGACTCTCCTCACTCTTTAATAATGTGACTTTTATTCGTCTCCTCTGATGAATAAGCAACAATCGCAGGCTTCTTTTGCCAACACGTTGCGATTTTACCATGTTGCACATGTACTGTTGCTTGTTAGTTGGTTTCAATGGGCCAAGTCCTAATAAATCAACTATTCTGCATCCAAGTTTCACAGCTAAACAACCTCCACATGTGTCAAATTAAATCCCAACAGATAAGTAATTTACTTCAAGAAAAGGATAAAAATAGATGTGATTATTTGCAGAGAATCAGCTCTCAGGTCAGTCTTTATAACGGTTGAATCAAGTGGATAATATGAAGAATCATCAGCAGTCCATCATTTGAAATGAATAAACCTTTATTCAAAATAAACGCACACATCACACATGCACGTCAAATTTATCAATACAAAAGTGTCGCGTCTTTAGACTTTGGAGTGACCAAAAGACAGAAGAAAGGCAGCTGCAGTTTAACTATCCAGGCTAACTAGGCCTGGAAATGCATCTTGGGAGTTTGACCTCTGCGATTCACAGTTGACTGCTTCAGCTGTTCAGAGATCAAGTGGAGCTCTCACTTTTATGGTGTCGCTTCCCAATTTCCTGAACCTTCCGTTTCATTCCAGCGACAGCAGACGGCTCAAGGGTCACTTAAAGTTGGCTGGACTGTCAGGTGACTGTGCATCAGCAGAGTGCGTCAGAGGGAGTTATGGGTCAGACGTGACCGTTAAGGGTAATGCAGTGAAAAACCATGTTTATGAGTCGGAGGCAAACGGGGTTTTCAAACATAAAAGCTGCACAGCCTGAACTGGTCACTCAGGTAAGAGGACATTAACAATCTGATCACCTCGGAAAAGTGCACAAATCTGCATGCTGTGATTTCTGTGCAGAAAATAAAACCAGGAGCCCATCATGTGACTGTTGCATGGATATCCAACACATGCACTGAATGATGCCAGAATACTTCAGTTTCCCCCCCCACACACACACACATAAATGATTGCAAAAAGATCATTTAAAACCAAAGTTGTTGTTAAAAACAACGTATCTCACAAAATAAAAAAGACAACAGACAATACAAGCATTCTCTGAGGTAATCTCATCAGCATGTTTGCAAAGACAAACAGGGACACAACTGCATGACATTATGTTTCCTATCTTTGTTTTAATACAATGAGTTGCATTGTGTTGCAGGATGGCGACCGCAGGTTCTCCACCTCAATTCAAACCTTCCATCACAGTCACCTGCCATAATTCCTGAAAACTTCCTGAGTACAATTGAGCTGGTCACAACTATGTGTGCTGTTTTTCACATGCACTTCGATATTCAGAACTGTGCACACTTATTTTGACGACTTCCCACTGTTAGCAGAGAAGAAGTTGCCTGGATATTTGTGTTCCTGTTTCTTGACTTTAAAAGCAACTAGATGCACTTAAAAGTTTCCTCTCTTGAAGTTGCCCTTTGGATACCAGAGACAGGGAGGACTTCCCACCATAAAAACCTCCTTTTGCCATCCTTTTTTTTGGGTTATCTTAAACCACTGTTATTTTGAACACATCAGAGTAAAAGCAGCGAAATTCGTATTTCAGTTTTGCTGCAACGCCTGAGGGCACACAGAACAGTCCCTGTGACATGCATGTACCTGCATTAATTATTTATAGAAACAGAAACACAACTACAGAGAAGGGAACTTCAGCTCAGAGATGTCCACTTCAGGAGAACTGCTTCCGCTGAGGTCACTGTAGGTGTCCCTGAAAAGACAGTTGGATAAAAGAACATGTTGGTGCGGACACATGACTGGAATTGCTTCACTGTGACTGCAGGTGTGATAATGATAGAACAGCATCACTATAAACCCAGCCAATATTCCTCCTGGGCCTTGATATAATTATAATGCATAAAAATCACCCACAAAATTCAATGAAACTACTTCTGCAGCTGTTGTAATTATTAAAATGTGAAGTCGGCCCAAGACTTAAGGCAAATAAAATTAATATCACCCAAGACAGACATAAATAGAATGAAAAGTCAGAATATTTAAACTTCAGTTAATTGTGTTTTAAAGCCAGAGAGAAACAGGCTCTGTTTTAAATCACAGATTAGCAGCCGGAGCAGAAACGGCTCCTTCTGAAACACTGGTTCTCATTTAGCGTGATAAAATACTGAAGCGAGAACTGGACTGAAAGCGAGAACTGAAAAAGTTGCTGCTGCTCTTGTGAACTTGTGGATTATCTGCTGTATAGGAGTTCGATCTGCTCATTGCTTTCAGATAATCCATCACTGGCCCGTCGGAGTTTACCGTGGAGACAGGCGGCAGCCCTTGGCCAGGTAGCTCTGCAGTTTTCCCGCGGCTGCCAGGAGGAGACCGAAGTATGGCGGGGAGGGTTTGATGGGTCTGGAGGTGAACTCTGGATGGTACTGCACTCCCACAAAGTAACAATGGTCTGAAATGGACAGGAGCTGGATGAGTGCAGCCGTTGTGACCCTACGGCATCCGATCTCATTTGCCACATGGCGAAAATATTCTTACATCATGACAAAGTAGGACACGTCAAGGTTGCGTCATTTCAGCGCGGTGTTTATTAATAGTGGTACACAGACGCCTGGTCTGAAAGCCATTTCCCACTCACCCTCCAACTCAATGACCTCCATCCTCTCTCCTTCCACATCCTGGCCAACGAAATGAAGTCCCCTGTTTTCAAAGTGGTGCTTCACTTCTGGATTGACCTAAAATGAGACAAACACTCATTATTTATCTTTTTAATGATCCTTCGGTCCTTCAAAAGCAGCTAAGTGCTCAACAAAACAAAGTACAGATGGGTTAAAAGTTAAAAACCAGGAATGATATAAAATGTTTTTTTCTCTCCAAGTTTTCGTCTTGCGCTGATGAGCTAATTAGTGATTTATCTCTCGGTCGGTGCCAAAAAGTTGCTATTGAAAAATCATTATTACTCCCAAATGTTATTGGAGCATTTTCACATCAGATTCTCTCCTTGAAACAGGCTGCAAACTCTATGTGAACTCTCCTTAGTGTCACTGATTATCATTTAATAAATGAGCTGATTTGAATAACATAAACAAAAAAAGTTGTCTTTCAAAGTGCTTTTACCTCTTTAAAATGGAACAGAATCGGCCCTGCATGGAGCCAATCCAGATAACGTGGTGTAAAAATGGCAATAAAAATGTTAAAAAATGGTATTTTTATGCACAGTTGGTCTCATTATTTAAAGATAAAAGTTATTGTGAAGCGAGTTGTGATGTTGTGAAGTGTTTGCTATTTGTGAAAACTGGGTCCTGCAGAAAATTGTTTGGAAAAGCCTCGTTTAGGCGCCCTCACCAAAAATTACACTTTTTCTGGAATAAATGAAAAAAAGGAGCATTTATAAAACATCTTTGTGGTGTGCAACCAAAATCTGTACCTCAAATCGATGTCTGTGCCGTTCTTCTACATACTCCACGTCTCCATACAGCTTTCCTACAGTAAAAAAACACCAGGTAATTTAACCACAGCAGCTGGGAAGAAGAAATAACTGGCTAAATCTGTTGGTTTGTGAGGAGTCACTCACTCATCACGCTGGAGCTAGAAGTGAAAATGGTCCGCCTCTTTCCCAGTCTCATCGTCCCTCCCATCTGGCCTGGGTTGTGCTCTGGCATGTCAATCACCTGTCAACATCAAATATGATGTTCAGTCATCCCACCGGTTCTTTGTGACACAAGCATGGTGGGAGACAAAGGGAGATAACCCACCACAGGGTGTTTGGATTCTGGATTAAACTCTGTGGAGTTGGCATCTGCGAGAGATAAGCGGAGACGGATCAAAGTTAAAATCGATCCCCCGACAGGTCTCAACTTCTTTCATCATTAAATGAGAAAACCACACGGATCTCGGAACGTTTCTCAGCGCCGTCTCAAGCCGACCTGCGCAATTACTCACCTTCCCATCCGAGAACGTTGCGGGCGAACTCGCACACTGCCAGCTGCATGCCCAAGCACACGCCTGCACGAAAACAAGACCAGCCGGATTCTTATATAATTAGAGCTATTGTTCAGACTCCCAGGTAAAAAACACACATGCACGCACGTGCATGCACACACACACACAGAACCAGATTTGCCTCATGCAAACAAGTTTCATGACCAACATTGTATTTTCCTTTTGCGCCTCTGGACTTCATGCCTAATTGTTTTATATCGTAAACGTTTTGAGATGAAGCAATTAGGTTTTTTTTCTTTGTTTTGTTTTTTTAACGGAGAGAGAGATTCTTTGATGTACAATACAGGCCAGGTTTATACAAATGCTCTAAATTAAGCAACAAAATAAACAGGACCACTTTCTTATATGTAATATGGTGACTTCATCCCAGGAGAGAAGAGTGATTGATCAGTTTTGAACCAACTCAAAACCTTCTCAACTATTTGTATAATCACTTAAACTTGTAGTTCACAAATACTTTG
>JAUESF010000008.1:6316293-6327114 GCA_032274765.1 Malacoctenus tetranemus
TGTGTGTGTGTGTGTGTGTGTGTGTGTGTGTGTGTGTGTGTGTGTGTGTGTGTGTGTGTGTGTGTGTGTGGGCCTGTGCACTTGGCTGGGGGTAGCAAGTGGAATCTTCAGAGTGTGATGTTGAATTTGAAGAGTCTGTAAAGCCAGAAACTGGCTTGTAAATCTTCCACAAGTTACTGCTGTACAACAATGTTAGAGTTTCTATTTGCAAAAGCAAATCACAGAGCATCATCCAACTGTTTGTGCATAGTTGTTTTTTTTGTGACCTGCAAGCACAGAATTTCAAAGTATGCTGAGTGAAACAAACACTCTCAAAAACTATTCGCAGTCACACATTGGAGAGTGTCAACCTTTCATAATGAAATAAGCACGAAACTAAAACTTTCTCGATACCAACTTCTTATTTACATATATTTTCCATTTATTATGCAACCCCGATGTTGTCGTATCAGAAAACAAACATAAACAAACACTGATCTTCATCCAAGGCTGCTCATTCGTCACTTGAGCTGCGAACACAGTGCTTGTATAGCGCTTGTAAGAGCTCCAGTTGAACATCGCCAATGTTTGGTCAAGATGATAATCAATGGCCTTCCATGCAAGTAAACAGGAGTTAGAGAAATAGCAGCAGTGGAAACTACATCTTTATATACTGCTTTAAAAGTCAGCTTGGTTGGATGGACACAGGAGGACAAATCCTGCTAAAACAATTCAACCTGTATTTTACTGCAGTTCTTTGCCCCTATAGACCCAGCAGGAAAAAGAAATGAGGGGGCGCCATGTCAAAAACTCAAACTCTCTCCATAATCTTAATAGCAGACTTTCACATTCCCACCCACATTACGAAACATGCAGATCCAAATATATTAAACTGGCTCTTTAAACCTAAGGTAACTGGTTCTGGCCATGTGGATTGCATCCCAGTTAGTTTTTTATGTGCATACATAAATCCTCTATATCATCTTCCACATGGTGTTTCAAATGTTTATTCTGTGGTGAAATAAATCACAAAAAGCTGGATCAAACAAACATGAACGTCAGTAACATGTTTGACCCAATTTCCTTTCCAGCTCAGTCTACAAAGGGTTGACACACTTTTGCACTTGAACACCTCTGACACTGGTTGGACAGATTTTCTGTTTTTCTGACACACATGAGGGAAAAAAAACGGCTATTTTTGACTTTAAACACAGCTGCTGAACCAAGCTACCGGAAAACATGCCGTCATTCCTGGAAGGCAAATTTATACCAGCCTGTGTCTCGAAAAAAAAAACCAACCCAAAAAAACAAAAACTGAAATCAACCCAATTAAAGTCCAGCTTGTTTAAGGCAATGGGTTTTTTTTATCTGAAAGAGAAGGTTCAACATTTACTCTGTGAAAATCCCTGCTGTCAAATATGCTTGCATGGTTTTAAGCAGCTTTCTCACTTGGACTTTGCAGTGAAAAAAACAAGATGTTACTGTGTAGATTTTACTTAAGTTCAAATGATCTTATCACCCTCTAAAAAAATGCATTGATGCAGATAAGATGAGCCATTTTCTGCTTGTTGTGAGGTCTATTTGTTTTATTTGAGGGGGGATTTTTACTGCCAATTTCATGTACAAAGCAGCTTGTTCAAGATTTTTGCACTGAAGTAAGCAAAGAAATCTCGACTAAAACAAGTCAAAATTCTGGCAATAAGACAATTAAACCTTGAACAAAGCAGAGAAGTGCTTCCTTTTTAGGTGATTACGTCTCTTTTTGACTGAAATGAGTAAAATATCTGTGACAAGATTTAGTTTTTTGCAGTGTCTGTCCATCTGAGTATATATTTTTGGCTCTGGCATAACCTTTTAGCACCCTGTTTAAATCTAACTCACTGTCTCATGAGAAGATGGTGGCAAAGTTTTAGTCCAGCTCGCAGAGAATTTATTGAGGCCAATTATGATTGATTATGTCCTTTCTTAGCAGCTTTTTTTTTCATGCTCTCTCTCTCTCCTTTTATCCATCCATCACTCAATTGCCTCGTCTCACCCATGGCTGTGTTTTTTTTTTCTTTCTCCTGACTCACCAGAGGTGGATAAAATGTCCTGCCTCGCATCTGTAATCCACAGAACTGACCTGATTTCCCCTGTTTTTCCTTCTCTGTTCCTCTGTCAGAGCCTTTTCCACCCCTTAATTTCCTCTTTTTTTCTCTCTGCTCGTCCTCCCAACAGCTGCCCTTCTCCTCAGAGCGAGCCCAACATACAAAGTGGTTTTGCTACTTTCCTCATGCTGCTTTGAGTGTAATCACCATATTCACAGCTCACCTGTTTATCAGGATCTCACTTTGCGAAAACACTTGCATGCAGGATGGGTGTTTCCAAGGTTACCGCAGAGGCACTAAATAACTGTGACAGCTGTGGCTGGGGACTCTCGTCAAGCAAAACGATATCGCCATAGATACGGGGCGCTAGTAAACAATGACATTTATTCCCCATGCTCCGAAAACAAATTGGCGCTGTGATTCCAAACAGCCATCGACGCTTGCCTAATTCTATAAACCAGGAAAAAACAACTTATGTCGTGGGCACCGTGACAACTTCAGGTCAACACTGGAGGGGTGATCGTGTGTGCCTGCATGTGTGAGTGTGTGTGTGTGTGTGTGTGTGTGGGAATAGTTGGAAGATCAAACAAGTACTAAATATTTCACTGAGCTATATAATTCCAGTAAAACCTTATTGCAATTAAACAGGCACTGCTGTCGCCAGCTGTAAATACAGACCATTGATTTAACCTAAAAGTAATAGGTCGCAAAAGCTCAGCAGTTAATCGTCTCTGGATCCAGGAGTTGATTACCAATGATATCTTTTTATTTTCTCTTTTTCATTAAATCGACAAAGAGGAACAAATTAGATCCCGCTGCTGATGAGATATACAATTGCTACCTGGTGGTCGTTGGCAATTGTGATGTTCAATTAATTTGCTCACCGCCAGTCACCTCTGTGTTGCGAATGTTGTTAGCTTTGCGTTGCATTGATTGGCGATAGGAAGCAGGAGGAGGGAGCTGAGCCACTGAAGCTGACTGTGACAAACAGGCTGCGATGACCAACACATTTTTTCAGGACACCGCAGGTGGTCCATCGCTGGGGATGTTTTGCACCCTCATCTTTAACTTTCAAATCACATGAAACCCTGTGACACCTCAGACTTGGCGCCAATAACATTGGTGCGCGGTGTAACAGGAGGTTGGATATTAGATAGCCTCAATGGATGGCACTATGGCAAGGTTTCTAGAGTGCTAGCCAGTAGCCAGCAGGGCTTGCCAGCTCTTTAGGAAGAGACCCAAAACATAGTCACAGCTAACGGCGCTACAAATCTGTGATTATATTACACCCTCTGTACTCAGAGGTTAGACGTATTGGAGAATAGCTGGATTGAAATCTCCACAGTAGTGTGTCCGCGGCCATCTGTGCTGCAGTGTTAGGGTGTGTATGTGTGTGACTGTGCGTGTGTGTGTAGTGGCCTGTGTGACGTCTGTTCTGTGCCCATGCGGCTGATGCTGCATTCATCTTTCAGTCACCCAAAAGCAGATGTCACCAGGACGATAGGGAGCGGCAGATTGCCGTGGCGACCGACCGGTGGCAGGTTGAAGGTGTCTCCGCCCCACCGTGCCCAGCAGATGGAAGCTGAGGTCATTATCTGCTGTTCTGTTCATCTCCTTACCCCCCCAACTCCCAGCACCCCTCCCACCCCTCCTTTACTGCGTCAGTACACTGCAGTGATGATTGGCAATACATGTAAACACATTATGAAGCGCTTTACATCATGCAGTCACATTAGATGAGTTAAGCTATTTGTACTGCTAACAATTAAAATCATTACCAGGATTTTTTTTTCAGCGCAGCAAGTTAAATGTTTCCTTATTTACAGAGTCCCATCTCCACAACCCTGATACCAGCAATGGAAAATATTCACAGAGTCCCAGCAGTAGGCCTAAGTGTTCTCATTCCCCATTTGAGGAACCACTCCATTTCCTCATAAAGAGCAAGGGAAGAAAAAAAAAACAACAGCGATAAGTGGCCATTCAGAACAAATAAAGCAAGTCAACAACTACGAGCAGAAAGTAGGGCAGCCTGGAAAGAAGCACACTGCCACAGCAGGCAGCCATTCCTTGTTTATTATGCTGCCAAGAGCCTTCTATAATAAGCGGTGCCGGCTGTATGGAGGACATGGGTAAATCCAGGTTTACATGCTTTGTGTCATGTCCTTTTTTGCATGCCATGCTTCAGACAGCTGTCAGACAGCAAAGGGCTTCCCTGACCACTGCAGTGTTGAATGTCCCTCTCTCAAGCTGCGGGCATCAGCAAATATGCTTCAAACTGCTACAGGCCAGTGTATACTGTGCGAATCTCACTTCCTTTGTAGCCTTCTGCTTGTGCAGTTCTGTGATCTGTTTTTGTTGGTCTCTCTTTTTTTTCCACACACAAGAAAAACAGTCTCCAGATGTGTGTTGATGAGCATTATTAGGGCCACGGAGTATTTTATTTGCATTTGCTCAATGATGTTTGCAGCTCTGGCACCCCTCCAAATGTGCAGAGTTACCCATGTTTGTTTACTCTCTCAGTTTGAAGCAGCATTGTAACAATTTAACTGCATATGGACAACTCCTGCTGCAAGCGAGTGAGCTGGAAGCGTTGGTCTTTTTACAGCCTGAGTGCACATGTGGCGCGCAGACATGCTGAGCACCAGGTTGCTGGTTCGTTGCTGTCTGGTAATAAGCGTTGCTTTATAGAGCTACCGAAATGATCAAAGAGGAGAGTTGTGTTAGCAGGATTTAATTGTTGTTCCATCTCATTCATTCTCTGTTACAACAGTGTAACATACCTGTTCACTTACTGCTGTCATCCATACACTCAGTCTGCTGTTCATTTTGAATTTTCTCCAATTGTCTCAATGAAAAAAGAGAAAAATGCCACA
Organism: Malacoctenus tetranemus; assembly: GCA_032274765.1. Lineage (NCBI taxonomy): Eukaryota > Metazoa > Chordata > Actinopteri > Blenniiformes > Labrisomidae > Malacoctenus > Malacoctenus tetranemus. Next base: position 6,321,233 of record JAUESF010000008.1, read on the forward strand.
TTTTTTAAATTCATTTCTTGTGGTTCATGTGGACTCTGTGAAGTTCAACATTTTTCTTCTTAATCACAATACTAACTTAAATTTTCCTCATTTCAATAGACTGCAATATATTTCTTTTATTTTCTGAGGCTTCCAGTCGGTTTCCTTTACAGCATCTCTTTGACCTGAAGGCTCTCAATAGTTCATACATGTTATTATTGTGAGTATCTTAGGCTGGAGACTTCACTTCGATATATGATACCTTTTGTCTGAGTTGGTTTATTTCAACCTAATTCCATTTGCTGTGTTTCCCACTGTCGGCCTGTAGCTCTTGAAAGTTTGACGTCTTCCTGTTTGTAACAGAGATGCAGCAAAATGCAATTTCTGACTGAAAGTGCTCGCTGTTGCTCTTCAAAAGTATTGCTCACATTATTTTATTCAACTATTTGTTCTTCGAGTCTGATCGAAGTTGACCACAGTCATTACAAATTCAGAACAGAGCTAACGCTAACTAGCGCCAGTGAGTACCACCAAGGTCAATTTGTCCGATTCTTCCAGTCGAGTGGTTTGTTTACTTATTAAAGGACGTCATTTTTTTCACTCCTGAATGCAGAACAACTCTACATATTATCCACTTGAGTCCTGCCCACGTGGAGATGAAAACGTATTCATTTTCAAAAACCACCATATAAGCAAAAGCTTCCATGTACACAGAGGTTTTGTAAAGGACTTTAACAGACACAGTAAAATGCCACAAGACAACGAAAAAGACAGAAGGAGCCAGTATAAACAAAGAGAACATAGCCACTGAGCAGGCAGGTGAAAGGGGGGCTAACAGTGCTATTGTTGTAGCATTTTCATCTTCCTTACAGTGACCCAAAAAGCCTAAACATACTTTGTCAGACTGCACACGTTCATGAGACGAGCTCCTCAGACGACTGGCAGGAGGAAAACTTTCGCTTTTTTCAAACGTGACTCAAACTGATGCCAAAAAAAACCCCTCCAGCTGTAAATCATTGTTAATGCGATGATTACTGAGCTGACAGGTTGGATTCACAATGACAACATTAAAAAAAAAAAAAAGAAGGTGGTTTGATCTCCACCAAAACAGCTCCGACCATCAGACCAACGCTCGGCTCTCCATTAAAAAAAGAAACGTGCTGCCAGGAGCTGTTTGACCTGCAGGCAGCTGATGTCTCTGTTTACTTTTGATTCGGCTCGAAAAGTGAAAAGACCGACATAGCTCCTGTAAGTGCGCTCTGTTTGTATATGAGAGCTTTGTGCTGTGGCCTCGGTGAATGATTCATTCAAACAACCAGATGAAACACTCACTCGTCTATTCTGTTGTGACACTTAAATGTCAACCAACTGAAACAAAGAGAGGCAACAGTTTGCCTTTTTTTGTTCAAGACTTCTTTAATATTAATTATTAGACTTCCCAGTAAAAGCAAAATAGTCCTGTTGTTGAGTTTTAAGTGTCTCAACTATTTTTTTTTCTTCTTTTCCCAAAGGACGACACAGTGTTTATCTGCTTCACATCACTGCTGACATAACCACTGCATATATCATTAGTAAATAATTCTGTTAGGGTGGAGACAGTTTGGTGTCCAGACGGAAGCCGGATCATTAACATTTCAGACTGCGAGGCACACTTCAGTCTGTGGTGAGGCTGCATGGGTCATTCCCACCCTCGGCCCCTCCAGCGCTACATTGCAGGGAACCTTTTTTTTTTCTTCCTTTTTGGACCCTGTAGCATTTTAGTGAGTAATCATGGTGCTTTGGAGCTCTCAGGCCGCCATTTACATGTCAAAACCTCCCCAGGCTCTGGATGTAAAGGACCCAATTTAGAATGACAAAGCTCGGCCAGAGACAGCTGATCCACAAAGGAGGGCCTGGTTAAGTTCTTCCTCCCAGTCACCAGCTGCTCCACTGACCCATAGTGCCTTTATTCAGCAGAAAAAGGCAGGGAAATGCTGCCACGCGCAATTGCATTGTAACTGCTAAAAAAAAAAGACGCGAGAAAGGTGACTCATTCTCTATGAATTAAAAAGTCTTCAGAACATGTAAGAGGACAATTTGTGATGGAAATATTGCCAAGCTCTTTATTTTGTGTCGACTGATAGAGACGCTCTTCTCTTGTTTACCGTTTCATCCTGAATATTTACCATCCTTGTTGTTGTTCTGCCTGTTCAGAAGCAGGTCAAACAAATGAATTCCTCAGTGATTGTATCTGTGGGGGGTTGGTGACATTACTGCTTACTGATGAGTACATGCAGTTTTTCCTTTTTCTTTTTTTTTGTATTTCAGGCTCTGTTTATTTTAGTTATTTGTTGTTTGGGGGAACAATACACACAACATCAGGTGAACTGAACTGTCATTGATTTTTTTTCTCACAGCACCCAGTGTTTGCAGCAGCATCTGTCACATGGAGTGCTGCTCTATTTGTGTCCACATCTGACACAAAGTGGCTTAGGGATTTGTCACCTCCCTCCCTGAATTGTGCGGTGGAATGACAGGATACTGGGCTGGAACCCGTAGGTCCCACCCTGTATGTTTATCTTGGAACTGAGCTTGTCATCCAAACATGTTGCTCCTTAGACCCGATTTTCCACTTTTCACCCCGTGCACCTGACCTCTAACGACGAGAGCGGGGGGGGGAAAACACGGGCTTCACTCGGTGAGACAGCAACGACAGGAGACAACAGCAGGATCAGGCCCAGATGGTAAGGTACGGCCAGCTCCTGTTGATGCAGCGAAGAGATTACATAAGTAGATTTAAACCAGCGAAAAGGGGGACATGTTTCATTAGCGTCACTTGTGCCAGAGCTATATTTGGAGCTTGAGCCCACAGAAACAGACGTGCAGGGATGAAAATAGCCTTTAATAGCCCAGTTTGGGAGCTTTATTCCATTCCCCTCTCCTGCCACAAGGATGGTGACAGACGGAGCGCACTCTGCAGAGAGCGGCTCGGTTCACCCAATCGCAGCGCTCCCCCGGGCAGGACAGGCAGGAGGAGTGTGGGAAAAAGGAGTGAGGTGGAGGAAAGGGAGGGGGGTGGAGGTGGACAAGATGTGGCGACAAGAGTGAGCTCAGAGTTTTGTCCGTTGTTTGAGTTGCCATGTAGGGAAGACTGCAAAGAGCTGAGGAGCTCCATTGTCCAGTATTAACAGGATGACACTGCTGGAACACATTTAGCAAATTGTTCTCCAACAGCTAGCTCCTTGTTAAAGCTAAAATGGAATAATTGTTTTCTCTGTGTAACTCTATTTTCTAGTCACTGTGCAGTTATTTGCTCTAAAGGTGCTTGGGTGCAACAACAAGGGCTTCAAAGGCATAAAATACAAATGTGGACCTCAAAAAAATAGACAGTCAATGCTGCTACAGATGTGTGGGTGGGGGGAGCAGAGAGGGAGTTGATGATAGAAACCCAATCTCCTCGTATTGGGTGCCCATTTCCCCCAGAGGGAAAGCAAGAAACAAGAGGCCCAGCTGTCCTTAACAATGGACCTGCCCCTCACCAGCCAGCACTCAAAAGGCCTCATTCAGTCTGTGGGCTCTCCAAAGACTCCTTCCAGTGAGACCAGCCAGGACATGCTGACATTCACAGCAGACATGTCTGTATCTGCTGAGAGCACATCTGTGTGTTTATGGCTCGTATGTACATATTGTTGGTCTCATCAGGCACGATGAAGAAAAGAGTTTGTGTTCAAATTTTGAAACCAAACAGAAGGTTTGTGTCCAACTCTCAAAAGCCTCCTTCATCTGCTTGACATGTGATTTTATCAGTTTTCAAAATAAAGAGCATTGAAAAACAAAGTGATCAATCCCAGATTTGGATCTTGGCCCCAAATTAGTCTCAGAAAGACATGCAGTGTTGTTTGTTGTTGTCTTGCTCTGTGACAGGTTTTCACCTGATGAACCACGTTGAATAAACAAACACATTTTTCCCCGGTGTTCTTGCTTAAACTCACCCTACCTTACCTGAACTGACCCAGTTAATGATTTATGTCACATAACCTTTCCTGGCATGCAGCTCCTCCGAGACCGCGCACGAACTTTGGGTCGTAACATATTCCCAACAAATTAACATCTTCGTCGCAGAGAAAGCCCCCGTTGGATACAGGTCTGGGCTCAAATGCCGTCATACAAAGACAAAGATTTGCTCGCAACATTTCGCGTTCGCCGACTCTGAGACATCTGCGGCTCTATTTCTGGAAGGTGGTTTGACTGTGAATTCTGATGAAGGAGGATGAATCTATGTGAGGCTGTTATGGGATCGTGCCCTTGTCACGGCGCCCGGCAAGTCCTACAGGCTGGCTGCCGCAAATGCAGAGAGGTGTTCGGACGAGCATTAAATCCGCGCTCCGCTTAAATGAATGTCTGGCTGACTTCACAACACGCTCGATTGGCTGACCAGCCGATTAGCCTGCATGCTAGCGTGGACAGAGAAACAAGTTCCAAGGTTATCTCAACAGCATCGAGTTATTTGATATCCAAAAAAAGCCTGAATTAAAACTGAATCTGCTCGGGTAACTCAAACTCTGCTGTCCTTAGGTAACATCATTGACATGTGAAAAAAACACTGCCCGAGTCTACGAAGCACATTTGAAATCTAATACATATATTTGTTAGTACAGGCTTTGTGCCTTGCTATCTTACCCTAAAGTACACAGGAGAGGGAAGGCTGCTTTCTGATCATGGAATTGGACCATTTTCACACAAGTTCCAGAAAAAAAATCACCCTGACATTCCCAAAGTGTAACCCCCCCCTCCCCCCCTCCCCCCCTCACAAAAACAACAATCTGTCCGCTTTTTGCAGTAAAATGTGCCCCATCCGAACAATGTCTGGGACTACTTTACAGCTTTTCAAAGTGTCAGCTCCCAGGCAGTTGTGATTTGTATGCAGACTTCAAGTAAAAACAGTGTTCGCGTGGCTGTATTCATTCAGACTCGCTCCGTGTTTGGAGTCAGAAAGATGTTTGACAGAGTCGCATTGTTAATACAGCAGACAGGGAAGTTTTATGCTCTGGGCTTGGTAGAAAGGGTGTTGTTAGCGGTGTGATGCATGCATCAGCATTATGGCACGCTGCCTGTTCTGCATTTATTCTCCTTTCACACATTGTAGTACACAGGAAATACTGAGGTTTTCTGAGGCCAGCTGAGCCAAATCATGATTAGATGCCATCTGTACCGTCGGTAGCATTCATTCAAACCCTGCACATCCTTTAAGACTTTACCTTTTCATGGAGCCGGGGAGTAGAACTGGAACTTCCACTCATCTCAATTTAATTGTGTGTTTCTTTTTCCTTCAGTTGACACATGCATCTTGCTAAGCACCGAAGCTTTGTGACGTTCAAATACTCATCCAAAGATCAACCCGCTGACGCATGATAAGACAAATTACCTGACGTTGTTTACAGTGTAAAAATGAATAATTCCCACCGCAGGCGTCTCGAGGAGGAATGTTTTATTTATTTGTACATTCCCAACGATTGAATACACAGAGCGCGTTTCTCATGATCACCCCCTGTCAGTATTTATTGCGCGGCAGCTCCTGATTGCTGATGTGTCAGTCAGAGGTGTGTGCACGAGTGCATGGAGTTTGAGTAAATACATTTGGGAGACGGACGTGTGGGTGAAACAAAGAGGGGGACAGTGCTGCGTGTGATGGTGTTTTGTGTAGGTGACGGTCTCTCGGGTATTCCAAGAGAGCAAGGTCTTTATTCCACGCAGCACAAACACAGCCGGCGCTCCGCAGGGAAAAGCACCAGTCAGTCAGTTCGAAGGCTTAGAAGGGAAAACATCCCCTCCCCCATCGTGGAGATGATCCTCACACACACACACACACACACACACACACACACACACACACACACACACACACACACACACACACACACACA
>JAUESF010000008.1:6336819-6352608 GCA_032274765.1 Malacoctenus tetranemus
AGAAAGAAAGAAAGAAAGAAAGAAAGAAAGAAAGAAAGAAAGAAAGAAAGAAAACTATGGCCAACATACTTTTTGAATAAGTTATTTCGATTTTTTTGTCCGAATACTTCGAAGATAAAACAGTAAAGAAAATTTTATTTGAAAACAATGTCACCTACTCTTTTTTTTTCATTAACAGCGATCTGCCACTCAGGACTCTGACAAAAATAGCGCTTAAAATAAAAGGAAGCAGGAAACACGATGTGCACATTTTTCCTGCTGGTTAGTCTGACACATGACACTGAAACAGCAGCCCCACTCGGAGCGGCGTGCCCAACACATCAGCCGCCGTCTGCATTGTTAAGTAAATTGGAAAGACGTGTGACAAAACCTGAGCTTGTCTCTTCAAACACTTGCAGAGTCACAGATCAGGTCCGACCCACCTAGCTTCCTGGTGCGACCTGTTGGCGGCCACTTGAACAATCAGCAGTGCACGTTATGCAAATGAAGGGAGGGGGGGGGGGACCCAACGAAGGAACCCGGGCTGCCAGCTTCTCATCACTTGGCACAGGCACACCATGCAAATTTCATGACCACAGCATGTTCCTGCTGCCAATCCTTTGCTTTGAGTCAGATTCACGAGTACATCAACAAAAGCGAGCGACATTCATCTTTTATGACAGCGTTTTTTTCTTTTTTTTTGTCTCCACTTGACGAACTCAATAAAAGATTGAGGGAGATGTTTAATCCTGTTGGTCTACTCAGGTAGGCTCTGTTCGCGCTGCTGTTGTGGCGATGAGACCAGCAGCGGAGGGATGGCGGGAGGCAGGGTGCAGACTGACAAGCAGACAGACAACCGTGGCTGCTAATATAGCAGAGAGGGAGGTGCTGATGGCCTGTTGCCAAGGTGACACGGGCCAGCCGGGTTCTGTCTCATTTGCAGATGCAAACGAGACCTCGCAGCTCCTACAGACGCATGCTAAGCCTCCTCTGGAGACTCAAAGTGAACCCCCCCCACCCCCACCTCCTCCTGGGAGAACAGCTCCTGCATGCACCTGAGCTGAGGAAGAGAGGGGATGCGCAACTATTTATTTGCTTTTCACGTTTGCTTGCGACGTGCCTCTTTTGTGCCCCGTCTGTTGTGGCTCCTCTGGGAAAGAGGGATTGCTTATAGTTTCTAAGTGTCCGACAACCCCCACATTGACATCTTTCCTCCTTGTCTGCTCTCCCATTCCATTGATTCTCTGTGTTGAATTGGCCTTTTCAGCGAGGGGGATGGATAGCAGCGTGCGCTGTTGAATAACAGCCCTCAGCCGACGCAGCACTCCACCCCAGCGACAACAAAAAGGCAGACTCCTTTGTTTGCCTGGAGGTAAACAGCTGGGAACAGATGATGCTGGCCGGGCTGATTTACGTGGTCGCAGCCACAGTGGTGTCAGGGTTTTGTTGTGATAGGGACAAATGGAAGAATGGAGAGGGAGGGAGAAGTGAAATGTAGAGCGACAGACAGAGCGGGACAAGTGAAAAAGATTAAAGAAATACACCCAAAAAAAAGCCCCTGAAATATAAAGAGCAATTTGGTAATTTGTTTGGGTCTGAAATCCCCTGAGGGAAGCGCTCCCTTGGAAATACCTGAGAAACACCTAACAATAGAGGCAGTATGATGTCATCTCGCTTTGAAGGGAGACATCCAGACATCGAAAGTGCCATGAATTCAAATGCAAAGGCAGGACAAAAAACACACCCTACTGTCTTTCTTCTTCTTCTTCCCCGTGTTTTTCTCAGATTTTGCCTTGAATTATAACAAGCAACGTCTGGCCCCCAGAATCATACCATTGTTTGCTGTGTTGTGGCAATCTAGAGATTCAGGATAGAAAAACAGGAATAATTAAACTGCCATTAACAAGTGTGGCTGACACACACTTATGAGAAACACCGCATATGCTGCGCAGACCAAATCCTGAATGGTTAAATGGTCATGAATAATTAGGGCATTCTCTCACTGAGCAGATGTCTCTTTCTAGCAAGCGCTTCTCCCCACAAGAATGAACGGCAGGGCGAGATAAGCCTGGTGGAGAAACAGAGCGGGGGTCTCATTGGCTAGATGAGGAGAAGGAAGGAGGATTGGATGCTGTGGCCTGCAATACAATACAACATGTGTGCAAAATCACACACGCATGCATACCTAATGCCAAGTCGCACAATATGCACCATATAAGCGCTGATCGATGCCTCCAGCCCCCGAGACCCTCCCCCAAAACACATAAGCACACGGCACACACAAGATTATTTACGAGCATTCCCACTCAGAGCCCTGAAGTCTGGAGAGTCGACGCTGGCAAACGCTTCCTTCAGCGTATCAGCGAGCACATAAATTACTCACCTCATCCTCCAAATATTGATAGGATAATCACCGTCCCCTCGGAATATAGGGGGATGATTTTTCACCACACCATTTGGCTATCAAAACAGAGTTTACCAGGTGATTGCACCGCGCTCTGTAATACTTGTTCTCAGCCACAGTGATTGCTGTAAATGCTCATTAGCTTTGCATGTTTCCTCATATGTAAAATTGTTGCATCACGCTGGTAAAAAGTTTTCCCATTGTCTTCCCACAAGAAGGGGGAGTCGCTCGAACTATGTCAAAGAACTCTGAGAAAACAACAAAATGAAAAGTAATCCCGGCCGGGGACGAACCCTCCCGCCAATCCTAAAATCTCAGATTGTTAAAGAATATACTTAGAGAGTCTACCCAAAGCAGATTTAACGTCTCCACCCAGCGACAGCTGGAGGCTGGAGGCATGTTTGAATTCTTCTTCTTCATGCAAGATCTTCGGGGCATTTTGAGGGGAACTGCTTTAAATTAGCCGTGCGCGTTCACAGAGATCGATCTGATAGGTGATGGCAACACTGACGTCTTGTTCGCTCCGTCCTCCTGAAGGCAGGACCCGATGCAGCACGGCACCGAGCAGACCTGACGTGGTTGTCGGCAGCGCTCCCTCCTCGTGGGTTCATCTGAGCAGAGACGAACGTCGGCTGCAGGTTCTACGCTTGGCAAAGACATACAACCGCAAGGCACTCATTTCTAGTCATGCTACAGCTAAGCTGATAGGCTTTAGCATGGTCTCATTTCACACCATGAAGGATGGAGCCTAACCACTGACTGGCTCAGACCTCCGCATCTCTACGGCACCGCGCCGCGTCTGACATTTGGCCGCGTCTTTTATCGTGCATTACGTGCGGTTACTCTGTCTCGCCCTGTCTTGCAATTAGTTTGTCACAGCTAAACTAAACTGTTGTTCGCATTTGTGTTGATCGGCCAGCTGCATTGCCGCCGTCATGGACCAGTGGTTTTTATCGTGAATAAACAGCCTCTAAAGGTCACGTCACACCAGGCAGAAGGGGGTTGGATTCAGCGCTCTGGCACGCTGATTTGACTTGACTGTCTAAAAAGCTGTTAACAGTTATTTAGAGCTCACTGGCAACACGCAATCCCGATCACGAGCAGGTATCTTCCCCCCGTATGTATTCGTGTTGTCGACCTTCCACCTGCGAAGGTCTGCTAAGAAACACAAGCGTAACATCAATATATGGATTTGCCTTGTTGTTATCAAATCAAGGCGAGGCAACTCAAAGTCCGGGATTTGAAGCAGGAGAAACAATAATTGGTTGTTATTAGGCGGATTGAATGACAGAGATGTAGATTTTACACGATCGATGGCGAGCTAACAATTTAGCACTTGAAGCGTATTGATTCCTGCAGCTTCCCACACACGCAGGAGGGGTTTTGCAAAAGCCTTGATGGGCCGAGGTATGGCTGTGTTATGAGCGGGAAACTAGAAATGACTCAGAGGGAGACACCGATAAGGACTCACGCTGCTATAAAGAGTCTTCTCTCCTGCGTTGACCTCACTTGAAATGGAGGAAGCTGCCAGCCTCTCCTATAGAAACGGAGTCATCTTGCTGTCGTGGAGATGAAGTGGTCTGACAGGGAAGCCGCTTCATGTTAAAGACACCGGTGTTTGTCACAGCAGGCCAGTGTGACCAGATAAAGGAGTGCCCCTTTATAGCGGCAGACCTCTTATTGTTTTTCTGTCAAATGCAACATTTGTGCCATATCACTTGAGTGGAGCACCTGATGCTTTATCAGTCACATGGAGCCTGCTGTCTGAGTGAAAGAGTAACTCACATGTTCACTTGACTCCGCTGCCAAATAACTTACAGGGAGCTATAAATCCCGACACGTCTCATTCGAGGCATTTTTCTCTCACTCATGTTCATGACTCACACACAGTAGATCCAAAGTCAAACAGTCACAAGAGAACCCATCGATAACTCGGGACATAGGCAGCGCTCACAAGGCAGAAATAACACTTTATGGCCAAAATCACACTGTGTAAACTGTAAGTAGGAGGACGTTAGGACCAAACAAAGCAAAGCTTCCCTCCAATGTTCATGTGTGTATGACGGAGGAGGTTTACAATTTTTTTTTAAATAATCTGAACGTCAATATCAGCTGAAGCTCCGTCTTGGCTTCAGTCCAGAAACCTGCATCCTTTATTTGTATATTTGTACGTGATATCCTCGCCATTTTTTCATTCAGCTACTTCCTTGTCTCCTCGGTTTGTTTTGATTGAGTGACTTTTGTGTGCCTACACCTCCTACAGGCCTGGCTGATGAACTACAACATTTTCAGAGATGTTAGCATGCGGGAAGAAACTTTCCCTTAAATGGTGACAACTTTGCTAGTAATGCTGTGAAAACAGATGCTTTTTGGTTCTGTGCAAAGGGGTTCTTACTCATGGTCATGACTCACACGCATCAGATCGACAGTAAAGTGGGATCCTTTCGATAACTGGCGGCAGAAAGGATCATCATCACCATCACCATCATCATCAGGCGAACTGAAACAGAGTATGAGCCCAGCAAAGTCTATGAGACAGACAGCAGTAGTGGTGCATGAGAGATATGTGAGGAAGTGTGTTCTGGTCACCACATTGACAGGAAATCCCAGCAGGAGGCCGCGAGTGGCGCATCATTCCATTTCACTGATAATACAGTCATTGTACTATTGGTGAGGAATGGAAATTAGCTTTTGCTGCCATGGCTGGCTTCCTGTCATAGTCAAATAAGGATGTTTTTGTCCTCTCTGGATCACCCAATCTATTGTTGACACTCCTCCTTTCATAATGTGTACATAATGCTTTTTGCATGGCAGTGTGTTTATGAAACATTCAAAGGGAACAGCAGGATGAGCGTGGTGCTTTTTTTCACAGCTAAAAACATTTCAAAGTTGATTTTGACATCCGTCCAATAAACCAGCAGTTTTTTTGCTTTGTGTGGGTGTTTCAGTTAATCGTAGCAAAACTGAAAAACACAAGGTAATTGCAGTGTCCCTTCACTAAATGTTGATAGTTACTGAAGTTGACTTGAGAATATCGTGTACTTGTATCCTTCCTTCGAAACAAATTGTTGGTAAACTGACCTAAAGGCTGAATTTTTCAGTGAACTTCACACCTCCCAAAATACACAGGAAGGTGTGAAGTCATTTTATCTCCTTCCCGTGTTTTTTTTCCCTTTTCTTCCTCTCGCCGAGCCAGCTGGAACAAACAGTAAAACCTGAACATTTTGGAGTGGAAAGTCGATCAAGGCAGTTACTGATTGCAGCCCACTGTGACTAAGCGTTTCTTTGAACCAGAAATAGGAAAATTTTTAGTAGTCTTTCTGAATATCAAACTACTGATATAACTCAGAATGGTTTGGAAATCAGTCGCAATACTTTGAACTTTTCTTTATTTACTGATAAGGTCAGAAGGAGACACTGCTAGTTTATTCTTTCCTCCAATGTGTTTACAGATTTTGTAATGCATTCCACATGTTGATTCAAGTTCTTGGAAGTTGCTTGAAGCCGAAGACTGAATTTGAAAATGTACTAAAAAACAACGTGTTGGTTGGGTAGCTTTAACCTCACTTCTACTGAACTGAAAAATTGAAGGAGTATAAATCTACCAAATTCTGTCATCTTGCTGTTTTGTAAGAAGTGCTCCATTGTGAAGTCAACCAGAGAACTCTTGAGAGGTGTCTTTAGAGGTGTCATATGATTCAACATGTGATTGCCAGATGGTCAAGCCCCCGTTGGAAACACCCCTCCTCCATGCTTGTCTAAGGCATGAAGGAACCAACACCCTCCTCTTGCAGACGCCAGTCAGGTATGCGGCCAGCTCCGTGGCCCTGCTCAGACCCTCATTAACATGAATTTGGAGCCTCTTAAAGTACACTTGTTTACATCTGCGGCTTGATTGACCACTTGTGATTGGATCACACGTCTCTGCCCTGCATGCAAATAAACACGATCATCATTTCCATTTGCAAAGACGGAGCACGCTGTTGTTTTAAACTGATGGGACTCCTCTGCCAAATGGAAATCAGTTAGTGTTTGCACTTAATGCGCAAGAGTCGTTGAGGGGTCCTCGTTGTCGTTTTGTTTGTTATGATGACACACTGCCGGTGCTTGTTCTTATGCGGAGGATGTCCGATAAGTAGTTCCTCAGCGTGGCCAAGGATACACTTGACTTCACAAGCTGAAAAAATGTGCTCATCAGGGAGCTATACAGTCTTTAAATGTGGACCAGGGAATTAGACTCCAATGTGTCCTCAAGGTTATTTGGATCCATTCATAACCTTCCTAGTTGCGGCTGTCCTCTCGTGATGGGATCACCCAGGATGCACCCGGTGGCAGTGCAGCTCTCTTTCTCTCTCTCTCTCTCTCTCTCTCTCTCTCTCTCTCTCTCTCTCTCTCTCTCTCTCTCTCTCTCTCTTTCTGTCTCTCTCTCTTTTCACAACCGTCACAGTGCCTAAAAAAAACAACTTTTTCTCTACCGACTTGAAAAGATACAACATTACATCGACACAGCGCGGTACCCGAGTTCACACAGTACAAGCATTGTTCATAGAGTGGCCTTTACTGGCTATTGCGCTGTATACCAAACTGAGGGATATCTATTATGCAATATAGTCCTTCTGAAGGAACACAAAATGAAAGCTTCATGAACTCTATTTTTCCACAGGACGAGCACACTGGAGATTGTTTTTAACAGTGTTCTCTTGTACTTGTTCCAGTCCCATGCTGTTTTCTCCCCTGACTAACACCGTGCAGCAGGGTGGAGGTCAAGACACAGGCTGCAGATAAGAGGAAGAGAAGAGAGGAGGGAGAATGGAGGAGGGAGAGGAGGGCGTACTCCCTGACCGCAGAGCACAATGTCTTATCTTGTCCTCTGTCCTCCCTGTCGTTATCTCCCGCACACGGACGTGGTGACCGTACACAGCTGACAGCAGAAATGGAAATAGGAGCGAGTGAGTGAGTGTAATGTGTTACACAAATTAATGGAATGCATTGAAGAGTCAAAGAGGCGCAGTTTGTGAAAAAAAAACTAATTTCTATAAAGGTCAACCTACATTATGGCAGAAATGATTGAACTTGTATCTGCGCTTATATAGAAATCAAGATCTTGTGTTAATTACTGAATATTTGCTCTAAATTCCAGAATGCAAAACCCCGAGCAGCATTAAGCATATAAACTGTTAGATACTTAATTATACAACATCTAGCTACAAAGGTTTTGAGTCAAAATAACACTTGTTGTGTCACTGCAGTCCAAAGAGTGTTGTGGTGAGGTGCCTTGACATCCTCGAGCTGTGACTGAACAGCTTCTCGTGTTGTTACACAAGAAAGAATTACACAAGGATCTAGTGAGCTAATGAAATAGCCGGGCATGCTAACTTTTACCGTTCAAACATCAGAGGTGACTTTTAGGATAATCTTGAGGTTTAGATTTTGCAAACTCGTCATTGAAACACTGCCTGATCATTTCAGCATCGAATCTGCATAATGGGTCATTTATCAGGGTGGGATCAGTGGCAGTTGGGCACATCATGCACACAAGTTCACTAGTCATGATGTGCTGCGCATATGGTCAGTAGATTAGCAGTAAGTTTGGAAGATTCAAACAGGCTCCTACTTGAGCATGAGTTTTAGACACCTTTAACTGCTCCTTTCCCCTCGTTCTTGGGGTTGTTGAAGGTTTGGTCCCCGTGCACACAGATCACACACAAGGAGGAATTTTGAGTTTCACAATTGCTCCACATTCACTGCATGGAGGTGGGATTTAACAAGTTCTAGCCACTCGAAATGAGAAAAACGTTGCTTTTTCTCAAGAAGTTTATATTTGAGATAGACAGATGGAAGCAGACAAAGCAAAATTGACAGGGGCATTTATTTGTGGTGTCCTTGCCTTAAGTCGTCAGCGCCGTGGAGACAGCTCGCCGTTGGTTAGGGGTGCAAAGTCACATCTTTCAAAGTTAAACTCCAAATCTTGGCTTTCTTCACTGATCACAGAGATTCTACCGAAATGAAATGTCACTTCTGCTCGCTGGCGCCCGTTGTGTACGAATGTAAACCTGAAAGATATACAGTGGTATTTGGTATGGAAAATGTTTGCAGTGGATATATACGTTGGTATGGGTGTCACAGTTTCATTTGAGTTTTTGCTTGGTATCTTCTGTTCTTGATTCATGGTTTCAAACAGCAATATCCAGGGATGAGCCTAGAGTGGATCTTGGATAAGCCTCTAGCCCTTGGCTTAGGTCCCCACCCCCATCTCACCAGTGCTTGCTCTCATTCCCTTCCCCTCTCTCCCTCTGTCTTTGCCTCTTTCTCTCAAACACACATGCAGGGACTCCAAAAGCACTACAGATACTCTTTGCCAATTTAATAAAGAGAGACTTTGTCATGCGTATCTCTCCCACAGCTTCCTGGCCAGAGTGACAACAGTGTGGGTGAGTGGAAAAACAGGAAGAGGACAAGCGGACTACAGGCAGCTTTAGTGGGCAGTGCATTGGCCCGTGCGTGTTTGTGTGTGTGTGAGTGTGAGTGGACATGTTTGTGTCTGTGCTGCAGCCTCGTGCATGTGTAAATACGGCATATGTGTTAACCCGCTAAGACATGTGCTCACCAGGACATTGCTCAAGAGGCAGCGATGGTGTAACGCAGATAGGCTTCCCGGTCAGGAAGGAGAACTTGTTGTTTCCTGACAGGGACGTCGAGCTGTCAGCGTCCTAGCAGGAGTGGGATACCGCTCGGCCATTACCAGGCCTCATGATGGGAAGACCATTGAACAAAGGCCGCAGGGAGAACTTCAGCCAGGCATAGAGCTTTTGGGGAACTCAATAATGCATGATTTGTGTTTTCTTGGTAGTACAGCATGATTCCTGAATGCCCCTCTGGAGGACGCATCTCTGAAAATGCACAGATCCCTCAACTATGATCAAATCCACTTGAAACAACATACATTGTGCCTTTCAGAAATTGGTTGAACTCTTACCACCACTTCAGAGGTTAAAGGTAACCCCCTCTATATTGTTTATAGCATCTATTTTTCTCTATAAAAAACAAAACAAATAAAGCAATACGATTTCTGTTCACGTTCCCCTCTAATTATTTTGCTGCTGTCGGAGATGTTGCAACCAACTGCTTGAATACTAACTGTGCGTCCAAACAGATTTCTGCTGGGAGTGAGTCATTTGGTAAATATAGGGAATGACAGCACTGACTTTCAAATTTGGGCTCAGCTGTTTAGCAGTCGAGCTGGAAACACACAAACACAGGAGCAGGACGGCGAGAGCGCACACGCACAGCTGTCAGTGGTTTGGGTGTTCACAGAAGACATTTGAATTCTGCACTGCGTACATGTAGGAGATGAAATTGCAGTGGGCAAACACAGCTTGTCACGAAACCTCGGCTTGAAAATAGGCCACGTTATAGGTTATACAATGTTTGAACTGCCTCAAGTATTATTACGCCAATGTATCAATAGACGAGACCTGCTTTAGCTTGACAGCAAAAGAGGCTCCCCAGATGGTGAAGAGAGAAATGAAATTATGCCCAGAACAACCCTGACTCTTAGTGTCCACCAACGGGGCTTCGTTCCTGGTGTTTTTTGTGCGGCTGAGCTACAGAGAAATCTGTCTTACAGCTCACTGTCATATTTATACCTGGAGATTTATTTTGGAGGAGTGAACAAAGCTCGCCCTCAATTCCCCTGCCTGACACGGAGACATATCTGTTTACCGAGGAGGTGTGTGTAAAAGAAACAGACGGTGAGGCCACAGGTAGCCTACCTGTGCTCGCAAAGAATGCAGTCATGTGGACAATATCTCCCTGCGTGGATCTTCGTTAAGGGGGCCTTGCGTTTGTTTGTGGAGGGGGAAAGTGTCAATGGGGGCTTCAGCCCCGGCGCAAACCCGACTCCTCCTGACATCTGTGAGTCAATTAGCTGACTGGAGAAAAAAAACATCCCTCCCCCTCTCCCTCTCCCTCTCCCGCAGCCTCCTTACGCTCCACGCACCCCCTTCCTCCACCACACAACTCCAACCAAACAACCAGCACAGCCAGCCAGCCCTGGCCAGTTTAGGTAGCATAGCTGCTCCTGCCTGCTCCGGCTGGTGCGAGGCGCTGGGGGAGGGGTGCTAGTCAGGGCCGGGGGTGGGAGGGTAGTGGGGGTGATGAGGTTGGATGTCAAGAATGTGGCTCATGGTCTGCTCTTTTGTGTGCTTTGTGCAAGATGAATAGGCCCATGGCAGGCTGGGGTGCTAGCCGACCACAGTTCCCCCGTCGACTTGTGTGTTAGGAGAGCCTGAAGGCCCTGGCCTGCTCCTCTTCAAATGTAGATAATGATTGCTGCTGTGCGAACAGCTATATAAGCAATAACTACTTCAATGTGTAATTTCCTACATGGCTCATTCTTGCCATTATATTGCCCATAGCTTTATTATTTCACTTCTGCTCTGTCTGTCGCTCGTGCTCCGTCCATTCCTCCCACAGCCCCCTATCAGGATAGTTATTGTTTGCTAAGCTGGTGTGGGGGCTGTTCTTTTTTTGTGCCTGGCGCATCCCATATTCCCTTCCCCACTCGTCCCCAGTGCCCTCCACGTCCTCGGGCTACTGCTATGGAAATATGCTTCAGTCACATTGCTAATTATTTAAGAGTCGTCACCTCATTAACAGTGCTGGGAGATAATGAATGATTAATAGGTCATTCTTCACATCATCACTCTGTTCTCCCACTTTCTCCCACTCCCTCTTTCCATAATAGCTACTTGTTTGACAGGTTGTGCTGGCTCTTGTTGTCCATTTAGTTTGCACACTCCCCTTCACACACGCACACACACATGCTTTTTGCTCTGTAGGTGCATGTTCCTGGAGGTAAGTGGAAACGTCACCAGTAGCTGTAAGGCAGGAAGTGCAGTGAAGGGGACATGATTAGTGTTTGTATCAACAATGATCCCTCAGGCTAGCAAATGCTGGAGAATGGTGTTGCCGGGGAATGCAGGCGCTGAGCTCGTGGTGCTGACTGTAAATGACTGACATTACTTGGTAATGAGCCAAGACTGGATACATGAAACCAGAGAGAAGGCCAGTCATATTTGCATAGCCTGCATTAAGTCATCACCAGAGCGTGCATTATCATGATTAGTAAGCTGGGAACTCTCAGCTTGTACTTTACGCATTCCTCGGCGGTGTCAGCTTCCTTGACTGGGAAGTTTGATAACTCCTGTCCCACATCTCAAGGCCTCAGTTAGCTCAAGCAATGTCATATGACGCGTTATCTCACCACATGTGAAGGCAAAAGTGTTTATACTCGTTCCAAGTGGTCGCACCCGGAGTTGGAGGTGAAAAGGCTGCTGCCACAGAGACGAGCAGGAACGAGGAATCGCAGAGAAAAGTGTCAGGGCAGCTTCCCGTCTCAAGCAAACATTGTGTTGCGTGCACAGAATTGGTACGCGACGGTGAAACAAAGGGTGGGGGCCACTGAAGAGAAGACATTTGTTAATCTTGAGAAAAACAAGACACTGAAAGGTGATCAAAATAAATGAACAGTCATTAAAAAATGCAAAACCTTAAGTAGCATCAGAATACTTAATCATTTGTCCGAGTTCATTTGCTAAACCAGAGTTCATTTTTGCTTGGAAGGTTCCTCTCATTTGGGCAAGACTGACAGCAAACCTGAATTCTGGTATTTGGAATACATTAGCTTATCGTAGCTGACCTCTCCCACCGTTGTTGCTCACCATTTCACATAAGATACCACTTGTTGTGTCCCTCTTTGTTAACTACCTCCTTAGTGGTGGAGAGGACACAGCTGACCCCCCACCCTGTCTCAGCAGCTTTCACACAGACGGTGGGACGCATGAAATGGGTTAATATTCCTGAGAAAGAATCAACTGTGTGAAAGACGCTTCTGTAACGTCTAACATCCATGAAGACATTCAGAACACTGCTGACTCACTCTGACGCAATATTTCCAAATGAATAAACTGGGAAAAGTGTTTAAATCAGGTGTAAAAACTGTCATTTCAACTGACTTCCATCTGTCAGATTTCTGATGCATCTGACAGATTGTGCATCGTTAGCGTCAAAAAGTCTTTTCCTACTTTGGTTCGAACACTTTCAGGATGATCTTAAAGCAATCTTACAGAGATGCAAGAACTCCTTCAAGTGTAATTATGCTAAATATTTCCCCACTTCACTTTCAACCCAAGTAACAAGTGCAAAAGTTGTCGGTCGCAGCCTCTCATGTTGTTCACCCTCACCTATTCATTACTTTCACCCCCCACTTGTGGCCTCGGGCTCATGCATGGCTGTTCCCCGCCATCCCTTCCCTCCCGAGCCTCTCACCCGCCTCTCCCCTACCTTGAGCTGGTGTCAGACCCTCCCCCACTGCTTCCCCCTTAGCCTTGACTCAGGCTTATTGCCCTCTCTCAGCTGCTCTCCTGAATAGCGACTGTTGATTGGTGGTTGAGACGGAGAAGGAAGCCTTGGGAGTATTTATAGAGACTCTCTCATTTACCAGAACAATAACAACCCTCCCCCACACCAAGCGCGAGAGCGAGGGTGGCAAACTGACTTTTGGTTTCAGATCTCGAGGGAAATGTACATACTAGGACACACTTTGTCCTGCTGCACGAGGTGACTGGCCTATTGTTCCTGGTGATGTGGCAGAAGCTAAATTATGAATCATACGTGAGCGAGCGCTAATAGATTGTACACTGTATGCATCATTTATGTCTTCTTTTGCGTAAGCACACTTAAGGGGTGCTTTCAAAAGTTTATTTTTCTGTTTCATGTGTTTATGCTGCTCTGAACGACTCCAGTGGGCACTGCAATTTAGAAAGGCTTGAATTTACCACTGTTGGAAGCATCAGAAATAACTGGCTTGTGATATTTATATTTCAGTTTAACACTGAAGACAACAGTACATTGCCCTTAAGCACCTCTTGGGTAATAAAGAGGTAGTAAAGCCCAGACAGTGAGTACACATTTCACTTGCACTTCATATCAGAAATGCTTTCCAATTACTTGCAGCAATCCAGTGATGCAAGTGAAACCAATTTATTTTAAGGATGTGGCAGCATTTCCTGAGTACTCAGTCGTATAGCTTGACCTCTATAAACCCAGAGACCTGTGACAAACATGAGGCTCCACACAATGCTAAGGGTGCCAGTCATTACTGGCAGACACACTGCAAGCGGGGGATTAGTCAGGTAGGTAGGATTGAGTCAGCTGGTCTTAGATCAGTGGCCATTAGTTGATGGTGACAGAGATTAAAGATGACTCGGGTGATTGGTTCAGCGTACACTATGACTGCTGTGGCTCTGCACAGACTCTCAGTCTGTCCATCCGTTTTTGCAGCTCTGAAGTTACTCATCCTCGACTGGGAAAACGAGACAGGTTTCAGTAATCGCTCTCACTTTTTATATTCATGGTAAAAGTAAACAAGGGTGTAATGTGAGCAAACACCAGGCAATTATAAAGAAAAAGAAACTGCAGCGACAATTTCCACAACCTGTGAAGAATAAATCGCACGTGTGAAATCAAATGCTTTTTGAGATGTAAGAGATCCTATTTGAGATCGTTGCGATCGCAAAATCCATACTTGGAATTTGAAACCTTTTGTCTCGTTTTAGAAGGAGGAACGTGGCCCCATTCATGTTTCATGTAGGAGCAACATACACTGTCCTCCTGTGAATCTTTGGCCCCTGTGATAGATGCAGCATGACTTCCATCATTGCCTTGTTAAAATATGCAAGGGCTGCTTTGAAAGTCATGCAGTCTGAATGGGAGCAGATGTTTTAAAACCTTCATGCATTGATAGTGTCTTTCCATGCGTTTGAACTGCAAACACTACCGGCACTAATACAACCATGAACTGTCGGGAGCTTGTGGCTTTAAAGTCTTGTTTTTTTGTTTTACAGGCATTTTTTAAGAAGAATTTCCAATTATAATTTGTCTGACCCCAGAAAAGTTTCGCAGCTTGTTGGTGTAATTTGGAATCGAAGGTGGTGCACTTGTTATTTTTAACTGTGTTCAAATGAGGCTCCTTCTTCCGCTGTGTTTCCAGACGGTGGTTTCTGGACATTTTTCTGAAGCATGCAGCAGTTTTCCCTTGTAGTCCATGTTTTACCCAAAGGAGCCGCAGAAATGATATTGACAAAAACCGAGCCTTGTCTCTTCTGCACAAACTTTGCTCCCCATTCCTTGAACCATTTGATGGTGATGTACTGTAGATAGCTGTGTCTTCACAGTCCATATTTCTGAATTTGCTCCACATGCTCAGAGAGTCTGTGTTTTTTGGGCAGAAAGGTGAAGCTCCGCTGGGTAACCGTCTTCCCTTTTTAGAGATTCTGACTGTCTAAAATGGGGTTTTTTTTTCCACACAGTGTCAAAATACAGACCTCTCGCCTTTTAGCTCAAACCTTCTTTAGTCTCACCATTGGAAAAGAAAAATCAGATTGAGTCATTTCCTGCTGTGAGCCTCCATTTCTTCCTGGGCAAAATGTTAGAATTAACGATGAAGAGGACCAACGCATCCCAAACAAAACTGTATCATTGCATCTGAGCCAATGTACGCATGCTGGACGTGGAGCAACCGACTCTAGGCTCCACAGTCAGGCTCTGCCCTTTTTTTTAAATACAGTAGTTTGCCTGAGAGGGCTTGGACTTTGTGAGAACATATTTTGCTATAGGCCAAGTTCATAACATGAACGCAGCTCTCCATCTACAGCTGTGGAAATGACCCACAGATTACCAAGACAGATGATGCCCAGGAAATCTGAGCAAAGCCCTTCGCACACAGAACACGTCAAATTAACGGCTTTTCGGGGTTGTTCGCTGACGGATTTGCGTCACTGAGAAATTTGTGACTTTTTACATCCACGTTTTTTTTATGACTCCATTCAGGCCTGACAGCCATATTTACAGAAAGAGCTGTACACTGGTGTGATATTTAGCACCTGGTGCACAAGAGAGAGCTGGGAGCAGAAGGAGAGACAGAGAGCGTGAAGAAGACTGTTTTCTGTTCGCTCCCACTCTGCGTCGCTGACAGGATCCAAACCCCAGCTTGCCGCCGTAGCTTTATTGACCATGGAGAGTGAAACAGTAAAACTACTGATTCACTCTGACATCAATTCTAGCCTTTGATGGTAAAAGCCACTGTCTATTTATTATAACAAACCCTGCACTAAATAACAGCTTGTTGGGCTCGAGCTCTAACTGGATCTTGTTTCCTCCCAGCAAACATTTCGTCAGATGATCTTGCAGTCGTCTCCCTTACACCTCATCAGGCTGTTTTATTACTCCTAATGTGACACTTTCAAAGCAGCTGAATTTGACTGTAAATTTTTACATGAACGACAGAAAAAGCCCCGATCAAGTGACGAGAAGACCCCTCTCTGCACCCACTCGTTCATGTGCTC
>JAUESF010000008.1:6362904-6375606 GCA_032274765.1 Malacoctenus tetranemus
CAAGAAGTGACGGTCAAAAGAAAACCGACTGTGGACTGCGAAGTGTAACTGAGTAAAATGGCTTATGCAACTTCAAAAGAGCCCCTCTCTGGTCTGTGCCACAGCCAGCTGGAGGAGTAAAACAGTTTTCCTAATATAATTGCATTCATTATGAAGGCAGGGCGAGGAGATTCTCTGCGGTGGCTGAGTTTGTTGAATTGTTTTGCGCCTCCAGGCTACGCAAACGCTTGATCGAGGTCACGTTGGGAATGTCACCGCCGCAGCTAGTGTTCACTTTGTCAACAGAAGCATCCTTCGCGGCGTCATGAGTAACTATTAGGGAACGAGAGCGGCGCTGTAAAAATAGCGCGCGCTGATTGCTCAATTTTTCGAGGCAGCCAAGCTGCCGCACGCGCGGCCTCCCTCCCGCTCCCGTTGGTCCAGTCATGGCTGGAGGACGACGTGCTGGGTTTGAGCTCCGGTGTCATTGATGAAGTCTGCTGAGATCTCCGACCCGTCGGACCCCGGGGTGTAAATAACGGCGCTGCCTGAATGTGCATGTGTGGCTTTTTTTTTTTATTGGCTTGACAGTGACAGGAGAATGCCTTTAAGTAGGCCAGCAGCCTTGGCACCGGGCTCGGTGACGGTTGCAGGTCCTTCGCCCGGTGCCAATCTGTGGAGATGGTCTTCTGGTGTGCGGCACATGGGGCACGCTGGCACGCCGTCAGAACTCTGTCGCCTCGTATATCTCATAATTGCACGCCTCACTGTGAGCTCCTTGTTTTCACCCCCAATTAAATGCAGAGGTTTGTGTTGCTCGATTGTAGCTCCGCCGCCGAATGGCTAACTACGTCAAGCGGCCCTGTTTGCTCTCCCAATCCCTTGTTTTGACTGCCGCCTGCCTCATAGAGGCCAGTCTAGACGCAGGCTAAGCAGGGTGGGACGCTGCGAGACGTTTACGGTTACTTCTGTTTTTTTTTTTTTCTTTTCTTTTTTCTTTCTTTCTTTCTTCGCGCTCTCGTTTTCAGCCCACCCACAGCAACTGCTCGACAACGCCGCGTCTTCCTGTGGCAGATAGATGTTTTTCTCAATCTAAGTCAGAGACCAAAAGCCACGTTGCGATAGGCAGGCAGACAGCCAAAGTGAAACAGACAAAAGATAAGAAGGGAGAGAGAGAATATGGTGATCTTCTGAGTTTACCATTAGAAATTAGGTGGAGGGAATTTCTTGTCGTAGATGGCTGGGGATTTTTTTCACTGGGTTTTCCCACAACACTTCTACGAGTCCATTTAAAAAAACACCCCTCAAAAGAAGAAGAAGAAAAAAACCAGAAACACACACCATGCGAGACATGCTGAATGCAACCCAGGCTGCATTCCTATCTTTAGCCCCAGATCTGTAAATTAACCCTATACGTCTTCACCGGGTGCTGTCTCCATTTGCCTTTCCAGGCTCCCATCCAGCTGGTGCCAAGCCCGAGCTCATGTTAATCTCTGGCCCTCGCACCAATGACGGATAGGTGGTCATTTGCAGTTGTCACGCATGGCCAGGCCTTCACATGCACGCACACACACACACACACACATAGCATCCGCACACAGCCTGATCAAACAGGCAGGCAGGGATACCTCCATATCAGTGTGGGGCCAGGGGAAGATAAAGGGTTTATATCTCATCCCTGGTCATTGTGATCCTTACACCTTCACCTGCTGGCAGCATGTTAGCAGATTACTGTGAATCCATCAGCGCTGTAAACGAGAAAATCCCTCCAGTGAAAGAACATCCAAGAAAAGTAAATTAGGGTGTGATTTTGAACAAGTCCAACTAAACTCAGGCGTCACTCTGCTCTCCAGTTCCAGTTTCGTCTGTTTCCTCTTGCCGAGTCAATTACTGTAAAGCAAAATACAATAAATGCATCATGAAAGTATCAAGCAGAATTGCAAGTAAACTTCCCAGATGACAGAATGAGTTTTTATTGTCACCAAGGGGGGAAACGTTTGTGTGTATGTGCGTGTGAAAATTACGAGTTGGGGCCACATGCTTGAACTTGTCTGCTTTATGAGAGTTTTAAAGGTTTTTGGCATGCTATGTGTTAACCTTGTATGTGTGTGTGTGTCTGTGTGTGTATTGGCAGGGGGTAAATAAACAGCAGGTCCCTCAGGGCAGGGTTTATACGCTGGACATGTTGCTCAAGCCGCACTTCCTGATTTTCTAGCTGAACAATCACTTTGTGTCTCCTCTTGACGTGCAGCCTTATTGGACGCGACTCGTCCCTCCCTCAGATAAAATTTGACCCCATAAAAAAAAGAGAAAAGAAGAAAAAAGAAGCGCTCACATATTACATGGATTGTAATGCAACAGGCCTCCTTTGGAAAGCATTAGTTGCCGCTCAGCATCTCATGAGCAA
Source organism: Malacoctenus tetranemus (assembly GCA_032274765.1). Lineage (NCBI taxonomy): Eukaryota > Metazoa > Chordata > Actinopteri > Blenniiformes > Labrisomidae > Malacoctenus > Malacoctenus tetranemus. The sequence continues at coordinate 6,365,291 of JAUESF010000008.1, forward strand.
CCGAACCCTTCCTCTTTTCCACATGGGGGGAAAAGCAATATAATCACATCACGCTGTCTTTCCTGGAGCCGCATAGTTCGCCCGTGTCTCAGCACTTGTTTAGTTTTCCATATGAACCCTGGCGGAGACGCTCTTAAATGGAGCCGTGTACGGCACGCAGGCGGTCTCCAGAGGTGAGGAGCTGATTCTTGCATGTCGGGGCAGGTGACACACACACAGGTTGCCTGGTGACTGGCAACCCCCCCCCCCTCTGTCACACACACCCCCACCCCCCAAATCTGGGGTTGAATGGTTTGCCAGCTCTTTGAAGTCAGGGGAGGGGGGGGGGTGTAAATAATTTATTTTCCTGCACACAGCTGACACTTCTCAGTCGAGCTAGCTCAAACACATCAAGGTGTCCCAACAATGTCTGAAGGTGGTAAATATTTAAGGGTTGTGTGATTTACACGGTTGACCCAAGCCGAGCGGCGATGCAGCTTTACAGCAGGAGGCCGGCGTCGGCGTCGGTGTCGGCGCGGATCCAGCCGCGCGACATCACTCAGTTTTCCGCGTTGATTGTTGTTTGCTGCGTTAACTGCACAAATTAGAGAGATGGAAGCTTCTCCGGCCATGTGATCCAGACACGCTCAGCCAGGGAAATAAGCTCAAATGAGCCTTTGAAGCTGCATTGTTTAGCGCGACAAAGTACAAAGAAAAAAAGAGGAATGAAGAAGTGTGTGCTGGAAGAGCTTGACAAGAGACGGCAATAAATTAATTCATATGAGTGATGCGACTTTCTTTATTCGGCGTAAAAAATTTGGGGTGTTCCTCGGTTTGTCTCTCACGATCAAAACACTTTGGACTGAAAATTTCCAGCTTCACAGGAGCTTTTTGTCCTTTTGATGGGAGGTTGTTTTTTATTCTGTTGCAGCGACGTTCAAACTGTTAAACTCCCGTTCTGCGCTTGCAGTTTTACCTGACCTGTTTACCGTCAGCTGGGACATTATTTGGGCCAGCGCAGGGGAGAGTCGCAGACTCACCGGTGAGGTCGGAGCGGAGGGGGGAGCCCTTTTAGCACAGTCTATGTACTGTACACAGTGTCTTTGTGAGCCGGGCTTTAAGCCTGCGTGCTAATCTGGTGACAGTGGCAAGCACATGCTCCCAAAGACCGAGTAACAGGCTATAGGCTGGGGGGTGGAATTACTACAACAGAGCAGTGCTTGTCGGGCTTGTCAAGTGTTATCCTGCGCGTGAAATCGCCTCATAATGCAGCATCAGTGTGCCGATTCCAAGAAGAAAGAAGAATGCATGTTTTGATCTTTTATGCCAAATTAATATAAGGAATGCGTCAATATTTTCCCTCGTATACTTGTTGAATCAGTTTATTCTTGCATTCGCTGGAAGTCGACGTGTGATCTGGGCTTTAATCACACTCGTGGAGAGATAATACCGACTCTGTCCCGTGGCCAACATTTTCCTCGCAGGGAAATCTGGCCTATGGATGATCGGCTCCATCTGTACAGGCAGGGTGCGTGTGCAGGCATTAAGATGGTCAGAATAGAGGTTTCAGCAGCTGCTTACTTATCAAGCGAAGGGAAATTATCCGTTTCAGTTTTTGCGTTTTTGAATACTAGTCAGGCGTGAACACGTTTTTCTTTTTTTTTTTCATCCCCTGTAAGCTGGTTATATAAACCCTCAAAAATGTGGTTCTGAGACTGACCAGGCACCCACATTAGTGTCTAACATTACAGACTGTCGTGTGGAATTTGACAAATCCTCTATTTTTTTGGTTATTCAAGGTGTTCAAGAGGAGCGCGTGCAAACAAAGTGTAAAAAGAATGATGCAAAGACAAACAAAGAACCTGAAATAGATTTCGTTCTAGCCGAGGCCATTTGGACGCTCACCAGGAACCTCGGCTTTCCCAACAGCGTTTTCAAAAGTTGGCAGAGGTTCCAAATGGTACGATGGTGGTAAATGTGAATAATTCAGGGTTTTTCCTGCTCTTTTTCTAACTACAGGGCCCGTGCTTGTTGGCACACACCAACACGCACGGGTTTTTCTTCAAAACTTATGGCATTTCTGTGACACAGCATGTCCTCTGAAGCAAAGACCTGAGAGACTCATTTTTTTCTCACACTTGAGGATGAGCTGCAAGCCCACAAAACTTCCTTTCATACATACCGAAACTGTGTCTGCTGCTCTGTGTGGTGACGACGGTTTGGGCATTTACAGTGGCGAACCCAGGAGCTTTAAACGGCAATATAGGTCAGTTTAACAGGCTCCGTTATCAGGGAACTATCAGGTCTTGTCAAGGACTCAGCCAATCATATCACACATATGGCAACGGAATGATAAAAGACCTCGTTCTGCTGTCCTGTTGGCAAAACCAGAATGGCACTCGATTAAATTCCCACTGTAGTGTTGGGAGCTAAAGTGAAAACTGACTTCACAACCTTCACAGGCACAATATGCGGCACAAGGAGTTGTTATTTCTATAAATAGCGCTGGCTTCATGCACAACACATTGGCTACTATTACACATCAACAAGCACAGGCTTCAGCCACGAGCTCTGAGCATGTCACATGCATACGAGCACAACACACAAACACAGCACAGATTGTGTGTGTCATATGCTCACACACACACATACACACACAGCCATGCATTCACATTCATCTGTGTCGCTCAGAGTAGTGGGTTTGGTCATTGTTTTCGACCATAAGTGATGTGCTTTCCTGTTTTCTCTCAGAGGATGTGGTTAGGTTTGTCTGTGTTGTGCTGAGTTGCTTCAGCGAAGGTTATTTGTCACCCAGCTGCCCCAAAAATCAAGTCTCACTGACACGAGCGTGTCTATTTATCTAAAAACAACAAACTGTAAGCTTGATGCATAATCGCTTGAGAAAATCTTTGACTTTCACTTCCATCGTGAAGTATGTTTTGATCTGCCATCATGTTTTTGTTTTTGACTCTCATGGTGCAGAAAGAAATGAAGACATCTCACAGAGATGTCGCTTCAGTATCTCCGACACTTTGTCAGAGGATGCAGGTGCAAAGTTCTGTTAAAGTGCATGTTTACATAGAGAGATTTCACGTGTTTGACCCGGATTAAAGAAAAAGAAGTTAACCGCTGAAAGACTGAGACACGTGGCTGGAGGAGCAGTTTCTCACGAGGGCTTAGAGCAACAAAAACACACCACAAAAACAGGAATTTACATGTTGTGCATCGACCAGGAGCAACTTCTACAGTAGAGAGCTTCATACCAACATTGAATAATAGTGTTAAGTTTAGGGTTACCTCACTGCCTTGGGGGCTGGGCAGCTCACAGCCTTTGAGTTACTCAATCCCTTCACATTTCAACAACAGGAGTGTGAAGATAGTGTGAGTTCATCAGTCCAAGAATGAACCTTTCACCCCAGTGTTGACCCAAAGTTAGAGAATCTATCAAAAATAACCAAGAAATGAAAAAATAGTGAGTTAGTGCCTCATTGAAACCAGTGGGAAAATCCTAATGAGCTATTCCAGCGTAGATCTTCATACACATCAATCATGTTTATCTGTAAAGACTGAAAAACAAACACCCGACGCCTCTTCGAGATTTAAAGAGTCCTTGTCCAAGACAGAAGCGTCACGAATGGGTTTCAACCCCAAAACAGCGATCCAGATGCTCCCAATCCAAATCCTCAAGAACGCCTCTGAAATCCTGTTGAGGGTTGGCATCAGCATTGCTCGGAGGAAAACCCTCAAACTTCAGGAAAGTTTGGTCGAATAAGACGCTCAAGTCGCTGCAGAGTAATGAGAGAGAGAAATAAAACACTACTAATAAGTTATTTCTGTGAGAGACGGCGATGCCAGCTTCTGAAGCCAAAAGTGTAATCACTTCATCCACTGAAGAAAATACTTATTTTAGTATTTTGGTTCAAGAAAACTTTTGGAAAATAGTCTCGAGATACTGTTTTAAAACTCAAATGTTGATGTGTTCAGAAACGCAAAAAAAAAAACCCACCCGAAAAACCTCCAGTTTACGCGCATGGATTTTCTTTTTATGCCTGAAGATGTTTTTCATGAAGTCTGATTTAATTTCTTCACTGAAAAACAGTCGAGTCTTTGTTTCTAATGCTGATATGACATCCTGGTGAACGAGAGTCAGCACCTTGATAAAAACGCTCCCACTAGAGACAACCATCTCAGCTGGTCTTTATATAGCATAAAAATATCACAGGGCTGATCCTGCTGAGTGTACCAGATGGAGCTCCGGCCACCCATGGTACTGCATGGCATGGATTTTAAGAAGAAGCAATGACAGGACTCGGCTTGAACAATAAACGAGTAAACAGGTTTTTGCTGCCCTCTGTTGGTGGAAAGACGTCAACGAAAGAACTCGGGTGACCCAAACCAAGAGCGTCCTGAATAAATCAGAAGTGAGTAAATTACAAAATAATTTAAATCAATGTGTGTTGAACAGTTTTGGATTTTCAAAGTTTGCTGCTCATGATCAATGACATAATTTACCAGCTTTAATATACTCGACTTATCTCAGCTCCATTAGCAGGCTGCATTTAATAAAGCTTTGTGAAAAGGTCAAGCAAATTAAAAACAGAGAAATGTTTTCATTAAATAAGTGAACAAATGAAATTGATGTGACAACAGAAGAGTGTAAACAAGATCTAATTGCGTTCGGTGTTGACACAGCAGGAAAAATTAAGACCCTGAAAAAACACGACTGCTGAATTATATATTTATTGAACAATGTTAGGTATGATAGGGCTCTCCATTTAGGAACTCTAATAATATAGTATAAAAAATTAAAAAAGTACAAATAACAAAGACAAGACAAAGCATTGTAAACAACATCCAGAATAAGAGAAAAAGCAGGTTTCCTCATGGCAGTATTGTCAGAATAAAAGTCATTTAACATGGTTTTTCTCGCCATAATTAATATTGTCAGGATTGTAAAAACATGCCTCAAACAGAGACGAATAAGAGAAATCCCCAACTCGTGGGATGTATGTAGTGTGTTCTTACTTTTAGCATATTCCAACACGAAACGTGTAAAACGGCAAAAATACAAGCTCATATATTCATGACGTACAAAATATGCAAAGTACAGATAAAATGTAACATAGGAAAAGCAGGCCAAAGAGCCTCTGACAGTTTGAATGGCCACATTTTGATTTTTCAAGTTATACGGAGATGCAAACCAGATGATGGACAAGTGGGTGATCCTACGTATCCCATGCTGCCTTAAGGCTGGATTGTGCTACACAACATAAACGTTCCTCATTAGATGAGGTGGAGTCGGGTGGGGGTGTCGGGGTGGTAAGATAAGTTGATCTGATTGGGGCTGCTACATGTAACTCATCAGTATCTGTTCTTTATGAAGTGCATGGTCCTAGGGGAGGGAGGAGGCGGGGCTGGACTCCAGTCCTTTGGAAGGCTGTGGTGGGCTGGCGGACCTCCTCAAGTCCGTTTGAGCTTATCGATGTGGAAGGTGAGTTTGAGCGCCGGGCCGAGCTTCAAGCCCATGTACTTCATCATCATGTCGCTGCGCAGCAACAGCAGGGCCTTGCCATCGATCTCCTGCAGACAGAGAGGGAAAACAGAAGGGTCACGATGGCAGACACAGGAGTTTTATGGAGCTTTGAAGTTTTGGAACCACGATCTGCAGATACATACGTGTTTTTTGAAAAGGTCTGCATGTGGAGCCAGCACCGGGTCGATGTCTCGGATGTATTGCATGACTTCCTCCACCGTCCACAGGTTGGGGTCCTGGCCGCTGGGCCGCGGACTCTCCCGGAAACTGCCTGAGAAGCGAAACATAATCAAGCAAAGCTCTTATCCACTAATATGGTCATTTATTGAGCGCTGCCCTCTGTTATTGCTGAGACTCAACGCTGTCATACAATTCAGCTCGCTAAACCAAAAGTCAAAGAAAAGAACCAAAACATACTGATTAAATTACAGCTGGGAAACATGATTTATCTGTCGTGCCAAAGCTAATGCTGCTTGTCATTGGACAGTTTTAACACTACTTGACTGCACTTTGTAGTATCGGAGGTTTTCCATATGTGGGTGAGGTCATCGTAGCAACACGATCAGCAAATCAAGTGAAGCCATTTTTAAGTTCAGAGGAACCGAAAAGACTTCATTTCAGCTGGAACAACAGGGGGCGCCGCGAAGATGACTCAAAGGCCGGCCAGTCTGTCAGTTTGTTTACCTCATAATATTCTTTATCCAACCATCGTCAGATCATGACTGATGGCCTCTCCAATCAAACTCTTCCGTTCACTTAAGTCATGTTACAGAACCCAGAATTTATCCATTTACTCTGAATAAATCACAACAATCTGCAGCAACGAACCCTGAACAACAGATCTAATCTCTGTTTAAAAGACTGCAGATGCGGTCGTGATGCATTCATGCTCAGTCGGATTCCAGCGTCGGACTCGTCCTACCTGTCGAACTGTTGCTGTGCAGCAGTTTGGAGGGTGACCTGAGGGCAGGCGGCGCTCCTGTGGAGCTGGGAGAGAGCGGGCTCTTCTTTAAGTGCTCAGGTGCGGCTGCTGTGCTCTCGAAGGGCTCGTCTGAGGACACGGCGGAGGATTGAAAGAAAGATTACACAAATCAACAAATGCAAAGCCCAAATCAAATAAAGAAAACACGACAGCTCAGAGCATCACAGAAAAATGCTCTGACCTGAAAATGTGGTTCACCTTTGAATAACAAGAGAAACTTGCTGACTTGTTAGTGTCTCCTCCACAGCCTCGTGTTAACTCACTGTGTTTTATGGCCTCCTGTGAAAGTGCAGGAGCCTTTGAGGAGGGATATTTCCCCTTTATATAAATCTCTACAAATATTCCATTAGATTAATTAAAACTGAAAGAAATCGAAGGATCATTAAATGATTAACCTTCAGACAATGAACCTCCTGCGTCTCATGCTGAACAAAGAGCTCCTCTGTGCAACCACTTCCGTTTAAACGATTACATAAAGCTTCAGTGGACGAGTCCGAGCGTGAACATAATTGACATCAAATGTGGCGCAGCGCTTTAAGAGAGACATCAATAAATGCTTCACACGTGAATCAAAGCCCGAGTGAACCACTGGAACGATGGGGTATATGAGAGAGAAAGCAGTCCAGGTTTCATGGAGCCAACGTAGAAGAGCAGGAAAACATCAAGAAGCAGAAAGTTGGTGGATTTGTGCGAGCTTACTGTCGGTGGCGTGCCGGGATATTTTTGCCTGTTTGTGTGACGCGGGACTGTTGAAGTCCTGAAGGAACCGCTTGCTTCCTCGGCCCGGACCTGCCGTCAGACTGTCGCCAAAACTTCTCCTTTCTGGATGCAGCAGAGTCAGAAAAAAGACAAGGAGTTTATCAAGCTGGAGGCGGCAGTGAGACGTGGAACCAAATGGAAGCGTTTGTGCAGGATAAAGCTGCATTTCTGAGGTCCTGACAAAGAAACGCCGCTTCAGTTTGAACAAAACTGCTCAATACATGTGAGAGCTGAGGAGAAGAGTAAAACATGTTGTGCAGACACTTCGGGGAAACAGATGGCGTCCTTCTCAAGTACTTGCAAGATTTGTGGCTTCGGTAATGCAAAATGAACCCGACAAGCAGACGTTTCTCAACTCTTCTCTTTGAGCGCTCATGAAGAACAAACCCTGCTTCCTTTAAACACTCCTTTTAAATATCCAGTGCTGTAGAAACAGTTCACACGTCTTTGGCAGACGCATCACGTTTAAACTAGAAGTGACAGTCGTAAAACGATCTCCATGTTTACAAAGAAAGACTGTGACCTGGAGTGAACGTGTGGCTGTCGTAGTGGAGGCCTCCTTTGGCTACAGGCTGGCTGCCGAACAAAGGGTCGCAGCGAAGGTTGTGGCAGAGTTTTTCGAGGAAACGGAGGACGTAGGTGACACTGCTGACGGTGGGCAGAGTCAGGGTGTGCTGCTGCTGGTCAAAGAAGGCTAAACAGGAGGGGACACAGGGGGACCAAGACAGTTATTCAAACGCTCTGCAATCTACACGCTGAATGTTCATTGACTCTCAAGTGTGTGAGTGTCCCACCTGAGATGACCTCGCCCCCTTGTCCAGACTTGAGGCAGGAGAAGACGGTGCCCTGGTTGTGGGCGGAGTCGACGCACGCCTGGACGCACTGCTGAAGCACCGAAGAGGCTCGGCCGGGCCCAAAGTGGTCCGGGAGCTGCTGGACACGCCGCTGGTCCAAGTGGGGTCCCACTTTTCCGTACTTGTTTAAGTACACGCAAACTACAGGCCACAAGAAGAGGTTAGAGATCGACTCGGTTCAAACTAATTTCATCAGCGCACTGACATTTTCCATATAATGCTCTGGAGGGGAACAAACACACACCAGCAAATTAAAACTCTCTTGCAAACTCTGGGCAAATACATCACATGTGTCCACTCTGCTCGATATGTGCAGTGAGCTCAAGCTTTTGAACTCTCTCAATGGAGTGTGTGTGGGATTCTTTCATTAAATGCACCACAGACTCGGTGGTCCTGTTTGCATGCGCATTACAATGTGATCATTCACCGACACGGACTCTAACATCAAATCCAATTATCACAGTTATCTGCTAACTTGCAGTGATCAGATATGTTTTGGCCCAGAGACACGTCCGTGTAATATAATGGCACAAGCAAACTGTGCATCCTCGTCAGCCAGATGCGGCTGTGGTGTACCTGTGGGAGCCTGCAGTGCCGAGCTGGGAATGGTGGCATTGTCCAAAGGCACCGTGCTGGTGTCTGGCTCTGGAGTGCTGCTGGTGGGGGATGTGGGCACTGGATTAGGGACCACTCGAGGTTTTCTCTGTATTCAAACAAAAACCCACGTTCAGAATTTATCACATTTGCTGCTTTGATGATTATCTGCCGTCAGTGCATTCATTCTGAACGACAATATATCATCAATTGTGGCGCTCTTGTTTTATTAATATCTCCCATATTTCACTAAATAAGAGTGGCAGCAGCCAGTAAACGAAGCATGATGTCAAACCAGGAAACAAAACAGTGATCAAAGGGAGTATGTATGTTTCTGCCAACTGTTTTCATTCATCCCCTCTCAGGACATAATTGGGAGTTGACGAGTGAAGCTACCTGCTTTGCCAGCACACAAACTGGACGCTGCCAACATTTGTTGTGGACAATCACCGTTTGTTCCTTTGAAACAGAACCAGTCCCAATCTGCTTTGTACAATGTCAACACACAGGATGCTGCATATAAATTTTAATCCAAGACAACAATACAAAAAGATGATTTCTACTCATGTGTGAACCTTTTCAATTGTAGCAGATGTTCTATTGTAGCAGAGAAGCAGGAACAGCTGAAGTAGAGACAGACTGGGGCAGTTCAGTCAGTCATGACCGCAGTAAAAACAACATTCACTGGACAGCGTTTTGATAAATAGCTTACGAGACAGTCAATCATATTTCACATGCAGCTGATGGATTTAGTTTGATGTTTAGTTATTTAATGTCATGATAGTTATGAAAAAGTACCTGAAACTGTTAAAGTATTGTTTCGTAATGGTTCGAAGCATCACGCCAGTTTTTATTGTTCTTCACTGTGCTGAAGATTTCACCTGGATTAAATTAGATCTCACCTGATGACTAATTCACACACTGAGTTTGGAATAACATCATTTTTGCTGCCAGCGTATTTGCTGGATGGATACCTTGCTGCCAGGTTTGGGTCCTCTTTTCTTTGGGATTTTGACAGGTTCTGCCTGAGTCTGGGCCTGCTGCAGGCCGATCCTCTGGGCCCAGTTAGCAGGCAATCTGCCCCTGGTCCGTCCTGGACCTGCGAGAGGCCGCCCTGGGCCAGCCATGGCATCCTCCAGCCAGCCGGCTCTTTTTGCCCACCCCAGCTGAAAAACAGAGAGCACAAGACATACGCTCAAGTTGCTTTGATAAGACGGCGCCAACAGAGAAACCAATTAGGGCTTGAACCAATCGAAACTGGAACAGTTTCACAAAAGCTGCTCACCAAACGTGTCTGCTTAATAACCCGGCAGACAGTCATTTCACTCATTTAACCCATTTGGAGCTGGAGCAGCTTTTCCCTATATCCTTATTGATGTATCTTCCTTTAGACATGCATTTTTATTGTTACTTTGGAACTATCAGGTTGTTTTCCAGTTATATCTGGCTCAAAAGCAGAATTGCCAATGAATGGATCCAGGTTCTCATGGAGCACAGCTGAAAATATAGGAGCTTATAAATGAAATGTTTGCAATATGTCAGTCAATGGATTTAATGGATAAAAGTACTTTGTCTAAGAGGTCAGCAAGGAAATAAATAAACATAAAAATATCAA
>JAUESF010000008.1:6403092-6414933 GCA_032274765.1 Malacoctenus tetranemus
GTGTGTGTGTGTGTGTGTGTGTGTGTGTGTGTGTGTGTGTGTGTGTGTGTGTGTGTGTGTGTGTGTGTGTGCATATACAGCGAGAAATGGAACGGGGGAGAAAAAACGTGGGTGTGAGACCAAGACAGACAGAGTCAGGGAGAAAGAGAGACAGCTTGAGAGAGAGTGTGTGTGCAGGACGTGCATATATGTGTTTGTGTGCGTGTGAGAGGGAGAGCGATTGCGTCTCACAGTGTGCGGTGTCAGGTCTGGCTGTGTGAGCTGACACTGATTATAGTTTTCACAGCTCACTCCCATCACAGGCAACTATAGCCATGGCCAAAGCCCTATATTTCAAAAAGTTGCAGCACTGTGCAGGATCCAGAATTGCTATCATGCCTCCAGCAGTTTGGCCACTGGCTTCCCGGAACGTAAATTTAGAAGCTTTACTGTCCAATTGCTCGGGATGGAAATAGAGCTTTGAGACCTAATGGGATCTTTGTGCAGTGGATGGTTTAAAGACAGGTTTTTAGCAAATTCTCAACTTAATTTTATACAAAAGTTTACATGCTTTTTGAATGATCTAAAAATGTCTCCCCACCAGAGGCTGAATTCACACCATGTCTGGCAAACAAGGGAAATCGCCAATTTCGTTTCTTGAAGGCTGCAGTATACGGACCGCATGCAACACAGGAATGAAAATGAAAATGAGAAAAGAAAACACAGAATGAAATACAAAGAAACAATGTCCAGGAAGAAGTTAAGTAACTGTCAACGTTTGCCATCATGCTACCTCATGTTACCTGGCAACAAGACCACAAAACACTCTCATCAATATACATAGTACTTTTCGGCGTATGGATACAAAAGAGCTTCCTTGGCTTGTTTGTGAACATGTTATTTGTGGCAGTAATGTAATTACATTATGATTTTCAAACCGGCAGTTGAAGCTGACAAAAAAAGTAAAGACTTTTCCAAGCAAGCGTCTTGACAGGAAGACCACTCCCCCCGATTTGAACCCGGACCTTGTTGCTGAGAAACAACAGTGCTCCGCACTTCTACCCAGTGTCGCCCAGTTTGTATCTTTTCATCAGTCAAAGAAAGCCGAGCTACAGGTAATTCCCACACCAGGAAAGTTCCAGATTGCCTGAATGAGAATAAAACCCTTAGAAACTGTAACTCTTTATGAACGCTATTCAGGATGCACAAACATTATACCAGTTATATACATTGCACCTTTGTGAGTCTTTGTGCTTGTAAAGGTAAAGAAAACAACAATAAAAGCCAGAGTGAGTCATCTGTACATGTTTTCTTTTCTCATTGCAGTTTGAAAATAATTGTAAATACTTCAAATATTACATATCCATAACAGTACTACATGTTTGAGGCATGATTTCCATAGAGGCCGCGGTAGTACTGCTTAATAATACTGATGCACGCAGGCAGTTTTCATATGTAGAATGGTTCTATAGTGTTCCCACTGAGACACATGCTCCTGTCTTTTGTGCCAAATGATCGCCAGTGTGGAGTGTATAATTATTGTTACAAGCCTTCTGTCTTACTCGGTATACACCAATGACGAGCAAAGCATTCCGAATAAAACAGCGACACTGATGACTGATGCCTCCTCGTAGAGGTTCACATTTAAAGGCTACCAAACCACGAGACTCGTCTCTCTGAGTGGACTTTTTTTCTCCCCCCTCTTTTCATGTGCTCCCTCTTTTCAGTGTCATTGACTGCTTTATGCCAGATATAAAAAGCGATGCATGGCCAACGGAGCGCATAATGGGCAGATTTGACTAACGTGTCAGTGCAGAAGAGTGAAAAAGAGAAGGGAGGGAGGGAGGGAGGGAGGGGGAGGGGGGGCAGGAGGAAGAGGAAGGTGAGAGAAGGAGGGGGGGGGCACAGAAAATAGGAGCGAGAGGTGAAAACTAAAACAGAAGGAAGGGTAGGCCGAGGCAGAGAGGTGGTGACCTGTGCCCAGCCTTACAGCAGAGGTAGCGGCCCTGGCATCTGCAGGCACAGCGGGCATCAGCTGACATGCTACACGACTCGCAGGCTGCGACTGAAGTAGATTGGACCGGCACGTTCCTGCTGAGTCGTGGTGGAGAGAGTCCGCTGTCAGATAAAGTGACTCTCTGTCAAACGGAAGCAGACGATAACCCGAGCGGACGTCCAGTCTGAGTCAGTCTGAATCACAACCGGATCAACCACGAGCGCGAGCCGGGCAGGCGCTGTGGTGAAGTGGGACTGGCTCTGAGTCAAAACCCCGCGCGGGCTCGATGAGGGATCGAACGCAACAAGCATTGAGAGTCCGACCATGCATCGCCCTCCCAACCTGACTCACCCAGATTCGATTGAAGCTGACGTGACCGACGCTGTGGACCCCACTGAGAATCTTTGCTCTGAGCCTAATTCTCCACTCTGTCATGTGAATCACGTTCACCATGAGCGTAGTTGACTCCAGCTGATGTGTGCTGACATGTAAGTGCCCATAGTGTGAATGTTAAATCCGGCACTGTGATTCTATAATCCATGTGTAAACTCCATGCTGTGTGTCTTTGCAGCGCATTAATCCCTATCAGAGATGATGTAAGTGGGATTCAACACAGGTCAAGCATTGTCCATAGTAAACGACTGGCCTCCACATAATGTAATAAATGCATAAGTTACGTCACCATGTCAAACTCTTCATTATCCAAAGGACCAACATACTGTAGACGCCTTGGGCTTACATTTCTATGCACGTCTCGATATTGCAGAAAAACACCACACACACACACACACACACACACACACACACACACACGCACACACACACGGAGCTCTACCCTCCCTAATGGAGTCTTTTCATTGAAATAATTGTGTTTCTCAGTTCATTGAAATAACCTTAACTACAACAGCTCCGTCCCCGACACTGACCCTTATCCTCATACTCGTGAACTCGCAGCTTTAAACCACAAATCCATGCGAGACAGTGTTGTGTCCAACGTTTTAGCCTCACAAAATACGCTCCCGGTGTGAAGCTCCCACGGACCTCAAGCATAACGGGTGAGTAACACACCTGATTGCAATGAGTGAGTCATTATCGAGCTTGCTGCACAACTTCTTGATGACACATTTATTAAATTCAGGTGTGTTGGAGCGAGAAAGATGCTGCACACAGACAGAGCTGCACTCATCCAGGACCAGGAGCGGCCAGCTCTAATGTCACATGTCTCTGATCCCAGAGATGGAAACAGCACAGAAAGTTTGTTGTCAAATGTAATACAAACTGTAATTCATTACAAGTAAAAGTATCGGTGTTTAAAACTTACTGAAGTCGTGGTACTTTTCTCAGAGAGTTTTCAGTGGAAGTTGTTTTTACCGGCTTTAAATTGCATTGTCAGTCGTCGCCATTCCCTTTGAATTTACCTGGATAAATTGTGAATATTAAAGGAACACAGAATGTGATGGATCAAATCTGTCACAGCTGTTGTACAGAACTTGATTCAGCATCCGCAGTCACTCTTTCTTCTAATTCCTTTGCCAGTGCAACACCTCCCCTGCTGCCAGCACAGAAAATAAGCTTGGAGATCAGCCGATTCTCACACCTCCACACACCTGGTCCGTCACTCTGAGAGATGGCTGTCAGATTTCTTTGCTTGAAAGTTACAAGTCAGGGATAATAACGACTTTACCACCCCGAATCACGCGTTTCACCCCTGTTATGCCCACCCAACAGGACTAGAATGGGGCGCGTCAACCATTGGAGGTGGCAAATTAATGAGGAATAAAGAGTTGCAACATCAGGCATGCAAAGCAAACTTTGTCTCTGTTTGGTTTTTACTGGGACAGTCATTTCAGGTGAGTCAGAAGTCCTTTTTTTTGCATGATTTTGTTCTTGCAAAGGGGGTGTCAGTAATAAGTTATCACTGCTTTAAGATTCCTAACCCAAGAAGAGAGATTGTGTTATAATCACAGATGGGCTGCGAAGCGACTGAAATAATGCTCCTTTATTCGGGAGGTGCTATTCCCCGCTCTCCGCTGATGAACTGTTAGGGTCTTGATTGGCTCCAGATGTCTGCCTTGTTGTCGTTTTCCATGGGTGGCCACTGCACTGCGCGAGCGGATCGTGGAAGAATACTGGTTTGTGGGCAGACAGATATGCAGGGAGCAGGTGCATGTTGTAGTGGTGCAGTCCCAGTCCCCACCCCCCACCCCCCAGTCCGTCGCTCTTTAATGACTGTGGTACAGCCCTCCACTGTGGCTTCGCCCCACCCCTCCTGCCTTTCTGAGCGTTTGAAATGTGCCAGCCAGATGTTCGGGGCTTACACCTGTAAGAGACACCGTCTTTGACATGGTCTCTGCGGATCCGTGATGAACACTCCTATATGAGCCCGTACGCATGTCCGAGGGCCCGGCTCCAGCTGCGAGCGCGTCCGCGTGCCCTGCAGAAGTGCACCCTCGCAGACATGCCAACAGATGGATCCGCAGACACGGGCCAACATGTCGGCACGCTGACAGACAGAATCAGTCACGGGCAAACTGTTCTGTCTTTAACCCCTCATTTATCACAACTCACTCACCCACAGCTTGGCTCCACCGTGACGCTCAGGGCGCCGGTGGGGTAGCATGGCATCCAGCACATGCCACCCTGGTGCTACACTACACTCTCCCACGTCTCACCCTGCCTCCGCCTCCCCCTTTCTCTTTCGATATTGTGTGCCATTACGCTTCAGCATTTTGTAAGTGGAGACTGACTGTCTGGCTGGTATAGGCTAATGGAGAAGAGCGAGTGTATGCAGAGACTATAGCAGAGACAGTCTTGCCTCCTCGCATGCTGCTGTCAGAAAGCATACGGGCCTGATTAACGACAACAGCCACAATAGCTCTTTATGCATTCTCTCCCCACTGCTGGCCTGCTGCCAACTCGCCCTCAGGGAAGGAGAGGTATACACACAGTGTGAGGAGTGTGTGCGCAACACAGACAGAGTGAGGAAGGTGAGGTATGTAATGTGGTCTGATTTTGTGTGTTTGAGACAAGCAGGTGCGAGAGGGACTATTCAAAAAGTGCTAAAGAGAACAATCAGTCGCTTCAAATCCAATTCACAACTCTTGTATCTCTGTCCTCTTTGTGAAATAACATAAAAAATAAAGAGCTACTTGTGGTGTCTTATATCTATAATGTCTATCAACAACCCTCAAAACGACCTGAACGAAACCCCCTTGTTCTAAGCAGCCAAACGAGCCGGGACTGTTGTAGCGAACATAATTGGAGTCGGATGAAAATAGCCCTAAAACTTTATATCTCTTTTAGGTTGTGTTTTGGGTCTCCAGTCTCCACAAATGCTGAATACTTGTGGGTGAGTGTTTGCAAGGGTGTGCACGCGCGTGTGCACGTGTGTATGTGCGTGCGTGCGTGTGTGTGTGTGTGTGTGTGTGTGTGTGTGTGTGTGTGTGTGTGTGTGTGGGTGTGTGTGTGTGTGTGGCTAGCTAGCAGCTATCTCCCCTCGCTCCTAACACAGAAAGGTTGAGAAGAGCCATCTTTCATCTCCTCTGCATCATCACAGCGTCTGCATTATTAATGGCCCTGATTACTGTAATCAAAAATTCTTATTTATTTGGAGGAGTCGGCGGAGGGGGAGGAGGCAGCGAGGCCTGGGCTTCTCTCTCCAGACAAAAAACCTTTGGTCTCCAGCTTTAATTTTTCAGAGATAGAGATGCTGCAGTGCCCTATCTTCCCCAAGTTCGGAGCTAAGCTAGTTAGGCGCACATAAACATGCAAATAAGGAGGCACAGACGTTCAAACTTTTTCTTTCGTAGTCTTTGAGCATCACGTACATTTACACACAAACATACAGCTGCACTCAGATGCACATGTACACACACACACACGCATACACGCACATGCGCACGCACGCACGCACACACAGAAGTAGCTGTCAATAACAGCGTCTTAACGAAGACAATCATCTAGACCTCCAGACAGCCAAAACGATAAAAAGAAGAATGCACTCATCCCTGCCTTTCATCTGGTTTTGAGCTCCTTTTCCACCTCCTTTCCCTTCTTCAGTAAAGTCTGTCTGTCTCCTTGCTTTCTCCGTTCTCCACCTCCTCCCTCCTCCTCCTCCTCCTCCTCCTCCCTTGCTTCCTCCACCATCCACTCCACCCTGTCTAATCTTTCCAGGCACTGCCATTTGCATGCAAATAGTCCATTACCCAGTGGCAGGGAGACACAGCCAGGAGCTCACTACTAGGTAATCAAGGACAAAAGAAGTGCAGAAGAGATGCAAGAAAGAAAAGGGGGGATAGAGGGAAAGACAGCAGGGAGAGAGCAGGGAAAGATCACAGGTGAATTAACATTAAGAGAGAAAGGCATCAAGCGACTTGGCAGAATGAAGGGGGCAATGGAAAGAGAGAGAAAGAAAAAGGGAGGAGAGGCATGGAGGGAGGAAACACTGGCGGAGAGAAATGACGTGTTTGAAGAGGTGATTGGAGGCAAGGATCTTTGTAATGTAAAAGTTACAAGTTAAGTTGAAGACTAGCTTTGAGTGAGAGACGGATCAAAGAGCACTTTATTGCAGCTTGTCAGGCTGTCAATCTACTGCAGGTAAAAGACTGTTCCCCTGAAGTCAGCATCCAGAGGAAAGGCTTCTCCCTGCATGTTTTGTCTGCATTTTAAAGAAACAGCTTGCAACAAATAGTTTGTCACTGTGGCACTGCCAATGAAAGGGCACATTTGTAGCATTTGAAAAAAAAAAAACGAACGAAAGGGAAAAAAAAGGTACATTTCAAAGCAATTAAAGGCTCGCTTTGACGATGCGAATATATCAGGATCTCTTTTTTTGTCAGTGGGTATTTGTCACATTGAGGTAAAAACAAATGTTCTGCAGTTTCGGTAAATCGTGCGCACACTGTTAACATTCCTCACGAGTCCTGCGGTCCGCGCTGTCTGCGGCCCGTCAAGGACAAGTGCAGAGACATCCATCCATGTTACGACAACATATTGATGAAGGTGGCCGTCCAGAATGTCAGTCGGATAACGTTAATGCATCCTCAAAAGGCACAAATTCCTCTCCTGCGGTACATGGAAGTGACATGTCTGATACATGTTACAAATTGTACGCGAGTCGCAACATAAACTACACGCAACTATGTTAAAAGCATTTGGAAAAGCTCATTTATTGCGTAGTTGACCAGTCCAAATGTTTCTAAGTTGAGGTCACGTCAAAGTATTTTGTACTTAAGTGCTTTTGTTGAGATAAAACAACAACAGACACAATAATCTAATTGTATTTTTCATGTAAAGCAAATTAAAGTGTGTAAAATATGCTATAAAAAAGCTACTTTCCCAAGACTAAACTAATCAAACTGGCAAAATAAAATAATGATGAGGTTAAAAATGTTAGAAATCATGCCTTCCCTTGGTTCTAATCTCTAAAACGAGCCCTTTGCTGCTTTTCTTTGATTGTGTCTCAGTAAATTAGGTAAATTTGAGTGATAATTGAGCCAAAAGCCCAACTAACAATTAGTGATCGTACTTTAAGGAATGAGGAAACTGTGAGCGTGTTTTGAAATTTTGTCTGTCTCACTTTACCACATCTTCACGCTGAGGAAAAAAACACATGATGAAAAACTGTGATTGCATGAAATTCATGTCCTCACCGAGACTCCCACACCTGCGTCTGCACAGAATTACCGCATAGTTTTGTGCTAAACATTCTCCTGTTCGAGGCTTTGAAACAGTTAAGAAACACTTCTCTGTTTGCATGTAAGAATAAGATCACTATTTTGTCACTTGCATGTAAAATGAGATTGCTTCCTAATTATGAAAAGACTGCAAACAGATGATGACATCTCGGAGAAACACATTTGAAAAGTTGAGCATTTCGCTCTGTTTCCCATCTTTGTCCATCTTCCTGTCCTCTGAATATCCTCGTCTAACCTTTGACAAGAGTTTTTTTTTTATTTTTTCCCACTTCTTCGGCAAATTTTCATATCAACCGATACCTGGTCTCACAATTAGAAGCTCTCCTCCTTTCAATAGACGCTTGAAGTAGCTCAACTTCTTTCCGTGAAAGAGGAAGTGCACGAACGTCAAAAGAATCGAGTCCCCCCTCTGCCGCCGCCACCTCCAAGCTCCTCCTGTCCCCCCCCAATTCCTCCTCCCTCTCCTCCCTCTCCTCGCTCTCCTCCTCCTCCTCCTCCTCCTTCCCTTCTCTTCTCTGCGAAGCGGTTGATTGCGGCCCGTTTGATGTCCTAAACGCAGCGTGCTAAGATTTGCTCTCTGTTCCTCGCCGAGCCCGTTTGAAGCTCTGCATGAGCGACACACATTTTCGACGTTACACTCTGCTAAAACGGGCAATTATTTTTCTTCCCCCCCACCTTTTTTTTATGTTCGGCTTTGGAATCGCACGCATAAGGAGGTGGTAAAGGAGGGAAACAGGGAGCGATGACTTGCACCCACACATTCCTCTAACTAAGACGTAAATATGCATGGTGCAAAGACCTTTCTTCTAAGACAGGCACTTTACCGTTTTCTAAACTTTTTTTTTGCCTTTTTTTTCTGTCACAAGCATTACTGAAATTACACCTCCTGCAGATATCACCAGCATGCACCTATTAAGACCCATATATTACTGTCAGTAGTGCTTGGTTGAACCTGCCTCTACCACTTCTCAGCGTCTCTGAGCATTTTCATAAGCTTCCTGTGTCAGTTGTGGGAATATAAAAGCGTCTTCCACGATACAAGTTGTTGTAAAGGGCTTATTCAATGTACGAGGCGCCACTGAAGCCGCCCCAGGCTTGCTTCTTTCTACACCCACAACAGCCGCTCCAAGACAGTGGTGTGGAAGAAAAAACACACAAAAAAGAGGAAGCTCCAGCCTTGGACCTGCTCCTCACCCACCCACTCATCTCTATGTGAAGCAAGGTTACCACTTATGTCGGTTTATGATTTTACAGACTTGCATTTAACATGTAGTTGATCCAGAGCGCTCGCAGACTGTGATATCAGCTTGGCCGCGAGTTCAGCTTGATGTGCCGTGGCACATTGGCAACATATGCCAACTTGCACGCTCTCTCACGCACGCTGCCAAAGCGTCCACACACACATACACACACACACTCAGACACACAATTCTCCCAGTGCTTGGCCTGTGCCCAGCACTGCACTCCCCTTTTATGACCCTTGCTTTATGGTTTATTTAAAAAGTAACAGTCCCTTTATAGGTCATTAAAGCAGAAATAAAAGACAGCAGACGGCCTGCAGTGGATAGAGGAGTGAGCAGACGCCAGCCAGATTGGCTTGAAACACACTCTCACACATTGACAAGCACACACAAAAAAACAAGTGGATGTGAGGGTGCATTCGAGGCCGAGGGGTTGCGACCTTGCTGGTGAGACTGAGTGGTTGCACATCATCACTCCACACGTCATTATTCTGGTCATATATTGTGGTCCCATATTGTGCCGTGATTGAGTGTACAGAGCAAGCGGAGTATAAGCACTTATGCCGCAATCCATACATTATGAACGCATTCCTAAATAGATGAATAACAATGACAGTGCATTAAAAAGACACTGTTATTTTAGATACACAAGTGCACACCTATCGTCAAGGGGCTGCTCTCTGCAGACACCCATGATTCACTTATAATTTCATTCTCTCTCTCCCTCTCTCCCCCTCTCTCCATCGCCCTCCCTCCCTCCCTCCCTCCCCCTCTCTGCCTCGTACTTACCCTCTTCTCATTCACACATACTTTGACCTGAACGTGATGGCAAAATGGGCATGATTAACTGTACAGAAATGTCAGCCGAGAATAATGGCTGAAATGTAATTACTGAGCGAATGTGGTCTATGGAGAGATGAGTAAGACGGAGTGGAAGGGAGCGACAGAGAGGGCGAGAAACACTGAGGAAGGGAAAAAAAATCATACAATTGCATTCATTGAGTATATTGTGCGCCGGCGCGCGTGTGTTCTCGTCTTTGTCAGAACAAAGTTAATAATAGATGCTAAAACACAAGTCTGCGCACATTTTTCTATCACTCAAAGTTTTGTACTGTAGAATACTTTATGCGTCTGTGAATAAATGCAGCTACATTTTTCTCGCGCGCAAACACGTCCGGGGTGTGTGTTTTCACACAGGCATGACCGCGTCACTGAGAGATGCGTCTAAACTGCTTCATGTATTCAAGCGACTCCATCGAATGATCGTGACGTTACACCCACAATTCATTTTTGGTTTGGTTTTTGTTGTTGACTTCTTAATCTTATTGTATATTTTCTGCAGAAGACACATGCAATAATGAGATTTACAACTTCAGTTCTACCACAATGTGTTTGTCGTGGGAATAATTGTTAGTTTGTATACTAAGTGTGAGTTGTGCCATATATTCTGCTGGCTATTAATAAATCTTCTTCTCTGTAGAATAATGTCTGTGGAACCGTGTGAAATCTTCTCTTGTCCACACATGTGTAACTGTGTGTGTGACAAAGACATGGGTGGAGAACAGTGTGTGGGTGTGTACATGTTACAATTAATATTAGAAGATGGTGCCGGGCGTGTTTATATGTGTGAGAGCACAACAGAAAGATTTATATGATGAGAGGTTATTAAACCTTTTCATATATTATTCTTAATCACACATGTGCTCCATGCAGAATGAGTTAAATGTCACTTTACTATGAATTTCAAATAAAAAACAAGACTTTAGACTGTTCTGAACAATGGTCTGCAGTGAGCTGACATCAGCTCCTCACAATTTGTTTTTATAAGGTCGTTTGGTCAAATCGCAGCTCATTTCAGACGTGGCAGCACGTTGTTAAAATGCTCTGGTGAAATCGGCTCAACCTAAAAGTTCAGTAAACTGGAAGATGGAGCTGAACAGATAAAGCGTTCTTTAAAAAGTGCCACTCCTCAGGACTTGTCACTGAATTGTTACGATAAACACACAAAGTCCAAATGTCCTCGTGGGAAAAGATTCATCTCATCTAAACCTTGCACTCGTTATCTTGACTTTTCTAAGCTTTCACTGAGGCAACACTTTAGGTTGTAGTTTGTAGGATCAATTTCATAGAGATGGTGTTGAGAGATTGATGCCAGTGCCAAATTACACCATTTTTTTTCAAGCAAAGAAACAAACAACAGACTGCAATGGGGAGCTTACCTGTATTTTTTGGCTCTTGCATCAACCCACATTAATTTCTACTATATAAACTATAAACCTGTCAAACGAAAAGCACAGCTTCTTTCTTAGAGTCTTTCTTTAAAACGTCGCATAAAAACATCTTTATTTTCTATGATTCCGTCCTCATAACGACAGCAAGTGACCTTAATGTGACTGTGAACAGATCCAGGTCCTCACAGTGGTGATGAATACGTATGCGAGTGTACACGACCAAAGCGCTCCCCTTCATGAAAATAATAACAGAGGTTGAAAAATAAAGTATGCAACATTTTGAGAAAGAGTGGCTGTAGCCAGAGTGTGAGACTCCTGAGTGTGTCGAATCATTGTGTCTCTGCACATGTGGACCATTTTAAAAACCGTTTGCTTTCAGGAGCAGAGCAGCAGCAGAGCAGCAGCCCTCCTCTCTCTCTTTCTCTCTCTCTCTCTCTCTCTTTCCTTCTCTTTCTCTCCATTGGCTCATCTCTCTCTCACATCTAACCGACCATAAAGAGAGTGAGAGAGAGAGAGAAAAGCCGCAGAGAGCAAGGCCATAGTCTTATTAGTGATAATGAGAGAGAGCCACTCTGCCAATTTACATCCGTAATCTGATATTAGCTCCTGCCACCCGCACTGAGGGAGCACACACACACACACACACACACACACACACACACACACACACACACACACACACACACACACACACACAC
>JAUESF010000008.1:6442946-6461017 GCA_032274765.1 Malacoctenus tetranemus
GGGGGGGGGGGGGGGGGGGGGGGGGGGGGGGGGTGCAGTCATTAAGGACAGTGATCGGTTTAATAACGCGCAAAGGAGAGTGACAGGAGGATTTCCTGGCAGGTCATTTTCTTTTAATCAGGGAGATCTCGGAAGCTGCGAACACCCAAGGGATGCTCGGCGTGTTATCGCATCAGCTTCATTTTTTTGCGAGCGCCATAAAGTGAAACGAACTCTAATTGTTGCTAAAGAAATAACAAATAGCATTATAGCAACCGGTGTAGCCTGTAACTTAACATTCCCCTCTACAACCGTAACTACACAAGAACGACGGCCATGTAACAACATTCAAGCATCGCAGACGAGAGCGCCGGAAGGAATGAGATTTCATGGCTAAAATTAAGGTGATAAAAATGAAAAAAGGTCCTTTTTTCACAGCGGGCATTCCAACGTGTCGTGGCAGAGGAAGCTCAGGTGAATCCACGCTGGCTGCGTTCCACTCAGAGCAGGTTCTGCTTTTGTGCGCCACTTGCTTGGCTTATTGTGACACTTAATGGAATGGAGCCATCATTAATTTCCCCTGTGTTTTTCCAACTGTGACAAGTCAAAGTGTCTGTGAAAACGGCCTGTTAATGCGGTAAGGAGGAAATGGGATTCACAAAGGTACAAACTATTTTTCATATTAGTTATAATAAACTGGGCTCGATGCCAAGAGAGGGAAAAAAAACAAATAACAGTGGAAAACAAAGAAAGACGCTAATTCTCCAAAGAAAGAGCAGAGTGACAATTAACCTAGTGAACACAGAAAAGCTTTATGAGTAAAGGTAAAAGGGAAAAAATAGATGACAGTTATTCAAACGCTCAATTCGAAAATAATCTACTTACAATGTTGTTTCAGCAGCATGTTACTATGTAAATGAAGTACCGGCAGTGGTTGTTACTAGCAACAGAGCACACAACTGATGCCGAGCGATGGTGGCAATGGAGTCCCAGTTTTTTTTTTTGCTGTTAACACTTAAGAAACCCGCTCGCTACACACTGCCTAATAAGTCAAATTCAAAGTGAATGTTTTTTGTACCAGTAATTTGTTACGCATCACTGGAAACGCAAAGCAGCAAAATATGAAGCGAAAAAAGAGATTCCCTGTATTTATACTCGTATACTTTGGAGTAATGTGTAGATCACCGGCTATCTGCTTTTGAACGTATTCCACTGAAGTATTTCATTCCAGTTGTTGCGAGTCTAAAGTTTGGGATTTACTTACAAGCTGAATGTTGGACTGAACTCAAGATGATTGAGCCCCTCACAGCGAACACACTGCTTACAGCTGCTGAAGAACTGCAGGCAAAGGTTGTCGTGTTCCGTCTCGGCTCCAGGTGAAGTTTTTTTTTGTCTGAGCATCATGTGTGACGTCTTTTTTGAAAACCCAGTGATCAGAGGTGTCAAGTTCAGCTCAGTCCTGCAGCCGCACAAGGTCCAATTTGGCCGGACCTTCAGGGAGACGCCACGTTGACAGCAAGTCTTTCCTTTGATTTGGGGGCATATGAGTACATGTACCAACGGAAGGCTCCATCTGATAAAGTACCTTTTCACTGAACCTGAACCAGTTGAATTTGCTAGTATGCCATATTTACGATATCCTCTGGGGCAGAATATAGTGCAATGTCCAAAAGCATCTCCCCCCATGTTTGGTTACTGCGATAAACAAAACAGATCGGTTGACATTACGTTTTTGCTTTAAGATCTCAGACACTTTCTGCCAAAGCGTCTCTCAGAAACATTTTTTTCCACTTCTATTTTATTTTGTAAAGCCACCCAGGGCTGGATTAGCCACTCCGGTTGTGAGCGGCGGGCCACAGGTTCAATACCCCTGCTGTTGATGGAAGGATGCGACCTGATTTAATGCCTCACTCCTTAAAAAACAACACAATCACATGTAATTTGCAAACTTATGTCATGACAACCTTTGTTTTACTTGATAATATCCTACCCCAACACACACAAAAAACAACCCTTCAAAATAAAAGCACTGTGCAATTTCCAGCTCTGCTCTCGACCTCAGAATGTGTTTTATTTGTGTTCTCTTTTGCCTGGTTTTTAACAACCACAGAGGAGGCAAAGCCTCGGGCTCCTCATGTGATCTCCAGCACCAACTGGCTCCCCAAGGTTGAGAGCAACAGGTTTACAATATACTTGTAGGAAAAAAATCAGCTGCTGGGCCTTTTATTTCCCCCCCAGTAGCAGATTTTTTTGTGTATTTCCTATCGATCACAGAACAGAGGAGAGAGGACATCCATCCCTCACACAAAACCCTGCAGGGGTTCGCCAAGGTTTTATGGCGACCCTGGAGCATGGAGCGATTCACGGCCTCGTTCGGGGACAGTCTGGGTGGAGGAGGTGCTGCTCTGGAGCCTGGAGTTTAAACGCGGGGTCTCAGCTCTCTGGGCTAAACATCACACCTTCACCTGAAGACTCTGCTGGCTCCATATCTCTCCTGTCTCTCCACGGCGCTTCGAGTGCATCAGGCTGGACCGGCTCCAAACGGCCGAGGATCTCTCACACAAGTAAGTATGGTGTCGCCTCCGGTCCAGCCAAAATGAATTTATGGAAGACAATATCCTGTTTTAGTATGATTAGATGTCCTTTTTTGTTATTAAAGATAAATACTGTTATCAAGCACTGCATTCACCAGATTATTGGACTTCTTTCAAGATAATTGGTCCTGAGATATCTAAGATATCTATTTTTTCAGCTCAGGCTGGTTTATTGCACGAATAATGCGCTGATATCCCAAAACATCTATCATGAAACTTATTTCAAAAATAGGCTCGTTAGCTTTGCCAATTTACATTCGGTTCTTAAGGCAGAAGTATGTGAGGAAAAGTCTCTTCACAGCCAAAAGCACCAGACTGAAAACTTGTATTAGTCCCCAACTGATTGACAGGTCTGTCTTTTAATACAGGGACTAACATTAGACAACAACTGGATTCCACGTTATTAATGTTTGCTGGTGCTGTTAAGGTTTGTTTACATCACTGGGAGGAAAATTAAAGCAGCTGAAGTAATGCAAAGACTCGTCTCTGATGTAGTTTCCGCAGCCTCAGAAGTCGTTGGTTAGTTTGTGGAATTTTCGTGTTTCTCAAACGGCAAGAAAAAAGAAACATCCAGAAATATTTTACTGCATCATTCGATTCACTTTTATTTCCCTTTAATTATTTTTCCGAACAACATAAGAATATATTTTAATGCACTGGTTGTTTGTTGGACTGGAGGGGAACTCTGCATGTTTCTGTCTTGTGGTCCAAGCCTGCAGCCCCACAGCTTTTAACTCCAACTTCCAGCAGGAACAATCTCAGAGGTTTGCTTTGATTCCTCTGCGCCTCTCTTTCTTTGTCCCCCGTTTTATCACCCACTCCTAAGTTCACGATCCCGTTGCTGTTTTTTTTTTTAGAGCAAACACAGAAACAGGTGGAAATACTAAAGTAAAATCACTAGAAATCCCTTTTGTTAAATCTGAAAATGTTTTAAAGGTTTTAAGATAAAATGTTTTGTTATCTTTTTGAATCATAGTGTGGTTTTGTGGGTTTTGTGCTCACCTCACACCACAGTGGTCCTGCGATCCAGCTTGAACGGGACCTTTCAGTGTGAAGTTTGCATTGTCTCTGAACGCATCAGCTCCTGGCATCATAGGCTCCTCCCACAGCCTCAAAACATAGGGTCAGTTGGAACGTCTGTATTGACAACAGATTGTGAGTGTGTCTCTGTGTTCGCCCTGCGATGGACCAGCGACTTGTCCTGAACGTTCCCTGCCTTCGCCTCTTGTGAGCCGCAATTGACTCCAGCACTTGGAAGGAGGAAGCAGCCTGGAAAATGAAATAATGCAGTCTTAATGTAATCATAAAGCATTCAACAAAAACTGTAATGAGTTACCCACACAAAAGAAACAGGGTTGCGTGGCATATTGTGTCCATGTGTGTGCCACATAGCATGTTGAAAGTCATACTCCTCTGTCTCTGCCCTTGTTTTTTGTCTGTCTCGGGGCTATCAGCTTTCCAGTAAAGACAGAAAAACGCTTCAACATCTTCTGCACATAAATCTCCGATCTTTGATCTTGGAACAGTGGCTCTTAAAACTTCAGCTTTCAAAATGTGCACAGAAACATAGTGAACACAGACTGTCTGTGGCAACAAGCAGGCTCTATATTAGCTCTTTCAAAGACCATTGGTGCTTTTGATCAACCACGACACAAATGAATCTTGCTGACTTGGAAATATAACATTTAGAAACTTTAATTAGACAACTCAGCCAGCAGTACCTTCTCCTGGTGGTCCGTCAGTCCCCTCACTGATCTCTTTACCTGTCTGTACCTGTGTGGAGAGGCAATCAGTTGGACAATGTTATCATATGGTCAACACAACAAGTAATGTGCAGTTTCAATGCTGCAAAAATCTGTACTGTGTTTTTCTCTCTTTAAGTTGAACTGATTCTCCTTGTTTCTTCATTAGTTTGAGAGAATTCGTGCAACTTCAGATTGAGAACATTCCAGTTTAAAAACAAAGATTTTATCAAGTTGTATTCTTATCCCTGCATCGCGTTTTGTTCCATATTAAAATGTATTGATTGTTAATAAATTTTCTGACCTTTTGTTTGCTTCGACATGTTTGTTTCCAAATTTCTTTGACCTTTTGTTTAGGAAAGCTAAATCCTCAACAAAAGTCAAACACCAATTATTAAAATTCTTTCTGTTAGTTATTTCTGAGTTGAACAATAACTCTTTTTCTAGAGGCAATATATCAAACTTCTCAATGCCGTTGAATTAATCATTTTTATGAACAACTGAAATTTGGAGCAGGGGCTTCCTCTTTTTTTTCTTCTTCTTCTTCTTACTTGCAGCTCAGACTGGAAAAGTGGGAAGTGCTGAATCCTCATAAGCACTCAAGGACATCTGTACCCTGGAGCCTTGCCTGGGTGGGTCTGTCTGTTAGCAGTTAGCAGTGTCCCCAGCCAGCCTTTAGCTCCAAGGGCGGTCTCTACAACAATCTCACTATGCCAAGTAAGGAAGGACCTGCTCCCAGATGCTTGAGTGGATGAATAATGACACTGTAACACAGCTCCCCTCTCTCTCTCTCTCTCTCTCTCTCTCTCTCTCTCTCTCTCTCTCTCTCTGATAATGAGGAACAGAAGAGCAGAACCTCCCCGAGGCATCGCACCTGGACTGGACTGCCTTCCTGTCTGCCCCAACCTCTGTCTCTCTCAGGAGAAAGGCAGCGCAGAGTGAGCCTTTGGCCTCACGCCAGCCTCTCGGTCTCACTTATACTCGGTTCCGTCTAATTGTAAAATCCCCCCCAAAAAAACATCAAATAAAGTCACTGAACTCTGTTTAAATGCACCAGACCTTTGACCCCGTTACCAAAACATTATTTAATTGTGTGATTTGTCTCGCCTTTTTTTCTCCACTAGATATTTCTAGCTTTAAATATAAGCCGCCTGGTTTTCACTCTCCACACCTATATTCTCTTTTTCTCTCCGCTTCTCACTTTTTCCCTACAGAGAGGTTTCGCCAAGTGGAGTCAATTAAAACTGTACATCTAAGTGAGAAATGTCTGTTTGAGTGTGTGTGTCTGTGTGCACGGTTTCATAACCGCGCTGTGCACTTCTTTGTGTAAATGTGTGAATTTGTGATATTTTCAAGTGTGTTGTGTGTGTGAAAGTCTGAGTTTGTGTAGAGGTGGTGGTGGTGGTTGGGGGGGGGCTCCCCTGGGGGCTGGCAGTATGGCGCTGTAGCGCTGCACACTCCTCCTGTGAAAACGCCTCCAATGGGACTGGGACAGCTGTGGCCAACCTATACTGCATCATGGGCTATAACAGCCCTTATGACGCACACACACACACACACACACACACACACACACACACACAAAGAACATGCACATTTATACACACCTATTACTCCAATCCTGGCGAGTCTGTCTGGCTGTCTGGGTGGCTCCTTGTTTTGTCTGTCTGTCAGCAACTATCTCGCTCTCTCGCTCACACACACACACACACACACACACACACACACACACACACACACACACACACACACAAATACATTAACCCCTCCATCATTTTTCTCATGCATTTCCAACCAATGCAGCCTTGTATATTTGACAGTACATTATTTTTCTGATATTTTCCATTATCCAATCATACAGTTCACTTTTTCAGTCTCTGACACAGTGACAGGGCCTCTCATTTGTTTGTAGTAAAACGGTATTTCAAATCTATGAGGTGAAACAACTAGCTAAACTTTACACAAACATGAGAGCAGAAGTGTTTTTTTTCATTTCATTTATTTAACAGTCACCAGATGATGAGATACATTCTCTTAAAAAAGAAATAGACAACAGAACTGATATCCTTTTGAGATTTTAAAAACTATTTTACAATATTTTTAATATATAGATTTTGTACAAAATAAAAGTCAGTAAAAGGGAGTAAAGAGAGAGTGACATCTTGAAAAAAAGAACTGAGAAAAGAAAAGGAGGAAGAGACAGGAGTTGACTCATACAACTACCACATTTAGGAGAGACAAAGACCAATCTCTTTCATAAATAAATATAGGAAAATTAGACATCATATAGCTCTCTTTCCAATAGCAGGACGTTGCTAAACCTCTGTAGCATAGGATATAATGTAGCTGTTCTGTGAGGCCCAGTTGCTTATAAAATTCCACGCATTTTCCTCACGGAGATTAACTGGAACCTTTGCGGCTAAAAGCCCTGAAATAAAGGTATTTACCTCAATAATGGGTCTGATAGTCTGTGCCGTGCTTGACCTTTGGCTATAACAATAACTCTCACCCCATCCTTACCCCCTCACTGCTTTTCCTTTGTGTGCCAGACTTGGTGCAGACCAAGTGCGGAGAGTCTCCTTGAGGGAACTGGAGAATGAGGGTGTCCTCTTTTTTTTTCTTCTTCTTTCAAGGCCAGTGTGAAACAGGCTGCAGACCCTCACTCACAAACACAGAAACAACCGAGCAGAGCACATGTGGGAGGGGTGCGCCGTACTGGAGCTGAGGAAGGTCATACTGCACTACCAACATGGTTTTCACCAATCCTCACATTGTGGTTATTTCAGCGCTGTCCTCGTCCATCATTAGAATTTCAACAATACAACAACTACAAGACAACAGAAATAACACACAAAAAGTGGGCGTGGATGGCTGCGGGGCATTACGACCCTGTTTGACATACACTTGTGCCACTCAGATGGGCTGATTGTTTTCTCCTGACATCTCTCCGTTCGCACCTACTTCAGTATTTAAGCTCGGGGTATAACCACTGGAAAGGAGGGTACAAGAGAACAAAATACAGATTTAGATGATTTACAATATGTAAATGCACTACCTGTTTTTCGGACACACACATCTGAAAAGCATGAAAACTGAGGCTGATGATTGATTCCACTGCAACAAACGGCTTTTGTTCCAACCTTGTCTCCATCGTTTCCCTTTTTTTTGTACCCTCTTTGAGCAGGCAAGCGGACAGTGACATTGGTCCTTCTCAGAGCAGGACAGCAGGCAGAGTGACTTGGCGTTAATCACCATTTTGTCTCACTTTCTTGGCGCAATGAGTTGGAGAGGCAAGCGGTGGCCCGGACGGCCGGGGTGAGAGATGGCAGGACGACACGTTAGACTCTCAATAATGACACATCGCTGCCGCATCACTTTGGAGATTAAAAGCAAGATGCTGAATTTCAATCAAGCTACGTTAATGGCTCGGTGTGAGGAATGGTCACTTTGTCTCCACTGGCAGACAGAGAGAGGGAGAGAGAGAGAGAGAGAGAGAGAGAGAGACAGAGAGAGAGAGAGAGAGGGAGAGAGAGAGAGAGAGAGCAAGCTGGGGACAAACTAGTTCGAGAAGCCCAGGTGAGACAAGGTGATATAACATTTTAATTCACCAAATTGCGCGCTGGCCGCTAATGATTGAATCCATTTAATGACATGTTGACAATATATTCTGACCAATAGCGAAAGGGCATTTGCAAAATGCTGCAAGACAAAAGGCAAAGCACCAAGGACTAAAGGCATTAGGCAATAAATAGCAGAGCTGCTATTGTAAGAAAATCAATCATTTATGTATGTGGAGGTCATTATCATAACAATGGCAAACTGGCAGAAATTGTACTTCAAAATATTGATAAAAAAAGGTGCTATTTTATGATTTCATCATCTTTTAAGTTCGCTGAAAATTAGGTGGGGTGATGTGCAGGCAGTGCCGAAGTGTCGAGGCTATCATTGACAGGAGAAAAATATGTTTCGATCACAAACAACTAATGAAAAAAATACATCCCTCTCACCACCAGCCATGACAGCATGTAGGAAAAAGAGTCCAATTTTAATTCAATGCCTAGATCTGACACTTCATCAGCGGAGCTTGTGATTTCCTCATTTGTTCCTGTCAAACACTGCAGCCACCTTACAAAACATGCCAAGCTCTGCCTGAGCTGCTCTGTGAAGGCATCGCACCGCGAGATGTGACCCACTTGCAATAAAGTGCATTCAGAGTTCAGTTCTCATGGTAGATGAGAAGCGATGTTGGGCAAGCACAGCTGAGAGATTGTCATCACAGTATAGCTGATATGAGAAAAAACTTAATGTGACATGAACTAGATCTCTCAGGGAGAGGGGGATCAAAAGAGGAGGGGCGACAGAGGAATTGTCAAGACAACAAAGAGACATGGGAGTGTTGGTCCTATAGTCTTTGTGTCAAGTCAGGAATGTCACAGTTGAGCACAGTGCTTCATGGGTAGGAGAGTTTTTCTGCAGGCAGTGTTGTCCGAGACTTCAGCCTGGCACCCAGCTCTGGTTGCTGTGGGCTTGCTGTGGACCAGCCAGTCCGCTCATTCCCATCCCCATGCCCATGGTCACACCCATGCCCATGCCCATGCCGATCCCGACTCCCTGGGCTAAGGAGCAGTCAAAGTTGAAGTCCATCTCCTCCCCAGAGTCCATGATGTCATGAAGGAGGATGGACTCCACGTCGCAGTCCAAGCTACCGTGGAACATGTCAATGTCCAGGTCGGCTGGTAGTCTCTCGTGGGGGTGAGGCTGGTGATAACCATGGTAGTTGCTACCAATGCTACCATTGCCCATCCCATGGATGTGGTGATATGGTCCGTTTGTCAGGCCCTGGTGCTGTGGGTCGGGGTAGTGGCTGTGGCGGGGGTGTGGGGCTGTGGCCACGTGGCAGGAGTCCTGGGGCATGCCAAGCATGCCAGCTGGGTTTGGGGGCAAGGTGGTCGAAGCGGGGAGGTGGGCGTGTGATGGCGGGCTGTACAAGTAGGGAGCTTTATTGTAGGTCTGCAACTGACTGCTGTTGCCGCGCGGGGTCAGTGATGCGGCCCGGGGCGGTGTGTGGTTATGGCTCTGGCTGAGGCTGTGACCATTGTGAGTGAGGCTGTGAGGTGAGGTGTGGTTAGTTACACTGTTGTGATTATGACTCGGAGTATGGCTGTGAGTTCTGTTATGGCTGTGAGGAGAGCTGTGACTATGAGGTCCATTGTGGCTGTGGCCATTGTGGTGGCCATTGTGGAGACCAGAATGGTGGCCGTGATGCGTGGATCCCACTCCATTACTCGTCTGACTCATCATTGGATGGCTTTCCCTCTCCTGCGCGAGCATCATGTCCTTGGAACAGTATTGCTGTACACCTGGTCCCCCTGTTAGGAGACTCTGCAGGGCATTGGTGCTGGAATACGCTCGCATGGTTCCAGAGAAACTGGCTGGTTTGTTCTCCTGAATGGTCTGCATTGGTGAGTGGTGGCGCAGCATCCCCATGCCTGTTGTCCCGTACACACCTGCACCGTAGGAGCTCTGCCCCTTCACCCCAGAGCTGTAGTGGTAGACAGATGTCTGGTGCTTGTGTCTTCCAACAGTTGGATGCTGCTGCGGCTGAGGACGACGATGATGATAACCGTCCTCTATCATCTGCTCATCCAGACTGATGGCACCTGTGAGGTTAGCCAGCTGTGGCAGCTGCTCAAGGGGAGGACAGTGATTCCCTGCCCCCATAGACGGAGAGCGGGCACTAGTTGGTGATGGGTAAAGGTGGGGAGAGGTGGAGCAGGACAGGCCACCCTCCTCTGGTTCCTCTGGCTCTCCCTCAGCAAGAATAGGTGACAGACGGCCACTCAGGGTGGACGCTGATGAGCTCGCCCTGGAATGCAGGTCTGTCCAGGCGTCAAATTCTGCATCGGCTCCAGTTGCACCTCCAGCTACTGGGAGGCCTTTCTGTGAGGGGCTGCCGTGGTCTGGGGAGTTCTGGAGCCCTGCCACAGCCGCTCCCGCTCCAATCCCAGGGCGCCCAACCCTTTTACCTCTGATGCGACCTTTGCTTTTTAGGTATTTGGTGCTGTTGTCCATGGAGACTGCTCGTCGTCGAGGGGCCTTGCCCATCTTTCCTCCATCTGGGTTCAGCATCCACCAGGAGCTCTTGCCTGTCCCTTCATTCTGCACCCGGATGAAGCGCGTGTGGAGGGACAGGTTGTGCCGAATGGAGTTCTGCAGAAAGATGGGGGAAAAAAGGCAGACAGTGAGCAAGACATCAAATTAAATTGTAATATATATCACACAGATTACTGTTTGTATACAAACTGCTTCTCTGAGATGAACACTTTGAATGAATGAAATTTGCATAAGATTCGGATAAAAGTTCCAGAGGAAAATAAGAATTTTTGATATCAAACACAACAATGAGCAATGCAGACAAACCTAATCACAACCGCAGCTGTCAGCGCTGCTTATAAGCCATTCACTCTATACATACTGAGTCACAGAGAATTGTGCCAAATTATCAGGTCGCTTCCACGTCTATTATTAGACACACAAAACACGAAGAAGTAGATACTCAACCCTCTGTGCAATCAGTGTCAACCAAAGGCAGAAAATGTGGAACCCATTCGAAAGCACAAACATGTTTAAAGGACAACTGCAGCTGGCACAAAACAAGACCTTGACAGTCTCTTCAGCCTGAAACAACCTGAGACTCGGTCCTGAGACACTTTTCCTATATACATCAAGCCTCCTACACTCATATCAATCAATCCATCTGTCCTCCTCTACTTCTCCTTTTAGCCGGGCTGATGTAAGCTGCTGAGGTTGGGCGTACTGTATGTTTGAAGTTGGTGCCAGTCTGGCTTAGTGCCAGCCTGTCTCTTTTGCTCTCTGAGCTTGAAGGGGGGGTTGGGGTATTGCAAGATTGAGCCAGGAGCAAGAAGGCTAATGGATGTATCCCACCCTCTGACATCTACCTTCACTGCCTATCATATCTTTCTCCTACCGTGCTCCGTCTTTATCACAGTCTCGCTTTTTATGCTTTTGTCTGTAAGTGCGACATATTTCAACTTGTCCAGATTCTCCTCTTTCCCAATCTTACACACTTCTGTGAACATAAGTCATTTTCCACTTCTGCGTTCAATCTCTATGCTTTCAATTATACAGTGTGTCACCAATTACTTTCCCATTATCCTTTACACCGGCACATACAGTCACTGACTCAGTAATGCATGGGCTATAGTTTTTCACAATCATTTACATCTCATGGGCTGCTGAATGTTGAAGGTTCCTGATGTGCGACAGAGTCTGTTGTTGCAATTCTGCTGTTTGTTGTGCATGAGGCACTTTGACGCTCAGGCGGGAAAATATCAAATCAAAAGCACCTCCTGTGGTTTGGGAATATACTGGTACAATAGCTTGTTTCAGATTGAGGGGTACTCACGCTTCCACTATCTCCATTATGGTGCGGATTATTTGTATTCACACTGAATTGCACGGCAGGGAAACAAATAAATCAAATTGCGGCGGCGAGCACATAAATGGGAGGCGAGCTGAATTCAGGTGATCTGTGAATGCCTCCTTGGGTTATCTTGCTGTGACACCTCCGGCATTGGGTAACCATGGCAACCGGGTAAACGTGCAACAGCAGAACTATATCATATTGTGGCGAGAGAGTCAAGAGAGTCAGGGAGAGAAATGGAGGGAGAGTGGGGGATGGGGGGAAAAAAGGATGCAAGAGGAGGCGGCTGTTTGATGCTGCTGCTCCAACACTAAACAGCCTTTCATCTTGGCAGTGCAGGTCCGCAGGGGATGCCCGCTCTCTGCTTCTGACGGCTTCTCTACGTGCCGCGCCAACTCCCTGTCTCACCCTGGCTGGATCATCCACCTATCACACCACTCCAAATCATCCCCTATCAAGTCCTGTGCATGCCTGAATTAAAACATATGTAAGCTTTCATGCCATTCCACCACAGTCAGTGGTAAATGGGGCATCTTTCAGAGAGCTGAAGCACTTCATGCTGCAACTCTGTGTGACCTGTCTGATTCAAATCTCAATTTATCCCTGTATGAGAGAGGAGAAGCCCCATTGAACTTGGAGGGATTTGTCATCATCCCAAACCCTCTTTATCTGATGAATCCACCTGCTAGAGAGATTTGAGAGATTTCAGATGGTGGCCAGCAATGGCATCATCATCATGATCATCATCATCATCACCACTAGCTGCTGGCTTTATGACACACCGTCTCCCACCACAATTTTCCCGGTCATCCTGATTGTGTGTTTGAGCCTTCACGCGAGTGGGAGTGTGTGGATCTAAGTATAGTTCAGGTTGCAGGTGGTTCTGTGGTGGGCGTGGTCCCGTCCGCCTCCTGCTCTCTGAGTCAGGGGCAATTTGGCCAGCCTATGGCCCTCACGCCCCCGAAACAGGCAGTCACTGCTAATCCTCCTCCATCCCCGAGTAATCCCAGACAATCCTGGGCTAATCCCAAGTTGATTCAGGGGCACTCCCAGCTGGGTGTCTCACACAGAGCCATGCCAGGTCACCGTAGACACAACGGGCAGCCTGGATATGCCATGATCCAAAGGCAATACAGCAGCGAGGGAGTTTGTCAGTTGGGAAAAAGATGTACTCCAAAAGCCTCGATCCTACGTAGTTGCTAATGTTAGTGAGTGTGTTTTAGTAGATGATTTCTGAGGCAGTGAGCTGATGTTGACCATATTTTTGATGCCTCCATCAAATCAACTACCTTTACCCCGTGCTCTGTCCTTGAGGGTTGGCTTTGCCACATTTTTACCCCTACAGGCCGAATAGAATAAAATTGAAAACTTTATTATGTATTAAATATTCATAAAATGGAAATTCTCTTTCAGCCCCCTGGCTCGCTGAGGCAGACGGATGAAGCCCACAGAAACATACAATGACAGTGGAACACACACATCACACGCCTGGGTCCGGGAAGCTACTTCCTATTCAAATCATACCCCTTTAATACAATGGGCCTAGTGGAGAGGGCTCTAAATAATGAATGAACCAGTGGCTGAGGTTATGCAGAGAGATCCCCTGCCTGTTCCCATAATACTGGGCAGAACAGATGGAGTCATAAGTAGTCGTGTGACTTCTTTGTTTTGTTATCAGGGACACCCACTGTCATCAATCTGAATTGTGCCGTAAAGAGTTAACTTGGACATAAAGTAAAAGAGGTTAACAGTAAGAGTTTGTAGATCAATCAAAGCCAATTAAGGTGAACAAGGCTCTGACGGTTGCAGGGAAAACAACTTGGGATCAACTCTCATTAAGGCCTAAAATCCCAATAGCTGATTTAGACAATAAATACCAAGACCCTTTGTCTTAAGATTAAATGTTTAGCCTCAATACAAACGATAATGACATGTTGACACGACACACAGGTTGAAGGATCTCCTCAGGTTAAAGGAAGGAACTGCAGCCAAACCTAAATAAACACAGACGCACAATAACTCTGACAAGGAGGTGACTGTTAAATATTTGTTAAAAAGGGAAAAAGGAAAGCAGAATTTTCGTCATCATCCCTTTCTTTGGTGTTCACCATGTTGTGAACAATTCATTCCTCCCTAAGAAAACTTCCAATACCAACCAGTTGCTCTACTGCCCCCCCCCCAATTCCCCATGTGTAAAAGCAGTTTGATTCAGGCATAGAGAGGCCTATTTAGCACTGTGAATCAATGAGGTTTAATGGCTATCTGTGCCAAGGCTCAGCACGCATCAAGGTCTGACTAACTACACAATCCACCTGTATTATGAGGCCGATATGGGCGCTCAATAAACCATGTCCCCCACTGTTCACACAACAATGTGTGACCACCGCCACAGCCCAGTGAGTTAAGTGACTGTGCCCACTTGCCCAGATTGGCTTGATGCCCGACATACCCTTTGTTGCCACTCCCAAGATGTTAGCTAGGCATAAACATTGTGAGTGAATGTAGAATGGGGGTAGGGGTTGTTATGTTGGGCCCAGTGATCCATCTGGAATAACCTGATTGAGTGGTATGGATTCAGCTGTGCTGGGGGTACAGCAGGAGGTGGAGGGTTCTAGGCATAAGGGGTGGGAATATAGAG
This sequence comes from Malacoctenus tetranemus, assembly GCA_032274765.1. Taxonomy (NCBI): domain Eukaryota; kingdom Metazoa; phylum Chordata; class Actinopteri; order Blenniiformes; family Labrisomidae; genus Malacoctenus; species Malacoctenus tetranemus. The sequence continues at coordinate 6,457,344 of JAUESF010000008.1, forward strand.
GTACCACAAGGGGCCCCTCCAAGCCACACAAAGGGGTGCCCTCAAAATGCCCCACACTCACCCCAACCCCCCTCTATTAGGCCCCCATCAGAATCCACTCAGGGGTTTTCCCGCTCACACTCAGAGGGGCAAGGAAACAGGTCAAATGGTTTATAGGACCCATCTTGTGGCAAATGTGCACTCATTCAAACAGAACTTAGTGAGAAACTAAGGACTGTGAATGAGGTCTGGGAACCGGCAAAAAGAAACCACTCACCCGATTCAAACAACCTCAAGGGTGAAGCAGTGTGGTGCGCTTGCCCAGCTAAGAACACAGCAGCTGTTCTTGTAGTGGCACCGGGTAAAGCCGTTTGCCACACTCGACTGGTATTACCAAACCATTTCATGCAGAATGGAGCCATTATGTATTGTCAAAGGGTATCCCTCTATGGTGCACATTCATTTGATAAGCCTAAATCAAGGGGGAGTAACAGAAGCGCTAACTGTGTTTATTGTGATGCTGTTTTTGCCTGTGCAGAAGGCAGGAGGGATCAGGGGGAGGGGAGGTTTCAACACAAGCAGTTTTGTTCAGCACAGGAATGAGTTTTGTCAGCTAAGCCTGTCTCCAGGCTATTGGTGGAAATTAGCGCCAGCTAAATATTCGCTTTCCGTGATTGATGTCACGGCTCGCGTTGTCCCTTTGAAGGGAAATAAAGAATTTAGAGCCATGTGGATTAATAGGGACAGGGTTGGGGGAATTTTATGTGTCTGAGGGGGACTTGAAGAGCGACTGAAGGGCCTAATGGCTGCACAGATATGGCACAATGAAACTGTGACGATATGGTGTATCAGAGAGAGAGAAAAAAGACAAGTGAGACTATGACAGTGAGTACAAGAAAGAAAATTGGAAATTGTTTGTGCATGTGTGTAACGGTGAGTGTGTGAGGGAGAAAGAGAGAGAGAGAGAGAGAGAGAGAGAGAGAGAGAGATGTTGCGATTTGCCTGAGAAGCCGAGAGTCAGATGATTAAAATCCCTTTAGGAGGCTTCTTTAAGAGAGACAGATGGGCAGACAGGCCTGTTTTGGAATGCAATCAAATTGAAAAGATTAAAAAGGAGTCTCTTTTATTAGGAGGTGAGAAACAGTTACTTCTCTGCCACATGCCATCATCGCCTCCACAGCAGTGGTCACGACAGCATTGGCATGCACGGCACATTCCAGCCCTTGTTGAGGAAGAAATAAACCTGGGATTAAGAGTTGCATCTATCTCAGTGTATCACAGTTGGGCCCCAAAGGATTGGCAGCAATTGTAATGTCTTTTTGAAAATAATATGCTCGACAGGAGAGTCACAAACCCTGAGTATTAAGTCCCTGTAGGATCATTACAAAAAAAAAGGCCAAAGGCAAACTCTCTGTCCGGAAACTTACCGTCCGTTTACGAACAGAAATTTCACTTAATCGCAACGCTGAATCTGAGCAGGTCTGATTCAAATGTGCATTCCCTCGGCTGCTATTGTACTTGAATAGACCGAGTTTGCACAGTAGAGTGACTCGAGCACTGCTAAAGGTGCTCTGTATCCGACCCCATTATTCCACAACACTGCAGGAGTGCCATTTATAAAAAGGCTTAAAATGGAAAGCAAGTGTGTGGCAGTGTGTCTGGTAGCCTCCGATCAGGAAGTGGCTGTGGAGAGGGGTGTAATGGAGTTGGTAGGGGATTCCTGCCTGACTGTGCACTAATTGCAGCCAATGGCTGGCGACTCATCAGCCGTGCCCACCCTGGCGCCAAGGGAAGGGTTGGCATCAGGGTGGCAGGGTGTGGGACAGAGAAGGGCTGCCGCAGCTTTGGTGGATAAAAATAGACGCTGACAGATTAGTGGAGCATCTGAGACCCGGATAGGGGATCGGAAAATCCGCTCGGATGATGCCAGGGACAGCCGAGTGTTTCCGGTGGGCGCAAAGGGGACACAATCTGGGCATCACGTCTGACTCCTACGCGCAAAACGGGGGAGCCTCAGAGTGGAAGTGGGCACATGAAGAAGCACGTGCAGCAGTGTAGCATGGGTGTGGTTTTTCCACTGAGACCTGCAAGGTAGGCAGACCTCACACCCTCCCACAGAGGATTCACACAACAGGTGTTTGGGCTGGGCCACCTGTGGGGCCGGCCGCCTGCTCGCACTTCACACCTCGTCTAGGGAGCAAACTAACATTTTCCACTGGGCTTGCCATGCTTTTGTTAAAGAGCAACACGTTTCTGGAGAGGCTTTTACAGCTCTTTTTACAAGATCTGCAAGATATGTGTGCGTGCAAGTGTGCGCTAGTCAATCTGCATTTATGTGGCTGCCTGTGTGTCTATATTTGTGTATCAGTCCATTTAATAGCCAACAGGCACAGTGTGGATTTGATTATATTGACACCTCCCTCCGCTATATACAAAGAAACTGTCAGCCAACAATGGAATCAATGCAGACCCGGGCTTTTTTCACACTCAGCCTCCACATAATCTCATTCATAACAATGAGAATCTCATTTCCTACATTCTAAAGGTCAGTGCACACCTCTGATCACACTTTAATAAAAATCATTTTCGGCGTTTAATTTAATTTCAGCAGAGCAGGAAACTCACAGGCAGCCATGCACATGGCATGCAAAATTCATCAGATAGTCCCTTTAATTGCTTCAATTTCACAGCGCAGAGAAGAATGACCACAATCGTGGAGGAGGGAGAAAAATATGCACAAATACAAACCACACGCGCTCGACTGCAGACGGCAGAAAGGCACACACCCAGACCCGGGGAAGACAAGTAGAATCATGTCAAGTCAAGAGCCGGGTTTGGCCACATTTTATCTCGCTGAAGCACTCTCATTTAAATACTCCAAAACTTTTTCAACCCTGGTGTGAAATAGTAGAGCACACAGAGGTGTTTTTTCCCCTTTTTCGAAATTGAAGCTCATATTTGTCCATTTGTACATTGCAAATAGAGAAAGAATAGGATGCAATGACCAAAATGAATGTATGTAGCTTTAGAATCTCCTTAAAAGAGGGCATCATCTCAGGTTTTACAAAACATCGTAAACTACTGAATTGTCCTCAAAAGATGACCACATGAAAAAAACAGCTGCACTGGTACTAATTATCCGTGTGCAGTGCCTGTGATTAAATATGTCATCATGTTCAAATTTAAACTTACATACATGAATGAGGTGCAACAACAGGGAGAGAGAGATGATTTGGAACAAAACAGCAGTTTGCTATCAAGAGGAAATTATTTGCACCCTTTTTTTTAAAAAAAAAAAAGAAATCTCACACAAGCAGCAACTACCACAGTGTTACACAGCATTATCTAATTATGCATGCAGGCGCTGCCATTAACAAGCTGTTGCTAGTTTGGGAGAAATGTGCAAAAAAGCAAAAGTTAACAAATATGGACACTCGGCCAGAAAAGGGTTAATGAAATAAAATTCTGTGTTTTTGGATCAACACCAAATACTGTTATCATATCTCTTTGTCATCACACATTTTAACTCTAAGTGAACCAACAGCTACACATTCACCCACAAAAAGACTCACACACACCTGTGCACAAATTGGCTCACTCTCTGTACACACACCCACTCACACACACACACACACACACACACACACACACACACACACACACACACACACGCACACACACACACACACACACAC
>JAUESF010000008.1:6475722-6491043 GCA_032274765.1 Malacoctenus tetranemus
TGTGTGTGTGCGTGTGTGCATGCATGCCTGTGTCTGTCGCACTCTCAAATTACTCTGCTCCCCTGAGCCAAGACTGAGGATAAAATATGAATCAGCTGAAGTCTAGGATAGTTTCCAGTCTCCCCAGACTCCCCCAACCATCACCGGGCGACATAAGCACACAGTCGTGTACGCGCACATACAACAGACAAAAAGTGAACAATTCCACACACTGTGAAAGTTTCAATTCGCTCCACATCATGGTAAGCCTCCGTCAAACACGCTCTTTGCTGTACAGTTGACATTCATATCCCTCATATTTGCCAAGTGTCTCCCCACTGCAGCTGCCGGAGCCAGTACATGGTGACAGGATTACGAGAGTCTGTCTCTCTCTTTACCTATAAATCAATTAGATAAAGTGATATGATCAGGCTCCATTATAAATGCCAGTGCCGTGGAGACAGGAGTTGTATGCCTTTACAGAAGATAAGGCTCCACATACAGCAGACATTCCTCTCCTCAACATTCTCTCACATGCAATTTGTCTTTCCTTCCTGCCGCTTCACAGCCACTGTCACATTTCTTATCATTCTTGAGAGCATTTTTTTTCCTTGGTCTGTCAGATTTCTCTCAACAGAGGAAGCCCCATGATCCTCTGCCTTACTGGCCCTGCACCGACCTCCACCTAAAGACACTTTATAAATAACAGTCTAGTCGCTTTGGATTAAAGTGTCTGAGTGACTGCCTGGCACCCTTGCCGACCTGCTGCACAATCCCTCGGCATCTGACTGCCCCGAGTGCTGAAAAAAGCCCTGGCACCGTAAACACGGAGGAAAAGCTTTAAGAAGGCAGGAACAGAAATAGTCCACGCAGATTCTCCGGAGTTCAAATTGTAAATACAGATCAGGTAGGCAGAGGTGCGCATCTCTGCGTTTTGAATTTAATGATATGACTTTCTGGGAGCCGTAACGACCCACGCTGGCATATACCATAAAGCAATCCCCCCCCTGTGCAAGAATGATCATCAATGCCGTTAATGAACTTCTCGGCACCTACAGAGCGATCCCTACACCAAGTGGTACCCCACCATTAGAGGCATTATGAAGTCAAGAGCGAGACTACATACCATTCACCACAGTGACATGCTGTCAGACCAATCAGCAGGCCCAAACACACATGCCTATAGAAGTAGACAGCCCCTCCCCCTTCACTAACCCCCACAAAGGCGCGCACACTCACACAACACTCCCAACCCCGATGCTTTGTTTCAATTGGTATGTGCTTCACCCAATGCAAAACACATCCACATGCACTCGTAAATGCCTTTCAAAGCCTAACAGCCTCAAAAACATAACTACAGGCATACGCAGATGATTCAGTGTCTAATTCAGTCAAAGAATATCCAAAAATGAATGTCAATGAAGTCGCCGCCGATCCTCAGTGTCGTAGTGACCAACATCCCAATGGAAAGTGTAATAGGGTTCACAAGGACACGGTTCTACGTAGCTTCCCTCCAGTAAGGAGCTGATTAGGAGGCAGTGACCTCAGAGTACTCCTGCCTTCCTAGAAGTCAGAAGCCATTAGGTATTTATAGGAGCTTAATGGTACTGTCTAGGTGTACTGGCTGTCTAGCACCCACCATCAAGCAAGCACCACATCCATTTCAATCGGGAGTCAGGGCAGCACGGCTTGCTGTACGAGATTTTCTCAAGCCATTAGGTACGACTTCAACAACTTGGCTCCGGAGATTTCTTTCTCTTAGGTAAAAAAAAAATTAGAAAAACACCAACTTGGACCCAAAGCCCGCCCTCCAACCTCCTACTGGAATGGCAGAGCCATACACCTTCATTTCATTTTATTTCATCAGCATCTCGCCAACAATTCTTTTATGTGTTTTTTTCCACCTTCTCTGCTGTGAAGTGGGGGGGAAAAAAGACAGTTTTGCATCAAATGTTTTGCTCGTGCATGATATTGTTGATTGAGATGAAAATGTAGTGAATGATCCAAGTAGTGTTTTCCAACTCAAAAAATACTGCTGTCAAATATAATTGCCTGATATGATTGTAAAATTATATGTATGAGTGCACCTGTTCTGTGCACAGAGAGGAGGGAGCAGGATTTGGGATTCTGGCTAGACTGGATGTGAAATCAAATTTCATTTGCCAGACTTGGTCTTGCAAAACTGAAGCTGCAGCCCAGATAAAGACAGATCATGAAGGTCTGTAAACACTCTCTCATGCTACATGAATGTTTGGTGGAATTCTGGGGAAATGGAGCAATTTACACAGACATTTTACAAGGAAGTGTCATGTTTTAAATGTTGTTTATTAACCATCTCAAAATGTAACCAATTTACTGCGAAGGCAGTAGAGGAATACTGAGAATTAAAATGTTCCTGTATGCAAACGTATTGGACTGTGCTTTATTTCCAACAGCAGCTTGTTTGGGTTCCTGTATTTGAGCTGCACATGTGATGTCTAAGTGTATGTTTACATTACCACTCTGCCTCCGACCAAAACCAGGTCAGAGGCCTGTTACTGACATTATGGCCGCCTCCTTTAAACGACTTACCTAATCCCCCGTCATTACCTGGAATGGGCCCCATGTCTCGACTGTGGCCTGAAATAGCCCAGGACCTCAGACTGCCACTGTCAGCCCCCTTAATTTGCAGTTTCATAAATAGCAGACTGGGACTTTGGCACCAAAGATAAAGAGGCTCTGTGGCTGAAGGCTCGTGGTGCAAGTGCGACGCTAATGAAGCAAAGTCTACCTGGAGACACACCTTAGCAGTCACTTCAGTTTAATAGGACAGGTTTAAAGTGTCAGTCAGGTGCTTCGTGATTATGTCTGGGGCCAAAAGAGGGGACTCAACTTGAACTGAGCTTACGTTATGCAACTGACTGCAAAACAAGTTATGGCAAAAAAAAACTGCTTCCAATAAAAGAAAAAAATCAATATATGTTGGAGCCATGCCATTACTTTTTATGTATAATTTATGGCATGACAGACACACCTGCATATCTCAGATTTAGAGGGCATGCAATATTGTGAAGACGAAGGCAAACAGACTCAGAAGTTTCGGTGTAGAAAGTAGCGCGGCACCCAAAGGGGCTGCAGCGCTCGATGTTCCCCCGTAAGCATGCTGAGATGAAATGCAACCTAACATCTATACACCGAAGCCTCGGCTCAGCAAAGTTACACCACCAGGACAAGCGCTGCTTCCTTACTGATCCCACTGCCCCTTCTGCTGTCCTCAGATGGCTGTAATGAATAGAAACAAGATGAGGCTGGGAGCAGAGGCTGATAACACGGGCAGATGTCCAGGAGGTTACTCCAGGCTCTCAGCCAGACAGGCAGTGGTAGTGGACTGTGGTCAGTTGTGAACACCCCTCTGAATATTTACACTGTGGGACAGCTGATCTATGATCTCCTACAAGTGGCACTCTGTTGATTCTGAGATATGATTTCATAGAGATGATGAGGAGATTATGATTTTTTTTAAATTGCCCTGTTTGGGGGGAATTACTGAAACAGCATCGATCTGTACCTGCGTCATTTACTGTGAATGGATTGGAGATAAATCATTAACCACTGGGCTCCTCCTGGTGAAGGGCTAACGTGCACTACTAAGGAAGGCTGCTGCCCATCATCCTCTGGCTGTCTGCGGCTGACAAGAGAAAAGCCCCCCCTGTTTTTTGTTAGTCATAGAAAGTGTCTTCACTCCAGTCTTTTTACATTCTGCCATCAATGATGTATTAGAATGACTGACAGCAGTAATGAACTAAGACAAGATAACGCATGGCACCATTCATGCGTAACCGACGCGGAATCCCACGGTGACATGTGTAAGGCACGAGGGGTGAAAGAGCCATAATGGCTTAGTGAATAGGAATTATAATCAATGTTATCGCTGTGATTAACACGTCAAAAGCTCATCACGCTGGCCCGTGTGTTTCGTGCCTTACCTTCCAGCCAGCTGAGCTATTACTGTCGCCTTTATCCTTGAAATAGGGCACATAACGGACCATCCAGTCGTATATCTGTGACAGCGTGAGTCTCTTTTCTGGGGTGCTCTCAATGGCGCGGGTAATGAGATCCGCGTAGGACTGGTTCCCCCACGCGTTCCGCCGCGAGGACTTGGCTTTGCGCAGGGGTCCGGTCACATCGAGCGCCGCGCCAGCCAAGCATGGGTGCGTCGCGCCCGTGGGTGCCGGGGCGCCGGCTGGATGCTTCAGCTCTCCCGGCGTTCCGCCCACGAGTCCGGCTCTGCAAGCCGGGACGTCCTCCGGTTCCACCTTGATGTTGGCCAGCGGAAGACCTCCGCTCACCTCGTGTCCGCCGGGGAAATCCTGCGGGCAAGGCAGGGGCCAGGTGCACGAGCGAGGCCGGCTTTGCGGCTCGAAATCCGAATCAACCTGATGAGCGTCTAATTCGTCGTCCTCCATCATCAACATTTACCCTTCAGTTGGGAAACGGAATAAATCACGGGGAGAGAAAGGGAGGGAAACACCTCCACGGCACACGGATCCCACTGTCTTCAACACCACTTCACGCTGGAATTTGCCTCGTAATGTGGCTATTAAGATCAGTCTGAATCAATGAGGAGCGATTCAGCGGAGTGGGAGAATCATGGTGAGGACGAGCCAAATCACAGCCTCGCGTGTAGAGATAAGAGAAGTAATAAAAGTAAAAGCAATTCTTTGTCCATTTTACTTCAAGTGAAATATCAAAGGCGGATTAAAAAGCGACAGTCCACATCACCTTAAAACACCCAATCTCACGCGGGCGTCTGAGTCAGTCATCTGGGCTTCTCTATCCAGTTGCAGCAACAGATGATATTTCAGATAAGGAGCAGAGCAGCCGTCGATAAATCCTCCACAAGACAACGGGAAGAATCGGGGGAAGAGGAGGCAAAAAATCACCGGGGCTGAGTCGGGAGCATCCACCGAGGCGATAATGCGTGATTACCGTGAATTATTAAATCTTCCAGTCTGCACGGATTAAGCTGGCAGCGGCACATTCAAGTCCATTCAGCCTGAACAGCACCCAACTGTCTGCAATTATAATGAAGAGGCGTGCGCATGTGACGAATCGATAAATTCCCTGTCTGAGAAATATACCAAAAAAAAAAAAAAATAGTCCAGCAATCAAATCTCGTATCCACTTGTCAGGCTGATAAAATTGGCTTTTATCGCACCTCCTCTTGTTCCTCTCTATCACCCCTTGCCTTTTTCTCACTCTCTCAGATCCCACACATGTTCTCATTTGCTTACAACTCGCTCCGTCGATGTGAACCGAGGATGACGCGCCGGCGCTGTATAGTAGAGATGCTGCCAATTGGAGTGCGCTCACGAAATCAATACTCTCCGAACATGATTACAGCGAAATCCCGAACTCCGTCTCTCTCCCTCTATCCCTCCCTCCCTCTCTCTCTCTCGCTCCTTTCCTCTCTCGCCCTCTCTCTCTCTCTCTCTTTCAGTGTCTTCCCCCTCTCTCGCCCTCTCTTTCCACCACCTCGGTGAAGAAGTAAAGTGGCAAAACCCAAATTCTTAATTAAAACCGCATCATTATCTTTCCGGCTGCGCGTCACATGGCGCTTTGTGTGTCATCCTCCATGTCCAGTCGTGACAAAAACAAGACAATGTGAAAGCCACAGAGGCAGGGTGTCTCACCGTCTCCACACGGGCTCTTTGTTTTTAGGTTTGTTTTGTTTTTTTAAAAAAAAATAGGCTGTCGTCTTTGTGCGTAACGAATTGTCCCGTGCACCGTGTGCAGCGTCCAAATGCCCTCCAGGGAGAACTCAGGACGCGCAGGCGGTTTCACCTCTGCTGATTACATGCGAGCAATACCTCAGTGAGTGTAATTTTCTATGCCGATTAGACAGATTTAGTTCAGATTAGGAGAGATTAGGTAACCCTAGATTGTTAATCCGGGAGGAGTGGGATGAAATGCTGCTGCTTCTGCTTTTTTTGTTCCAGGGGGCCATCATGATTTCTTATTTTGTTCATACTGGAAACTTAAGTGATCAGAAGTAAAAGCACGCCGGCATCTCAGATTTCATTTGCCTGGACGTCAGAGCGGCTCTGAGCCCGCCAGAGAGCCCAGCTGACGGCCGTGTGCGTAACACAGCAGCTCCCGCACACACTGAAGGTTTAAACATGGGGGGGGGGATTCCTACTGTCCATCCCACGACCACCCCTTCAGGCTGGGCGGGCCCAGTCACAGGTGCTTGAATCTTATTGGCTTTTTTCTTTAAACTCTCTTACACACCCAATTAGACCTAAAATATAAAGGCATGAGGTTGATTCCAATATATTTTCTCCATGTTTCACCTTTATTATTCAGGAAGGCGTTGCTGATGCCATGTTACAGCAAGTGCCTGCCTCACATCTTTATGCACATTCACACCTGTTCTGTTGATGGTTGCTGTAGGGAGAATATTACTTATTCATGTACTTTGAGTCAGTCCTACTTTCACACAATCACAAACTCAGCTACAAATTCTGGCACTACTTGCCAGTCAGCCAACAATCCCATGCAGTCTTTTTTTAACTGCCCACGGGTAATCAGTATGACCTGTGGGGGCATGTTGCTACGAATGCATTCCCATTCCAAATTTCCAGCAGCCGAGTACCCAAACTGTCCTTTATCATGTGCGGTCTGCAGCAACACTGTGTGGGAGACTGCAGTCCGGGCCATTCCGCTTTTTCAGTCCATTTTGTTTTGGTGAAATAAAAATGTCCTCAAATTTTTATTTCTTTTTTTTTTTGGACATTTTGGAGTTTTCTAAACAAACTCCAAACAACTCTGTGCTGTAAGGTGGGTGAAACTGTCTGAGGACAACACCCTTTTCCATGCATGTGAGAGGACAGAAGCTGTACTTAAAAGTTGCACAACGCAGCCACACTGTGCACTCAGACATGAGCGATGTTGAGAAATTTGTGTCCAAAATAGCACGCTTTTTAACGCGGGAGGATGTGTCATATAGTGTGTCATGGAATGACTTAATCCTGAGCATCAGTGGGATCACATGATTAAAATATCCTGTTGGGAGGAGATTATTTTATGTAAAAAATGTTGATATAGTAAAATTATGCTTCATACTTTTACTTGGAGTTAAAAAAAACAAAAAAAACACCATTACTAGTGTGATGTGAGCCTTTTACAGCCTCTAATCTGTGCAGCAAGGTTGTACTTACGTTGCTCTGCGAGTAACGCTCATGAATGGCGTAATTTTAGTGACACTTCAGATTACACAATGTGTCTTGATTACATACGAAATGAACGAAAAACACAATTGCGAATATCGAGACGATAAACAACCGGATGAGGAGACTCCCAGCAGGACCCAATCTCGAGAGAGAGAGAGAGAGAGGCAGGGAGGGAGAGGGAGAGGGAGAGAGAGAGAGAGAGAGAGAGAGAGAGAGAGAGAGCGCTGGGAGGAAGAGGAGGGGAGAGGAGTCAGGGCGAGCGAGGAGGAAGGCCCAGGCAGCAGGAGTTTAAAAACTACGCATGTTTGGTACCTTCCAGGCTGACTGCTACGTTGTCCCCATACCAGACATTCCAGAGGCAGCGTGGCTGGCTTAGAGCTGAGTGGCCGATCCTGGAACAGCGTGTACTGCACAGCAGTAATCACCTCAGCCAGCCACAAGCAAGGCAGAGCACCACATCAACAACAAGTCAGAGCTTTGTGCCTGTCAATTTGCACCCGGAAAAAGAGCTCTGGAATTTCATTTGAATAGGAAAAAGGACACGTTTTTTCCCACCTCTTTCTGCAAGACCCAAACTTATTTTTTTCGGGCCCTGCAGCTTTTAGCCCTCCCCGGCAACCTCATGATGTTGCGCAATGCATCCCTCTACCCCAATCTGCCCAGTGGGGTTAGGACTGGAGGAATCCGAAGAAGCCACAAGAACACCCTTGGGAGATCGATGTCTGTCTGGGAAAGCACCTCCCTTGGTTCTCCTCCCCTCTCGGCAAACAACCCACACTCTCTAACAAGCATATGGGCTCCCAATGACACAAGAAGGAGAGGGCTTAAGTCCAAGTATTGGAAACATTTCTGAGTAGGCGAAGCTGGATTTCACCCCTTTGTGGCATTCGCCCAAAGTAGGCTGACTTAAAGACTTCCTGCCCTGAGCGAGAGCCAGCTTTCTGTGGCATCTTGGCATCTGCACCGCCAACTATGAACATTATGTTCAGAGGCAGAAAAGACAATTGGTGCCAAGAGTTTTAATTAAGACTGCGTTGTGAAATGGAAAGTAAAGGCATGTGCAGGTAATGGCTTCCATCCGCATTCGAGGTCTAACAAAATATGATTAACTAACACTATCTGCCGGTGCCAATTAATTATATTTAACAGTTAAAAACACAGAACAACCAAATGGCCCACAGAGGGAAATCAGCGTGCGTTGCTCTCATACTCCAAACTGAAGTGAGCTTAATTGTATTATAATAAACAGATGATGTCAAAGCTGCTTAAAGGTTGTGCCTTTGCACTGAGATACTGCCCTCTAAATCAGAGCTCTGGACAAAGCACAGCCAACAGAATAACATCCTTATCCATTTTAACAGGATTATTAGACATTGATTTGAATTAGTTGAAAGTGACGCAGTTTATCAGTAACTCCAGGCTCTTAAAAATAGAAACATGTCGCGGTCGTCATGCTTGTTTGGCTACAGAAGCCAAAATAAGCACTATGGAACCCAAATGAGCTGTTTTTCCTTTATAATTTAAAAAAAATATCAATCTTTCTTATTTCAACATTTCAAAAGCGAAATCAGTCACGAAAAAAAACCCAAACGTGTTTATGGTGAAAAGATCTTCCTGTTGTACAGACTGTTCTGTTTCACGACACTGACAAATTAGCAATAATGAGTCTTTCAGGGTGTGAGGAGTGTTGCCTGGATCTGACCTCATATTTTAACTAAATTTTCACAACTTTCACACAAAAACGCGCCTCAGAATCGTCTAAAAAGCACTCGTGCTGCAACCTCGGCCATATTACTTTTTCCAAAGGGTGTCGCTTTGGTCTGTTACTTCAAATAACTCATGTTGTATATCATGCTGCCTCCGGCAATGAGTTAAATCCCTCACTTCTGCAAGTCAGTGGTTGGCTTCATCCACAATAGCCAAGTAGGCCTGATGCCAAGACACTGATTAGCCCAGCTATGCCTCCGTTCTCCAGGCAATGCGGGGTGGAGGTGCACTGGGAGCCCAGCTCATCACCAAAGAGCACTGTGCTAAACACAAGTTTAAGTGGAAGAAAGCCAATAGACTGTAGTGTATCCATGCTGGACATAGAAAGCCTTGGGCAAGGAGGCATCTGCCTCTTTAATACATAATTCACTCAGAGCTGAAACATCATGCTTTACTCCTAAGGGCCGGTAGTCTGCTTCTGGTTTGCTGGAACATAAAACTGTCTCCATCAGATAATCCAGTCCCACTGAAGGGCAACTTTCCCCGCTAACTAGTCAACTAAATAATTACGCCAAACGCGTATACATTCACACAGCGACGGAGGTTCCTCGGCGAAGGAAAGGGAATGTTTCAGAAGGCGATATTCAAGGTGTGCGCGGAGGCGATGTCAAGTCACCTTTCCACCTGAGCGAGTTCATCCTCATCAGCCGTGATATGCAGGTAGGTCAACACGTAGAGACAGCCATCTGCCCCGGAGCTCTCCCCTCAGACATGCACGTCGTCACTTTACATCCCTGCCCCCTGCAAATGCATCTTCCTGTAGGGGGGTATTATTAGAAGCACTCATGTCTTATTGCCAACATTATTATCATAACTGACAGGATGTGCATTAGTTACTTGTGTCTGCGCAGTAGATCGGCCATAATGTTGACACGCTCGCACGCAGGCCTTTCTGGGTTTTAGCATGAACAGCCAAAGAACCTGGGTAGCTCTAGTGCTTTCATGTGTAATAAGCCCAGCTCAAGTTCCCATGAATGAGGCACTAATGGGTTAACAGTAGAAATGAGAGGGGAAGAGAAGGAAAATCAATGCTTTTGTTGAGGGGAAGAAAGAAAGGCTTTCACAGGTCTATGTATCATTAAGCAATTGAGAAAGCTAATTAGAGTGGGGGGAAAGATGTGCAGATCTCACAGCTAATTATTTCCATGGCAACCGCAGGCTCCTGTAGATGATGTGAGGTTGCATTTAGTTTGCTTCAAACCAGAAAGACACGTGAAGAGAAAGAGAGACCCCTAGTGGGGGAAAAGTGAAACGATCACAAAAAGACTGGCAAGATAAGAAAGACTTTAAAACGTCTAAGATTTCCGTTCAATCGAAAAAGCTAAAAAAAATTTTGAAAGGTAAAGATTGAAAAGATATCGTACAGTATGAGGATAAAGCAACACATAACAATTAAGCATTAATCCACCCTCAATTTTGCCACAAATCTAAAAAGACATTTTAATGTGTTAAATCTGGATTTTGCACTTTTGAGTCAAGATATTTTAGTCTATTTTAAGTCAAACTTTAAAAATGTCACAAATTCAAGCAAGTTTTTGGAGTATTTTTATTTGGGTTGTAAAAAAATTACAAAAATAGCATTTGTACAAGAAAGTAGGAGCAGACTCGGCTCTCTTTCGGTTAATGTCTCTGCTTGCTGGGGTCAATTTTCTCCAGGTGCACCAGAGGCTTGAGCTGCTCGGCAAAGCTACGCATGTCCTCCGACACGGTGTCCTGACCGGCAGGGGCCAACACACTCAGTTCTACCAGGTACGAGAGGGACAGACGCTCCGTGTTGTCCGTGTTTCCCGGGACCAGGATGCGAGACAGCTTGCTCACCACGATTTTCATCGCACCTTTACGAAAGATGTGTCCGTTGGTCACGAACTCGTGGTCCATGCGGAAGCCCATCTCGTTGAGAAACTCCGGGAGGCTGTGAGAGGCGGCGACATCGACGCAGTTGCGCACCAAAGCGTGGCGGCTCTTGTCCCCGACCTCGGGTTGGCCGAGGTACCGGAGGTGCCACGGAGCCGTGGGGTGAGAGAGGGAGCGGCGAGCTCGGAGAATGAAAGGGTTTCCCTGCTGGCCCTTCAGAAGGTAGACCAGCTCGTGGTCCATAAAAGTTTCAGGTTCCATGTTGTCGCATAAACCTCGAAGGCGATGCAGGAGGCTTTCAAGAGCCTGGTCCAGCACACTGCCTGGAATATTTATTGACACAAACAAGTGACGCTCCAGTGAATAAATGATTAGGAAATTAAAACACTGGCAAACTCCCCAAAACACCTACTTTTATCATGTTGTATTTCTTCTTCGGAAACAAATGTCTGTGTTACCAGCGTCTCAAGAAGTGAGGCCGATGGCTGATCCATACGCTTTTAATTTGCATATATATCAAGGAGCTAAATGAATCACAGGACGCTCTGACCAGGCTCTGTTCACAGACCAATTGTGGGATTGAAGCAATTAAGTAAAAAACACACACACAAGGCCTAAATGTGTGTCCAGACTCATTTTTTTCAGCATATTATGCACAAGTGCAGTGGGTTCAGTCACCTCCGTATGCTTCATCGTCCACCTTTAGTTGGGGAGATACGGGTCATCTTACCTTGCAACAGATACTCCATCATGTTGATCGTGCCTCCAGTGACAGGCATCACAGTAACAGGAGGGGCCTCCATGTTTAAGAGCCTGAGAAGGACAAATTACATGTCTTACATTTTATACATAGATAATTTTAACATTATAGAAGGCATGAGGACAACAAGGATATAGACTTCATGTATATGGACTTTGGGCATATCCAGGCTTGTTATAGGACACAAGAACAGGACTTTTGAAGCTGGACCAAGACTCACTAAATAAGTATGGTGTCTTCCTGACAGGTTCCTGCGACACCTGCTGGAACCTGAGTCCTTTCATTGACGTTTCTCTCATCCATGTATCTCCTGTATACCAACTCATGTATACCAACCACCCGAAGCATGCTAATCAACGCTAACTCAATAAGCTAAAACGGCTAACAGGCGTGTCGGGGCTAGTTAGCATCAGCCGGTTGCATCAATACCTGAGAAAACACGACCAGCAAAATGTCGCCCTCCCGCCGGCTGATCCACAACGCAGGGTACGGAGCCCTCCGTGGAGCCGTCACGCCGCCGACCGGTCCGATAGGCCTCACCGGTTCCCCTCAATCAAAAACAGGGCGAGCAGCTAACCTGGCGAGCCGGCGGCGAGTTAGCCAAGTTAGATATCGGCCGTGAGAGACAATGTTGCAGGAGCTGTCGCTTTTGCGGTTTGAGCACCGTTTGGAGTGTTGAAACTGAGGCTAGTATATGTGCATACAGGAAGCGGACGTGAACGAACACGACCGAACGGCTGGATTAACGGTCAGACATCTGGGACGCTGAGACTCAGACAGTGAACGGGAACGTTTTTCTTTGGTTTGTTTTGGGGCAGTTCTCCTCCAAGTTTGAGGCTCATTACTGCCACCTGATGGACAAACGTTTTTTACACTGCAAGACCACATTAGGAAAATGTCTAAATTTGGTCGAAGTTGTGATATTTCCCAGTTTGTTCTCATGTGTTTGGAAAATCACATCAAATTCTGATAGAAAGTGAGAATGAACGATGCTATCGATGTAAAGGCAGGCAAAAATATAGTACTTTACTCTTTTTAAGTGTGTAATTTGCAGTGGTGTTACTTTGTGATGTATGCGTTTTCAGTTCATTGGAATTTAGCAAACAGAGGATGTGACAAAATTTAACAAACCCAATAAAAGTGTGTGCAACAAAAGAACAATTCATTTGATAAAAATAAAGCATTTATTTAAAGCAATCATTATGGGGGGAAAATACCTTAAAAGTGCAATTCACTATAAACACATTCAGTTCCTAACATATGACTATTGGTCGGTTTGAGAGGTGTCTTGATACGAAGCGATGAGTAAACTGTTGGAGTCTCTTCTGGCATCTGCAGTAAACAGTAAAACAGTTGAATGTCCAAAGAGAATACCACACAGTACATCAGGATTCTGGTGAACATCAGTGCTGTGATCTTACACTTTCACTGCGATTCAGTCCACAGCAACAGTGGTTCATCGAGAGCGCTTTAACCATAAAAAGGAGGGGGAAAGTTTATTGGTGATATAACTTTTTATAAAGCAAAACATTCAATAACCAGTACCAAAAAAGTAGCATTTGTTGTAAACAAGGAAAACAGCCCACCTGCCAAGAGTCTCGATCTGAAGAAAAAGCTGAGAAGTGCCAATAAAATGACACAAGGAAGAAGAACAACTCCATAAATTGCTGCAGTCAAATATACATCATTGGGCAAACCTGTGAAACCACAAACAAAATAGTTATTTGATTGATGCAATAAATCCATAAAATGAGACATGGGAAAACACCCACCTGTTATTGTTGTTGTGTTAAATGAGGTCGTTGCTGCAGGACTGCTGCTAATTGTCACGTATGCATCGACCACCTGCTCCACAGTGCAAGTTAAAAACCCATTGAGATCTGCGTTCACTGAAATAGTCATAGTGTCAGTGGATACACTTGTAGAGTTGTTCCTTTTTTCTGAACCAACATCGCAAGTTTCCTCACAAGAGAAAGAGGCATCCTTGCTCTGCTGAGCTGTAAATGAGAAAACAGGTTGTGAGGTTTTATTTCCTATTTTCCATGAATGAAACATACTGAACATGTTCGTTTCTCACCTGTGATTACACACAATTTGACGGTGAGCAGCTTCTGACTGTGTCTGCCACAGTTTGTCCTCCAGCAGGTGTATTCACCAGCATCCATTTTGTCAACTTTTCTTAAACAAATGCTGCTGTTAAAAGTCAAAGTGGTTGATTCTGGTCTCTGTGCCAATTTCCTGAAAGTCATATTGTGTGCTTTAAAAGTCCATTTTAGGTTTGAGAATCCTCCTGGACACATGATCTCAAAATTGCTGCCTGCAATGACATAATAACTCTCTCGATTCTCCTTCCAATTTTCTGTGAAAAAAAGACATGGAGCAGTGAGGAGAGACAGGCATCGATACATGGATATAAATAAACACAACATGAGAACATCTTTGATATTTGCTGTCTCTGAGGGACGAGATGGCAGAGGGACTTTTCAAACCTTTTCTCACTCTGAACACTGTGGACTGTTGGCTCTCACAAATGCCTTTATGACAGTTTTCACACCAGTACGCTCCTTCGTGTTCCTCAGAGAAGTTATGGATAACCAGTGAACGATTAGGCATCACATCAGGTCTTGGAAAGAGAGTAGAGTGGTGCTTTATTCCATGTTTGTTTTGAAAAAACAGTTCTATTCGGTGGCTCTGGTCATTCTTCCTGTAAATCCATTTGAAGTTGGCCGAGGGACTCCCGACGTGTTCACACGGTATCATCGCTTGACATCCCAGCGAGAAATTAAGAGGAACTTCTGCTGCTGAAATACAACTTTCTGTTAGAGTCTGAAAGAGACTGAAAAGGTTCAAGAAATCTAGTTTCGTTTAAAACACAGAGTGTGACAGTTGGTTCAGTAAGTACTTACAGTTTCCTGAGAAAGAGGACGACTTCCAATTAGCGAGCACCCAAACTAAGATGTAGACTCTTTGCATTGTGGTGAACACGCTGGTGCCTGCAGAGATGAAGGCGACCCTGAACGCTCCCCACGCGGTTACACCGTCTCTGCTCACTGAATTGAAGCTAAACTCTGCAGCACAGCTGAGCTTTGAAGATGGAGTTTAGGTCGACATATAGGAAGTGGTTAAACAGCGGAGGAAAGTTAGCAGGGCACTTGCCCACAACGTTTATCTCACTGGGTAAACTTCATGTCACTTTTAACATGAACGCAGACATAACAAGTGCTTCAGAGACAGGTTTAGATTCAGGATTCACTCATACAAAAGGCATCAGTTTTGTCCTCACACTGCAATTTTGCAGAAAGTTATCAGGTTATTCAAGCGAACCTTTATTGTAACTCCAGTAGTTTATTAGTTCATTAACTCTCCAGTTTTGATATGTCTTGAGCTGTCCTGAATACGTGCTGGAAGGACTTGCTGTGATTGTGGTCGAGGTTTTCAGATTGTGGGTGCTCAGAGTCCAGAGGTTTCACTTTTTGCCACAGTGTTGACCCGAATTTCAAAACACAATGGTCTGGAAAGTAGAGCAATGGAAAAACTGATGTGACATTAGCAATAAGAATGAGATGCAAGTGACACAAGCAAAAATGAAAGGCAGCTGTTTGCCTGGGCCCGTTGGCTTATTACACAAGGGACAAAAGTTTAAGGTGATTCCAAACAAGTTTAAACGCTCAAATAACAACAGGAGTTTGCATGTTCTTCACTTTTCAAAATGACACTTTTGCAAATACTTATTCTCAGTGACTGCTCATT